>BCLF01000022.1:3115533-3141208 GCA_001602275.1 Zoysia japonica | reverse complement strand
AACCCCCCCCCCCCCCCCCCCCTCCTGTTGATGGCAATATGGAGCACATAAAGCAGCACTTTATTTATTTATTTGTGTGTGTGTGTGAGTATTGTTATCATCGACGACAAGACCTATGGATTATCCTGTGGACAACAATGGCGGCGAAAACTGTCCGTGGCTTCGCCTCCAACGAATACCTCTGGGCTAGTCCAATGTATCAACCCAATTCCTAATGCCAAATACGTTGCTATTGCCGCCGGAGGCTGGGATGCAACTCTCCTGATTAGGGTTTTAGAAACATGTGAAAAGTTTCACGATTTTTTATCAAATAGGTTCGATCAGTTTAGATTTAGGTTTAATTTTTTATAAAATCAGATTACCCAAACTAAGACCGATTTCGTGCTCCTAATTTTTTTTAAAAAAACAAAACCCTACTCCTAATCACCACCATGAAGACCACCAAGGCGGACGGCAGCGCTGGGGGCAGCCTTGACAAGTGCACATGACCCTATACAGCGTCAGTGACAGGCTGCAGTGAGATCGATTCGAGTATTTGACGGAGGCCACCACTGGCACCAACACGAACTCAAGGTCCAATGGAGGAGTATTATCGCGAATTCATATATCCGCTCTACGAAATTTTTATAACGATATATTTTTTACAGCTTAACAGTAATCTGTCCGCAAATCTCACTGGACAAGCGGATATGTTCTCAACAACCTGCAAAAACTCGTCACTTTATCATGTTTGTTCTATTTACACTAATTTGTATGGAGTTGCTTACTATTATTTAAAATATTCTCTAACAAATTTTAGTCAAATTCGTTGAAATTTTATATTGTGAACACGAGGTTTTAATTCTAAGTGCCTAACTTTAAATTCACTAGAACAAAAAAAAAAATCATCACTTCAAAGTTACTTTATTTTTGAATTAGATGTATAATGTAATAATAGAGTAGTAAATTATATTGAGTGGATAAGTTATAGATTTCTGTAATGATCGCATTTTCTCTTTATGTTAAACGATGCGGTTTGTGAATTCTCGAAAAATTTGTATACTTAATTTATGATTAACAATGCGGCTCACGGATGCAACAACGCCCGCTTCACTTACAACTTAAAACACGACGATGGAAATCGATAGTCGAATTTCGCCTCTGGATAGATGGATGGACGAAGGAAGACGGGTGACTCGACGAAGGCAGGGAACTGTCAGCCTGGTTGTGTGGTAAGGAAATTTTATTGGACCAATCCAATCCCATAGCAGGTCCCTTGTCAATCCAAGCTAGAGCTTATCTTTATCCATATGAGTCATTTCCTATGTAGGGTCTTAAATAGACCGTGGTGCAACACAATCATATAAAGTCCCAATTGGAAAAGAAAACATTATCTGTCGCAACAAGTAAAAAAAAACATCCCTAGAAAACCATACAATCCAGAATAAGCTCTGTAGTTAAGCAGAAAGACAGTAGAAACAATACATCAATCAAACAACGTATATTCAGTCTTTCAATGGTAGCTTCGATATAGAGAATTATCACAAGATGTAAAGCTTCGATATAGAGAATTATCACAAGATGTACATATACACACAATGAAGACGCATTATCTTCTTATTGTGATGATTACACTGCCTTCTTTTCTTTTAGTATTGTATGGAATGTATTATCTCCTATGGTAACAGCGAGTCCTGCGATCTTTTAACTTCTGTACACTTCATTTGCATTAACTCTCTGGGATTGGAGCGTAACCTTGTGGTTCTTCAAGGCGAACCGGAGCTATGGCAGCTACCACGACAGAGGCACCAAATAGCACCACTACCAATGCAGTGAAGTTCACCAAAAATGCTTCCGCGCCATATTTGTCGAGGCCTGAACTCTGGAGGAAAGTGAGCTTCTCCAGAAAGCCGAGCTCTGCAGTAGCCAGAGCTAAAATGTAGACAAAGAGCCCAAATAGTATGTGCCAAGGAAGAACACCCTTCCTCACATTTGGTGCCGCACCAGGGAAGAAAAATGTAACAAATCCGAAAATCCACTGTGATAGATAAGGCAAATGTAAGAACAATATTAAAGGCTAATAAAACAATTCATGCAGATTATTGGGCCGACTTCAAACTAGAACAGTAGAAGTGCATAGTTGCATTATTGCATCACCTAGCTCTGAAACTACTCCCACTTTTCATGACAGTTGATTGCTAATATAAAACTAAAGGAGTATATATTGAGTTTTCCAATTCGTTGATAACAAGATTTCAGAAGATACGAGAATGCATGCTACATATGCAATTAAAACAACAAAATCATCTGTATTTGTTCCCTTGGGAAGTAAACTCTGTCAGTAAGTTCCTTTTTTTCTTAAATATAGTTCATACTAACTTATGAACTCTTATAATACAAGGAAATTATCTTTTAAAAAATACCGCTCCATGATAAATGCAGTAGTCCAGTATAACTATAGAAGGAACCTAAGTATGCAGCCATGTGAACAGTCTTACCTGGATACCATATAAACAAATTGTACCGATCCCGAGCCAAGAGTGTAGACTGTAAAGGTTGGCAATTCCGCTTTCATTGTGAAATTTGAAAGCACAGTATATCCCAAATGCACCAAGAACAAGTGCAATGGCATGGAGAACCAAATGGATCTGCTTAGTTGTGTCATGGTTCCATGTAGGAAGTACTTTGTATATCATTATAGCTGCCAACATGAATGTGATATTACAAAAGTGCAAAATTTGATCATGGCCAGAGACGTGCAAAAATTATCAACATTACCTTCACTGCCGAGAATAATATATCCTATCAGCATAAGAACAGGGTGAAGCTGCAATATATCGAAGAATGGATATTCAGTTTCTGATGGATTTTGAAATTCTAATCTTCTGCAATTTGATATCCTGAATCGCGCAAATAGTACGTATCAAACGAAGTCAGGAAATCTATCTCCCATGAAGACACTTTCAAAGTCCATATTATTAAGGGTTAACTTTAAAGAGTGGAAAAGGATCTATAAATTGAAAGGCATGTTACTCTTGCCCCCATCATATGATCAACGATGGTGTGTGTTGACCAGCAAAGGCATGTTACTGAATTCCTAACCTGAACCAAACTGAGTAAACAATGCTACCTACTGCCTACAAGCAAACGGAAAACTCTTTGCTCCACTCTTGTAGGTCTTGTCATCAACCCTTCAGAACATGATAAGTAATTCCATTGGAAACTTCCTCAGATGCAGCTCAAAGTTTTACACATGGTAGGTCCCTATTAAATTCTTTGTGGCCCTCACCCATCAACCAAAATGTTAGTGTTTGCTAATATCCATGTTTGATCAAACAAAGATTTGCTAGTTAACGACCTCTATTGACAGATTGGCTCAAGATGGTTATTTACCAAGTATGTGCGTACTGAGAGTCACAAGATGTTCTTGAGCAAGTAACAGAACCTTCATAGGATTTACCAACTGATCATCCGTTACTCCCCGATAAACTAAATATAAAAAATCGCTAAATCTTAGAGCAGTGTTTAACCTAGCCAGACATACGCTCTACCCTTTTCACATGTTAACGAATTGTGCTTCCTACCCCCACTCGACGCGGCATCGATTTTTTTTCCCTCTCATATGAAAAAGCGAAATCACAGAGCAGAGAGCGACAATAACTCACGTTGAAGATGAGGTTCTTGTTGGTGTCCTCGAAGGCAAGCCCGCCGCGGAACTGGATGCACCAGACCAGCACCATGACCACCGCCACGACGGCCAGCGCGTGCGCCAAGTACGTGAACGGCCCCGCCCGCACACCGAGCCCCATGGTCTCCGGCGGTCTCCTCGTCCTCCCTCTCCTTCCCTTCCCCCGGCGCGTGAGCTCCCCGAGCTCCGCTGCGGCTGCCAACGACGACGACGGAATGAGTGGAGAGAATACGCGAGCGTGGTGGGCGTGGGCCTCGCCGTCCTATAAATTTGGAGATTTGGGTGATTTTTTTTCTCGGGTTTTTTTTAATTCAGCTTGGCTTCGGGTCTTCGTGGGTTCTGATAAAGCAATTTGGGTGGGTAGGTGTCCGTGTACATTATTGGGGAGATTTATGCGAGCGGGCCAGATAGTAAAGGGCAAATCTGTCTTTTTCTTTCGTCGGTTTGTTGGATGTCATTTAGCCGATAATTGGAGATTAGTGAAAAATTGCTCCTAATTCAAATTATTGGAGATTAGCTGGATATCACGTAGTAGTACTCATTTCGTTCAAAATTAAAAGTCACTTTGCACTCTTCAAATTTTTTCTATTTTCAATACCTTTTTACTCTATTTTTTTTCTTTATTTTCAAAATATTTCAATTTTTTTACGTTTCTTAATTTTCGTACTCAATCCAGAACGACTTTATAAAAAACGGAGAAAGTAGCATCTTTTTTTTCCTTAAAACAAGTTCCGTTAGCATCTTGACTCTTGAGACACTGCGAGCAACTGGTTACTTCTAGCATGATCCATAGACGGGGACGGCGAAGAATGTGATGGCGAGTTGCTAGCGTGGAAAAACTGCTGCCAAGTATACGCGGATGGACACAGGTTGTTGAAATTCGTGAATGTGAGTTGTCATACGTGATTGAGGACGAACGCATACTATATTTAAGTTACATATTGGAGATGATTAACGCCAGATTAACGCCAGAATAGTATTCTGGAGGGCCACCTGGTATTGTGAGATTTGCAAGCTACAGAAGGGAGATTATTTGCTTTTAATTATGTCTGGAAATCTGTATCAACAGAGGGCATTTGGTCTAGTGGTATGATTCTCGCTTTGGGTGCGAGAGGTCCCGAGTTCGATTCTCGGAATGCCCCCCCTTTTTTTTCCTTTAAATAGTTAATTTTATAGCCAAAACTGAATCATGGGAGCAAATAAAAGAGGCCCGTTAAGCAACCCAAGGCATATTGTTCAGTCTTCTAGTGTGATCATGGCGGCCCTAATACTACAGGTAAAAGAATGGTACTACACCTTACAAATAGCTGATAATGGAAGCAGTAAACTGTGAACATGTCAATATGAAGATCGAAATGGAAAACGATTTCAATGTCCTGAATTCAGAGCACTCATTAGGAGGGCTGAAAATATTTGCATTGACAGGAAACGTGTAAATAATGTAGGCTTCTATGATTTCAATCTCCTACAAGACCCCAAGGGGTTTATGGCGGTGTAAACTCTCGATTGAGACATGATTCATAAACCATAGTTACCAATTAAAACATCAGAACTTAAATGTGTGGGTCCTCTTTGTCCCTATAAGACATATTCTGGTTGCTTAAGCTTTACCGGACCTGAAAATCTACGTGCCCTCTTCCCGGTACCTTTTCCGAAAGCTACATCCAACATCAGGGCTGTTTTGGTGTCTCCAGACCAGCTTGCTTTGTTTCTCCTTGCCATATGTCGCAAACGAAAGTTTCTGCAGAAATTTACCCAGAGTAACTTGCTTGCTTCAGCATATATGGGGAGGGAAATCACGATGCAGTTTGTACGCACATACCTGCCTCGCTTTCTTGTCCACAGGAGTCCATGTTGGCTCGGTGGACGGTACGATGCTCTTATGATTTATGCTCGGCTGCATCGTGAAATCCTTTCGTATCCGATGGCTCTGCACCCTAGCTCCTTCTCTGCTTTTCCCGTACCTGTAAGCCCCATTTGAAGGACCCTGGTCTCTTACAGGAGTGTCTATAGTTATTTGATATCTCACAGATCCAGTAGGACCATACCTGTGAGCGCCATTTGATGAATGGCTCTTGTCCCTCGAAGGATTTTGTGTATTTCTTTGGTATCTGAAAGATTCAATCGGAGGGGCGCTCAGAATTCTGGATGAGCCATCCCTCATTCTTGGATTTGACAATGTTGCCGGAGCCTTGCATCTAAAGCTCTCCTGGTGTCGTCTCCTCTCATTCATCTGCCGTATAAGATCTCTTTCCCAGCCAAAGCCTTGTGACGTTGGATGAGATCCAAAATCATGTTTCATAAAAGCAAGTGAACTTGCTGGATTTTGCATGATTTCCTCTCCTGGTTCATGACATCTGCTGTCACTATCATCTCTGCAAGAGTTTGTGGCGAAATCCATGTATGACCGATCGCTCCATGTTTGATTTGTGCCACATGAAAAACCCAACCCATCAAAACCGTTGTTGATCTCCAATGCAGCTGGAAATCTCAGATGACCATGGATTTTGCTGAGTGATGGTCTACTAGATGCAAAGGCACTTCTGATTGGTTTTTTGCCTTCTAATTCAGATTGTGAAGAAAAGTCGCATCTGTCCAACATGCTGTTAGTTTCTTCATTGTATCTCAAATTTGGAGTCAACTCATAGTTGAAATCATCATCTGCCATAATATTCCCAGTGGCTGCATCCATATCGTGCTTTCTAGACTGATGAGAGACACCGTTGCTCCCTAGATTCAAACTTTGATCAAACATAAATATTTCGGGGAGCTCAGGCAATGTGTCCACATTAGAGAATTTCCTCAACTTAGGCAGTGAGAATAGATTGTCATGTTCCACGTCATTACCACACAATTGATTAAGGGTGTTAGCGCGAGCAGGATTATTAATTGGTACTGCAACGTCTTGCAAGGCACACTTTTTCCTTTTCCTTGGGGACTGCAACAATGCACTACTGATATCTGAATCTACAGAAGAGCAGTCAGTCATTACGGACCTTGATTCACCTAGCTCACCAAATTTGCACAAAGTACTGAAGAGAGAAATGCTCTGTGGAGCCAAAAGATACTTTTCCACAGCCTGAATGCGTTGCTCATGTGACCAAATGAGGAATTCCATAAGACTGCCAGAAGAAAGTATCATTTGTGCAGACAGAGGATTAATTGAAGGAAATGCCGATAGAAAGGATTCAGCTAGGTTTTCTGTTTCAGGTACACCTGGAGAAGGAGCTCTATTTATCCTAGTCGCATTCCTGATGCAATTGAGTATAATTTGATCTGTTAATTTGGGTGTTTGTGAGAAGAATATCTGCAAGTTCATGTCCAGGCTAGCAGCTGATGCATACAGAGAATCAAACTCCTCCATTACTTTAGGAAGGAAGTGGCTTTCACCCTCAAAGATCTGCAAAGTAGAATATGCAAAGTGCTTGTTACAATACATAAAAGATAGAAAAAAACAAATAAGCCAAATATGTGTAATATATTATATATGCATTAGTAAGACACGAAAGGCATAATACATGCAACTTTGTTAAGGAAAACAAAGAACTTAAACAGGAGTGAAGAACCAATTACCATTATGCAGCCACTGAACGAGAAGCTAAGTGACATCAGAATGTTCGTAGCAATATCCTCTATAAAATTTGTTAGACTGGGTTTCTCCATTGATACCGTCAAATCACTGGACCCAAAGGTTCTTACATCATACCACATTAAACAAACTGCAGCACTGAGTATTAGATCCACAGGCAGGTTAACATCTCGCTCTACAACTTGTATTCCTCCTTTTTCCAAAGCTAGTATCTGCTGATAAGATGATCTCCGGGAAAATAGCATACATTTTCCATGATTTCCAGTATTTACAACAATCACCAACTCTGTGGCAGACAATCTTCCTGATGTGATGCTTTCAATTTTCGCACTGGAAGGGAAGTAACTGGCAGAATAGTTGTCCCGGGGAACTTTCGTCGCATTGGCAGAGACAGAAGACTTAGAGCAACTTTTCTCAGTTGTAGGCACAAAATTATGCTGATTGACAATGGTTCTTCTGTTCAAACTCTCGAGCTGTTCAGTTGGAGGCACAAAGTTATGAGCACCAGCAACATTCTTTTCGCCCCGATTTCCCTTATAGTGCCGTTCGCCATCTGCAGGTAATTTTGTTGATAAATCAGCATTAAAATGTTGGCTCAGCTTTTCCTGCGCATTCTGCACTTGATTTGTAGCCGGTATAAAGTTTAATGAATCAACAATACGCATTTTGTTCATCTTTTCCTGCAAATCTTTCTGTAGTGTATGTAAAACATCATCCTGCAAAATTGCAAATAATCAGGAGAATGCTTAAGCTCTTCTGTGTTAAGTTTTAACAGAAAAATAGGTGTGGCCCCACAAGCCACGGGAGGCCTGTGGGCCCTCAAAAAAGAATTATGCAGAACAATTGAAAATGAAATGCATAGCGCTCGCATTACCCAACATGTAAAATCCATGTTCAGCAAAACTGTGAATCATGGACAAACTTTACGACTGAAAGCTGATTCTACTGTTATCTGTACTTTCAATCTTGCAAATTAGAACTTTAGTGAATGATGTGTAAACAAAAACTATACTCCGTAACAATTAATAGGTTTCTTATTCTAAATAATTTGTGTTCAAATAGCAGCCATTCTTACTCACCATCATGGATTTCAAATCCTGGTCTGTGCAGTTGTCCTCAATAAGCGCAACAGGAAGATCTTCACCATCCAGTTTGACATAGAAGAAATGCAGTGGTGGCAAACCATTTAATTTGGAAGCCAGAGATAACAAAGTAGGTGATTTATTTGGACCTCCATATTCCAGTATGATGCCAAACTCGCAGAAAGGGAAAGAAGCTGGAATGTTCCTTCAAAATGGAAAAAATGGTAAACTATTTGGCAGTTACCATGCTAAAATCACAAAGCACATAGGAAAAAAGAAACACCGTCCTCAAAAGATGGCAACAAACAGTTTATATGAACTCCAATCTGGCACTTTAATTCCTGTGATGTGTATATATGGAGCATGCGTGTTTTATAAGATATCCCGCAATGCACTATACATCAAATTTTCAAGGCCGAGCATTTTGTGATTCCAGTTAATCATCAATAATCAATGAGAATAATAATGTTCAAGATAATTCATTGAGTTAGCAGGCAAACTACCTCTAAAGGCACCATTCTAGGCAAGTGGTAAGAAACAAAAATAGAATGACAACCTGGCATGAACAATTGATGCAATTAAAAAAAATTGCTCCCCAAAACAAATTGAAATATTGCCATGTGATTCCCATATGATAGAAGTTATGTGAAGCATTCACCTAGCTTGAAATTATAAACCAATATTTTAGCTTTTGGAAACCAAAAAATAAGGGGGAGGAGATGTAGTAGTCGAGAAAAATACGCTTACTGGAGCATGAGCTGATTGTATCCTTCCAAATATGAAACATCACTGTACTAACTACTAATCACTACTATGTATAATTGGAGAAATTACTTCACCAGCCAAAATCATACCACTCATGAATCATGATCCCACCAACGTTGGAAATAAACTATATTTCTTATGATATATGAATAGCAGCCTACCATACATAAGAACATATTAGCATGAATAATTCTGATGAAGGTGAAATCTACTGCAGTAACCAGAAAAATTGCTTCTTAAGTTAATTTGAATTGCAGAACGAAAACTAAAAAAGCAAGCAAATGTAGCATATAAGGCTTGGATGCAGTCTAGTCTACTTCCTCTGGGCTTACTTGTTATCTAGCAGAATGCAGTCAGAATTCCACAAGTCTTTCAGTGCCCAAGTTTTAGAGCTTGTCTTAATCACAGGATCTGAATAAGTTGTGGCGGGGTATTTTCCAAACTCCATAGATGTCATCTTCATGGAAGTAAGCTTTTGACCCAATGGCAGCCAGAAAGCTCTATCAGAAACTATAAGAATCTTTTGGTCGATTTGGGCATTAGATCTCAGGATTGTCTCAATGCCAGACAATGTGGGGTGAGACTCAAGTAGTTGCCCCTCAGCATTCAACAGGGCTTCTCCAATGCAACATTGAATATTTCTTAACCTCTCAGGAATATTTTCAAAGCTTCCAATCAGATTGTCTATGTACAAATGGGCAGCATGAAGACCAAAAAAACATAGGTAATATGCAACCTGCTTCAGTGCATATAATACAATAAGCTCCATCTTATTTTCAAGTTTGCAGTCATTATACAAGCCGTCTGAACCTTCTCCAGTTATCAGTTCAAGAAGCTTCTGTTTTGAGATGCTTAAACTGTGCCCATCTGAGAACAAACGTCTTAAATATGCACTTTCTCCCAAAGAGGATGTATAGTTTACTTGGACGTCTTTGATAAGGCTTCGGATGACATCTGAGAGGCTGACAGGATGAATTTCTATGAGCTTATCAAATTTTGGTCTGATTGAAACAGGAATTGTTTGCGGATTTGAAGGGGGAATGTCCAAAGTAGAAGTACTCTCATTGTTTTTTACTGCATTAGTGCCACTCCTGACATTCAAATAAAAGGTTAAGGCGTTGGATTCTGGTATTGACTCAAACAGCGAAGATGCCTTTTCTGAAATCAATTTCCCCATGTGGCTATGATCTCTATTATCACTTTCTTTCTCGTACTTATGATTTGTTTCTGAATAAGATGGTGGATCATGAGATAAAGGTGCAGAAACATAAATTTCATTCCGCTTGTCCTCATGCCGTACCTTTGGCTCTCTCTGAAAGTCCTCCAGAAAATCAATGTCAAGATATGATGTCTGCTGACAAATTTTCAGCTCAGAATTTAAACTGCAGGGTTTTACCTCCTCAACCATGCTCGCATAAGTAGAGCAGATCTCCCTGTTGCATGGCCCTTCCAACAAAAGATGCCAATCCAAATAAATTCCATCTGCTGCAGATAGAGGAATTGGTTTCAGGGAGCATAGTACTTCTATAGGCGGGAGAACAGATTTCATTGATTTATCATCAGTTAAAATAGGCACTGGTAGTGATTTGAATGTATCATCACTTAGCACCAACTCAGAGCTAACCATTGATTCATAGAACCGCCTTGCTGAATCAAAGTC
Organism: Zoysia japonica; assembly: GCA_001602275.1. NCBI lineage: Eukaryota > Viridiplantae > Streptophyta > Magnoliopsida > Poales > Poaceae > Zoysia > Zoysia japonica. The sequence goes on along the minus strand of BCLF01000022.1, from coordinate 3,130,445 downwards.
ATCTTTGAATATCTCATCAGATGTTTTCAGCTCAGCCTTTTCAGACTCAGAAAGCATCTCGAAGGCATCTTTCGAAGGAAAGTCAACAATCTCTACTTCCTCCAAACGAACTAAGCAAGGCAAGTCTGAACAGGTTCCGTCAGGCTTGAGAGAATATATTGCTGATTTCTTATCCAGCAGAATGTTATCATTGACCTTCACAAGATCCATTTCTGCCACAGTCTTGGCTGTTAATGATTCATTTGCCTGATAATCCATGCATAGGGCATCTTTGCAAACCAAGGACAACATGTCCACATCTGATTTCAAGAACTCAGTTGACTCAAATGCTGGACGATGAACTAGTGCCCCATCATTCAAGTGCTCAGCAATACTAAGGAAAATATTGGATATCTCTGCCCTAGTTGGACACTCATCAAGCTCCCAAGCATGCCTACTAATCTCCAGTTGAGGAATCATTACATCATGATCAATTTTTGCAATTTCCATGCAGTAGCTATCCCTTGCATCAGAGCAGCCCTCAACATCATGTTTTACAGGGATAGTTTCTACTTGATAAATTGACTCTGCAAGTTCAACCGGGTATGCTATTGTTGTCTCAATGTCCATATCAATGAAATCCTGTTACAAATTAAACAAAAGTCTGAATCCTATGAGAGCATGGTGCACTAATTTATTAAGAATGTGACACTTTGATGACAGGGCCAAGGCAACGAAAGGGTGTCCTAATCAGTTGGTGTAATCAGCTTCAACTGACTTGCATGCTTCAATATGTATTTTTTTACGCGACATTCATACAAATGGTTGGTGACGAGGAGCATGTAAAGTAGTTTGTTGTTAATCTACAAACATTAAAGGACTTAAGAGGGAAACTTGTTTAGCTCTGAAACCAAGCGCACCATTGGAGGGAACACAACATACGTTATCATGCATTATGGTGTGTGATGTATTATGAGAACTAAATTTTAATGAGTGACAATACTCAATAAAAGGATGGAAGCACCACAAGCATCAAAATTTAAATCAATGAGCCTAATACACCAGTTCTTAATAGTAAAACTGTAGAGTGAAGCACACCATATTCCATCTCTTAAAAACTAGCCTGTAACTCAAAACGAAAACATGGATTACAGAATAGTAAATTGTGTGAAAGTTGCATGGCATGATGTAGAGTACCAGATGGAATTTCACTTCTGGGACACAACACGATATTGTGACGCCACCATCGGACTCTTCATCATCTAAGGATTCAAGTTTCCTCTGCAAAACCTTTGACGCCACAAACAACAGAGTTTGAGACAGAGTCGGCAACTACATAGAAAGTCACAGTGAAATGCATCTTACCTGCAGGAACTCAACGTCTATAATCTCAAACCTGAGATCCTTTAACAGCTCCCATCCCTAACACCACCATATGAAGAAGTCACGCATCAATCTTACAACTAACATGATAGCATAACAGAACAACTTAGATCACCTTTGTGACTGTTGACACAGTTCCCGAATTGGCTCCCTCTTCCTTCACACACTTATCTCTGTTGATTGCGTTCGTTCCCTTGAATAACATACACAATTGTTCAGAAATGATACATAAGAAGAGCAGGAGGGGTGGAGTGCACAGAATCCAAACAATAAAGCTTCGCTTGCCTTTGGGACGCTGCACACAAAAGGATCAGTCCAGTTAAAACCTTTGTCATTCCCATCCCTGCCGTAGAGGTAATCATCTACTCCCTGCGTGAAACACCATCACTATTGCAATTCAGAAATGACACACGACGTCACGACCCCCAAGCAGAACCGCGAAACTGAACATAGCAGCACAATCCGCCACAGCAATCCGAGCTACACCGATCGAACCCATGCTGCCAGAGAATGCGAAGCCTTAAGGCGCGTCGGACTCACCACGTCGTCGTCTGGCATGACCGGCACTGGAAAGGGCTGCGGGACGACGGCGGCGAGGAACTCAGAGAGTGCGGAGGCGACGGGTAAGGAGTCGAGGTCATCGCCGGCGCCGCTCGCGGCGGGGAGGAGGTCGTCGGGGAAGGGATCCGAGTCGGGGAGGTAGGGATCGGGATGAACGGTCGGCGCAGGGAGGGAAGGGAAGGGCAAGGCCGCTAGGGCTACGTCCTGGTCTGAGGAGGCTTCAGCCGTCGCCGACGGCGCGAAGTAGTCGGTGGCGAGGAAGCGGGTCCGCATGGCGAGGCGCCGCGGGGATGGGTAACTGGTAGTGCCGTAGTGGAAATGGCGGAGAAGTGGAGTGGAAGTGGAGGAAGGAGGGAAAGGGGGTTCTGGTTTATAGTGCCGCACGCTGTTTGCAGGGTTTTAGCCAAGCTGATTTGAATTTGAAACGCGAATTTCATTTGCTGTTCTCTTGTTTTTTCCTATAGGAACAAATACCATGCGTAATGGGCCAAATATCTTGGAGCCCAATGCCAGCCTTTCTGGTGCCAAACCCCTCGAAGATACTGATCCAGTCAAAAAGAGGCCGTCGGCCCAGTAGCCTGCTGGAAAACCTTTGCGCGTATTCACGTCCGCCGACGGTAGCATCCAGTCCTTGTTCTTCGAATATCCGCATACTCCATGCACAAATGTGCACAATATATCAGCTTAGGGAGGTGAATTCCATTTTCCAAAACATTGTCACTGTATGAATTATAACAGAATGTGGGAAGAAGATGGATACTATCAGAGCCGATTCACAAGGAACCCAACAGAAACGCAGCCACAACATCAAAGGATCTTCTGTCATTCTGTAGTATTGAACTCTCGTAACAAAATGCTCTGGCTGATTATTACTATCAGCAGTCGTTCCCGTAAAAGAAAATATTATGGATCCATTCTGTATGTATGTGCAACACAATAAAAACAATATTTTGCGACCATATGGGTCAAACCTCATGTCAGCTGAAAACATCATCAATGTTTAAGGGCACAGACGACTTATACAATAGCTAAAGTTTCTAACATAAATCAGAGAATTTAAGGCATCACAATTATCGCTATAAAACCTTGACCTGTACAATAGCTAATACGACAGAGCATGTACATTCGATTAAGTTCTCAACAGAGAAGACAAACAGGATATAATTGTTTAGACACGTTCATCTCTTCATGATCAAACCTATGAGTATTCCCAGAAGAGCAACCACCAGTACAAAAACTAATGAGAAACCACCATGCTGACTACTGATGCCTTGCCTTAGAAGATCCTGTCAAATTCCATCAAGATACAGCAATATATTAGTTATATGTATGAATTAGTTAGCATATATGCTCCCCTCAAAACAAGTTAACAGACCTTCAGTGTGGTACTTGCGGAAATCATGAAAAGAAAAGAAAAGGCAGAAAAGAAAAGAAAAATGAAGAACTATCAAGAAAGTAGCGCATCAATATCACAAGTTCAAGAAAAAAAAATGGCATTAATACTTGTCGCCTATAAAAGTAAAACTGATACAATGACTACAGTAAACAATGTGTTGGAAGTACACAACTTAGCAAAATAAGCTGAAAAAAATACTGACCAGTTCTTCACGAAGCTTCTTATTCTGTTCCATTGCAGAATTTTTCTCCTCCATTAGCTTTGAGATCAAAGCAAATGGCTACAAACAGATAAATGAAAGCATGTCAAGGTACAAGGTATATTACACTTCGCAATCGGTGAAACCATTAAGATAGAGTGCTCAAGAATTTGATACTATTAGAATGATAATCCTTGCAAGCTTCATGAAATGTTTGGTAAGTACAAATAAGATAAGCATCAGTGAAATGAATGCATGTCTTCATCTAAACATTTTTCCCACACAAAGGACCAATAAAAACACAATAGATCAATAACACTAATATATTATTATTTGGACCAGCCAAACAGACATTCATTGGTAATTGACCTTGCATTGGGGGAAAAAGAAGATTACAACAGAACACTGTGAACTACTTGTTAAAGTCGTTATGTAAACAAGACAGTTTGTTAAAAAAAACTTATGACATAAGACACAATTATGTAGAATCAACTGTTAAAACAAATTAGGATTGGAGGGTTTACAAGATTATACATGTATTAGTATACTAGTAGAAGAAAGCTGTATAAACATGAACATTTCCATTATTAATTAATGATTTTTACCTGTTTTCCTCAAGTACCTAATCAATACTGGAATTAGCACAAGTAATATTTCTAGATGAATGGCTAACTCTATCAAGAACAGTGCAATTTTGATTGGATGCATCAAATTTGATGAATTTAGAAGTGTACACGTCCAAAATAAACAGATACTACAAGTAAAGAACTAGGCAAAAAAAAAAAAAGTTCACCTCAGCTGTCACCTTTTCTGATTCTTTAGGTTCTTTCGTGGTCTGCAAAGAAAGAAAAGCGCTCAGTTTCAGGTGGATACTGCCACACTGGGTAGGATCAACGGTAAATGCAAAAAGGTAATCTGCAAGGCCGCTCGTAACACAGAGCAACTGCACGTTGAGCCAGGACCGATCACGAATAAAGAAGGAAATATTCATAGAAGAAACAATACACCATGATCGAAGACTCACCTCTTGATAACTCAAGCTGCCTGGAGAACCATCCTCTGATCCCTCAGTTTGTGAGGATGGTGTGACATAAACAACCTTCAATTTTACTTCATCAACTACATTTCCTGATTCTTTCGTAAACTGCATACATTCAGTTAATGATTAGTTAAACATAGCTACCAACATATGCTAAAATGCGATGAACAAGGTGTGTAAAATTGACTTTACCATATCTCCTGTGATATCCTTGGGTGTGATGTCCTTGCCCACAATGGCACTCTGCACAAGGAATTTGTCCTTGCATTGCATGTCCGGTGGCGCCTCCTGCTGCGCCTGCATTGTAACTGAACCACACAAGCGTGTACACGATGTTAACATAACCACGGCCATTACAAGATAAATTAGTGACTGAATGCTGCCTGCAATTCACGAAATTACCAAGGACATCAGCTGTGGATCGGGGTGGCACAATGCCATTGTTTGGCCTGACGCAGTACTTCTTCGGGCTAGTCGTCTTAACCTACAAACCCAATACTGCACCTGATTAGTTCCTGATACAACATTTTCGCAATGTTGCAGGGTTCACTCATCAGACTTTTTCCCAATAACATTTTGGGAGGAAGGTTTGTTTACCTTAAACGCGACCTGCTCGTCCGTCTTATTTATCAGCTGCAACCCGCACGAGATTTGCTTCTTCAACTCGACTGTATAATTCAGAGAGGAAACGAGAAGAGGGGAGGGAAGAGTTATGAAGGTACGAACGCATATTACTACAAGAGAGTGAAACCAGAGAACAAATAACAAAATTGACTACGAAGAAGAATATTTCAGGAACCAGGAAAACTACTCATGGAAATTCCGAAACCCAATTCAGCGCACCAGTACTTCTCGGAATCCCATCGAAGTACCGCAATTAACAACATAATTTTTTGATACATCAAGGAAAAAGGAAAGATGAAAAGGGAACAAACAGAGAGACGCACATGGGAAGCGCAGCTCGACGGGGTCGATCCCGAGCAGCTGCCCGGACTCCGACGAGTTCATCTTGGACGGAGAATCGAACCCGGCGCAAGCGCGCGAGCAAGCGGAGCCAAGAGAGGCCGGATCTCGCAAAAGGTCTGAGGATTTTGTTCCCACCTCCGACCGGTGTCCCCTCCCCTGTTTCCTCCCAACGAACGATGGTGTTCCTGGAGCGGCGGAGGAGGAGGAAGCGGAGGAAAACGTGGAACACGGAGTCGGGGAAATTCGGGATCTTTGGAAGGGGCGAGAAGCAGAGGAGAGCCTGGCGGGGGTTGCCTGCCTGCAGGCGACGTGGAGACGTGAGAATATTCCGTGTGAACGCAGACGACCACAGCGACGTGGTGGGAATACCCGCCCGCCGGTCGCTTTCTTTAGGCAGCACAGCAGCAGGTTCCCGTTTTTATCTCTTCTCCGGAGGCGGACGCCGGACGGACGGGTGGTGGTGGTTGCGCCGTTGCATCGGAGAGCGCTTCAATCCCACGCCACGGCACGATCCGTGCGGAGCTCCCACTATCTGGAAGAAGGATGTCAACGGTGCAGCACCGAGTCGCAGGAAGCAGAGCATGATGGCATGATTCATCTCTTGCTCGAAGTTGAGCAAAATAATACCCCTGACAATTTTTGGGGTGGAGACAAGCTAATCCTCCATGCGCATGTTACCAAATGGAAAAGATTTGTTCAATGCATGCAACTTGGACAGATCTCCAAGTCTGCAACAGCTTCAGAATTTACAGTAGCGTCTCAGCTCCGGCTCAGGGTGTGTTCGCTAGCTTTTTGCACTGTAGCGAACTGACTTTTACATTGATCTACTGTGGCTGCAGCAGCAACTAAACTATACAACCAGTGAAAACGAACGGAGCCTCATTGAGCTACGCACGCTGAGGAAAAGTAAGTTGATTGAGCCATACAAAGCTCTGAAAATGGCTATGTTACCAGACTTCGACAGTGACAGAACAGACGTCTATCACTATCAGGACGCTACATTTTTACACTACTTCGAGAAAATATCGTCAGCGCTAACACGGAACAGGAAAACCAAGCTACGACTTCCCCACGGCACGCGACGGAAGACGAGTTCGTGTCCTCTTGTGGCGACCGGCTACGCGTGTATGTTAGGAGTAGAACTTTTCCCGAAGAAGAGTACGAGTAGCTCACCGTGAGAAAGGTACCCGTACCCCGACAGAGAGCGGTCCAACTGTGCGACGGGCACGGCTGCTGAAACGAAAGTCCCGGTCCAGACTCCAGCGCGACTCGTTGTGCACCCCGCCCCCGGATTCGATGATCCGGTGGCCTGGCGCCCTGTTGAGCTGAGCGGCTCAGCGAACGGCGTGGCGGAGCATTTGATCCCTGCCCACACCTGTGGCGGGCTAAAATAGGCTCATTATGTGGACAAGCCTCTTCTCTTTGGGCCTCACTGACGGCCCATACGCGGCGCCCGTTTGATGTTCTTCGCGGCCGGGCCGCCGGGGAGAGCAATTCGCTCTGCTCCGCTCCGGCAACACCGCCGATACCGGCCCCACGGACGCACGTCGCGCTCAGCTGGGGGATCAGGACGAGACCCTGACTGAAATCAGTGACCCGGCCGGGGGATCAGTGGTCACATCACGGGGCCAGACGGGGCAGCGCGTCATGATCCACGGGCGACAACAATGATGCCTCGTCGGCCGACGTCGCCGCCATCGCGGGGGGCGTACGTACGTTCGTACGCAGAAATCACGGCGGCGTGCGCACACGCGCGCGCACACGTCGTGTCAATCAAGGGGAAGGAAAGTAGTAACCGCCAACCAGATGGTGTGGCGTCTCTCCCTCTCCCTGCGATGCGCCGCGGCTCTGCTGGCTCGACGTACCCTGATGGCTTTGCTCGAATTTTCGGCAGACCGCGGCTTCTCTTTGTTTTCCGGGCCGCGCGCCTCCGCTCCGGTGCTGCTTGGCCTCGGAGGTTGGGACGCCGCATGCAGCGTACTGTGCACGTCTAGACAGGCAAGCAAAAGGCACGCGACAAAGGCAGCAGGTGATGGGATGCGTGCATATCGGTCGATCGAAGAACCGGCCGGATCAACCAGACCAGGGAGCGAAACCTATCCCGATCGAGTTGCATCCCATTGGGGGATTTTGTCTTGTGGTGCTGCGCGCACAGCGTCGGCGCGCTGCTTAGATTGGCCTCCGATCGGAATGGACTGTACTAGGTAGTAAGTGCGCTTTGCTGATCGATGCATGAGCCGTTGACTTCGTTCTGGATTAGGCTCCACTGCCGGTTGGACACATCACACAAGGATAGCATGAAGTGACCTAAAGCTGATGATGATTATCATTGACGATACAAGAGCGATCACGACACTTCCGTCGACCTTCGTACTGGATTAAGAAAACACAATGCTAGCATATGATTATAGAAAAGGCTAGCTACGAAATTTAGCAGCCACACAAAATTTCAACAATGGTTGCTTATGCCTAACAAAAATAATACCACCTCAAATACTCCAAAAAAAATGTACTGGTCTATTTAGACAAGAGGATTGAAGTTTTTTTTGTCCTTTTTCATATCAAATGTGCATGTTATTTTTGGCTACATTTGCCCCTATATTGGTTGAATCCAAATTACCTGACTGAATATGTTTTTTAATACTATGGCACTTCTTGTGACATCTTCAATTTATGGTTTTTGACCCAAAATGATATTGGCATGCATACACTTTTATAGAACTCATAATCTAATCTCATTTTATTCAATCGTTGGCATTACTATATGGCAATCAAGTGCCTGGAGCATATTACACAAACATGTTTGCGATGCCCGTATATATCCAACGTCAAATTCATACGAAAATAAACGATATGCTGATGGACAACATAATTTTAACCACAAATTGGTGCACACAACGTGTAGGTGGTCATCTTCACCTTCACTCCTACATGTTGATTCAAGCATTCCATGTTGGAAAACCCAAAAAAAGGCATCGAAAGAGTATAAAAATCTACATTAGCAGTCCATGCTAAAACATGTTCTTGAGCAGACACAATTACACATGAACACAAATTAAACAAGCAGACAGACAGGAAGAGAAAACGACATGGAAATAGAGAAGACAAGTTTGTACCTAGAGGACCATAAGTGATCTAAGGTACTCTTATCTTGATTCTCCATTTCAACCCCAAACTAAAAAGCACTCTAGTTAAACACGCGATATTGAGATCAAGATTTGACAGGTAACCCTAGTACGGGGCATAAGGGCGGAAGGTCACTGCGTGCCAATAACTTGAGACTGGACCATGGCTTGCTAGCAAGCTAGAATGGAGTGACGCCCATGTTTACTGCTGCAGCAGCTGCCGCGGCGGCAGCTGCATAGAGACCATCCTTGAGAAGCATGTCTTCAGCGCCATCCTGCAAATCACGACCAAGGAAACAACGAGTGAGAGCAGCGTACATGATGTTTCCACATGGTCTAAACTTGATGAAGTGAGGTTTCCCAGTTACTCAAACATAGCAAGGTTAGGGCTTTACAAATTCCTTTGTTTAATTACCTGAGTCTTGAAGGTCTTCTTGAGGCCCTGATCCGGCATGAGGCCAAAATGGATGTGCGGGAAATGGGCCCACTGTTTGCAAACACAAATGAGAGTAAGCGAAAGAAAGTCAGGTCTGGATTAGTAAAGCAGCTCGAAGGAAATCCAAAACGAACACGAAGACCAAGCAACATGCACTGCCCAGTGAGGTGGGGCTAACAGCTCAAATACTGAATGCCAGGCACGCAAGACGCGCAGCATGCATATCTCGCTATAGCTCGCAAGCGGCCATAGCCGGACACAAGCTGTCGCTGTGGCCTGTGTCTGTGCTGACATCGTAAAGCGACTCGTCAAATCAAGAGAGACACGAAGACACCTAGCTCGCCGCGAGTTACTGCTGTGCTTCTGAGGACAAGAAAGTTTACATTCTTTGCCGCTGCGCTGAACGCCTCCCTGTGGGTGATGTCCGGGTTGCCGGCCTTGATGCGCTGGATCTCGTCCCTGTGAATACATTCAGCACAGCACGCCTATTTACTTGCTAGAAGACGAGATCGACCATGTGGTTAGGAAAAAAATGAAATTTTATTATGAAGGGATTTGGTCGCAAATTCTTACTTGATGAACCGGTTGTACGCCGACGGGACTCTTTGCCGCTTCTCTGGAGCTGTAAAAAGTTAGATTAGCAGAAACGTGGATTTGATCACTAGTACTATTTATTCGCAAAAAACATGGACGAATGGGTAAGCTTATCTAAGATACTACCGCGATACATATCCGATCCACTGTTGTACACAAGCACGGCAAGGAGCAAAGCATGGGCAAGCGCTGCTAGCTACAATCAGACATGATTGCATGTCTTGTTATCGGTCCATACTGATGAGGTAACTCCTTATGTGTCTTGTTTGATGAAAATTTTTCACTACTAGTATTAGCTAATACTAGCTATTTCAACGCTATAAGGAATATGTTCAAGTATATAAAAAACATTATTCCGGTGCATTGGAGTACGGGTACATTATTCCGAAAAATGTAGCGCAAGAAAAGAAAATAGAGGAGACCAAATAATTCGAGGAACAGTCCAAGTCCTTACGCCGGTTCACCGACGGGACGCTCTTTGCTGGCAGCTCCGGCTCGTGCTGCACGGGCTTCGCCGCCGCCGGCTGCATCGACATGGCAGGCACGTTGCTGGCGCAGCTGCTGCTGTAGCTGTTGCCTGTGATGCTGCTCAGGTTGGCGCTCGCCTGTTCCATCAGGAGGCTCGGCGCCTGAAGCGCCAACTCGTCCTGCGCGGGCGAACATGTAGTCACTCACCGGTTTTAATCTGCTGGTAGAACTTGAGGAGTACTAGGCGAGTCGACGAGATAGCAGTGGTATTGTCATTATTAGGTGAAATTGAACGAGTAGCGTGGATACTTCATAGCATACCAGGAGGCCATGAGGGGATGTGGGGGAGAGCAGGGACGACTGCACGCCGAAGTTGAGCTGGTTGGCGGCCGGCGGCGCGGCTGGTGGGAGCAGCAGGCCGCGGAGGTTGACGGAGAGCAGGTTGGTACAGTGGCCGCAGCGCACCGTCACCGTCTTGAACAGGCTGCTGCACGGTACACCGACCTGCGCGCACAGATCAACACAAAATAACAAAGAAACTGTGACGAAGCAGAACAAATTAAAGAGCAGGAGGAGGAAGAAGAAGAAGAAACAAACAACAAATAGTAAGCAGCTGGAAGGAAGTCTGCAGGAAGAGCTGTGTCGGTAGGTACGGGTGGGGCGCGCTCGGCGCCACACCGATGATCACTTACGGCAAGGATGGTGTCGCAGCAGTTGCAGTGCACGTAGCAGAGCTGCTCGGTGGGGGATGGCGCGAGGTGGTCCAGCGGGAAGGCGGCCGTCGACGAGGACGAGGACGACATCATGATTTCGGCCAAATGAATATCCGTTGCAGCTCCCACGCACCTGGCGCCCCGACGCTGTCGTTGATCTGAGAAGGCGACTATGTGGGGGTAAGGGGGCTCTATCTAGCTAGGGCAACAAGGATCACAAGTAATCTGGAGAGCGAGGGATCGAGGAGGAGGAAAGATGAAGGGAACAGCAGTGTATCGAAAGGGGAATTTTATAGGACTGGGAGAGGAGGCAGGAGCCAGGGATATCCTTTTGGTCCCCTTCGATTTGAGGTTGATTTGATGTCTTGCTGCTCGGGTGTGGCTAACTTGCGATTTGATGGACCTGCCGATTCGAGAAAGCCTCGAATCTGTCGTTGTTCCTGATTTGAAAGCCGGAAAAACCAAACAACAAGGCCAACTACTCAGTCTACTCCTCCTCCTCCCTACTACTGCATGTGGATCTTGCCGCGAGCAGAGAGGGAAAGGCCGGCAGGGTCAGGGCCGGATCAACGAGGCGAAGGAAGCAATCAAGCGAGGCCGGTATGGGCAGTGGGAGGCGCCGTGGCTCGCTCTGGACAACGAAAGCAGCCGGGTGGGGCGAGATGGGAAAGCAAGCAGGAAAGCGAGAGCCGCGCGCTGCCTGCATCCCGGCGGGGGCAGCACATGCAGAAGCGGATTTTCTACTAACCTCCTCGCATGCTCGCTATATCTATCAGATCAATAAATAAATAAATAAAATAATTTTTTTTTTTAAAAATAAATCTCACTTATAACCCCACGTATCATTGATTTTATTTACAACCACATTACCTGTTTCCTTTCCTTATTATAACTTTTACCCAGCACATGCATGGGCACGGCCAAAACAACAGGCCAAGCGCTAGCTTCCTCGCCGCCTGTCGACTCCGCGCGCTGCAGCGGCCGGCATCTCGAGACTGTTTGCGACAGCAAAAGCGGGACGGAGTGGTGGGGTTCCGGCGTTTCGCACCCCCGGGCCCCGGACAACTGTGGCGCGATGCCCGCGGTCTCTCCCTCCCCTACCCGGCCGATCTCGTAAACCGGTGGGTAAGCGCCGATAGGCCGGCGCACGCGACCGATCGATCGGGGGATTTACGGCGGAGCAACTCGATCGCCAATGTCGTCGCGGTACGCTCGTACTCCACCTCGTAGGAGTACGTACGTAGCGTTGACGCCCTCGCGTTGGACGCGCTGTGTCGTCGCGCGAGCGGGCACGTATGGCAGGGCGCGTCGGATCGTGCGATAGATTTGACCGCTCCGGCGTGTGGCCAGGTTTTTCTTTCGCGAGACAGAAAGCCGGAGCCTGGTCTGGCTCGATTTTCCCGGGCACGGTGGAACCGCGCGCGTAAATCGACGGAACGTACGCTCCTATTGGTAGCCCGTAGCCCATGTGTACGTAGCCCGGTACGAATGCCGCTGTAGCAAGTCTCGATCGCTCCCGTCCGTGATGTTACAGCTGATGGTGCGTAAGGTCGTGATTGGATGCCATCTCAACGCGATGAGGCTGGTATCTCAGGAGCCGGGCATTCGCTGGCCAACGTCGCACCGCCCAGGCTACGGAGAAACGAAATCCCGCGAGCCAATAAGACGTACAGACGACTAAACACTTTTTTGCTGCACGCGTAAAACCTAGCTAGCAGTGTTCCGCGAACCAATCAGCCCCTAAGCTACGCACGCCGGCCGGCCCGTGCCCTGTGCGCGTGCGATCGGGCACCAGGGTCAGTTGGTCGTCCGTGACCTCGATCCCGCTCGGTGAATTGAACCCGTATGTGTACGTACGTGAGTTTCACCACGCACGCACGGCCAAGCCGGCCGGCCGACAGACCAATCGATCGATCCGCCGGCCCCGACAGCTTCAACCGCGCTATGGAGAAGGGAACTGTGTGGCGGCTCAGGGCGTCACATGGGCGCGCGCATGCAACGCGCGACTGAAAGGTAATCGTATGCACGCTGCAGTCGTCGGGTTCATGCGCGGGCGCTCGGGCACTATGCGCGCAGCACGCCATGCGCGCGCGCGTGGTGGTGGACGGTCCTGCAGTGACACATGTTCAGTCCGGGTACGGCCGGCGCGCGGGCGTTCAAAGATCGAGTTTGCACAGGCGGCCGGCATGCAGCTGGGCAGACCGGCGAGGTGGCACGAGCAACAGGACATCATATGGGGGATCGGTTCGATCCATCGAATCCTGTACTGTTAGGCACGGGCACGGAAGGGGTTTGCGGCTGTGGTAATTTTCTCTATTCTGGCGCACGCCGTTCTCTACGATCTCTGACATCAGGAACATGTGTAAAATCATAACGAAAAAGTATTTTTTTTACAGATATTTATTCTTCAGTTTAGAGACTGCGCCTTGAACATTTTGGCAGCCGTGGAAGAGAAGAGGGGCTGGAGGTCGAAGTCATATCAGAATCATTATAACCCCTCTATAATTTTGATCTGGTCCTGTCACTGTTCATAATAACCATGACAATGACTCGATCTGTTGGTCGACGACATTTGCTCGCATATAGGACGATTCACTTTGTTCCCATGTTAATAAAGAGTCATCAGGGTGGTACATCTTGAAGTGCCTGGCACTGTGGCACCGTAATCAGCCAACAGTGCGCCATCAAAACTGCATAGTGCAGCACCCAAGTTTTACCCCCGGTCGCCTGACAAACGACAAATTTGAGGGGGACCATATATGCATGCGAAGCAAACTAAGTACTCTCGGCAACAGTTAGGTGGCACCCATTGGAAGAAATTGACTCGATTCACTTACATATGGCATGCTAATCTGCGTGCAAATGGCATGCATGCATATTAGAGCGTAATTAACATGTTTCCAATCTTAGGCAAAGTGAGGGGAGAGGGCGTTCTGTTAACCGCAGTTACCCGAGTGGTGAAAAGCGCAGGGTGGGACGAATGGACGATCCAGATGGTGCGAATGGCCGCGCATGCAATTCACTGCAGCCGGCCAGGGGAGGATGATGTAGCAAAGCACTATACGCCGGTGTTATTCCCGAGAGGCGCGGCCGGCAGCAGCAGCAGCGCCGCGCAGCGGGAGCAGTGTACTGCTCTGCACTGGCGGCAGGCGCGGCAGAGGTGGGGGGACGGAGGGGAGGAAGACGACCTCTCGGCGACCAGGAGCCACGCGACGCGAAGGAACCAAGGAAAACACTAAACAATGCCAGTGGAAAGGGACTTGTGCATGAGCTAAGTACTCCTATGGCTTTCATGCATGCGTTAATCGATTTCACTCGACCCAGTTTTCCTTGCCGTGTTATCTCTGGACTCTGGTCATATAAATTACTAGATATATTGCATGTTCTTGAAATCAAGCAGCTAAAAGAACAAGAGTAAATTTTACAAAATACATATATTTTATAAATATTATCACAAATTACATGTTTAAATTATAGTTTAAAAAAGCTACAGATTTGCTACAGTAAATTTTAAATACATTACATAAAATCTGTAGTTTTGAGATAATTTGAGTATAAAATCTATAATTTTGTGATAAATTAGATACAAAATTAATAGTTTTGTGATAAATTTAATTTAAAATCTGTAATTTTTTAAAATTATAGCTTAAATCTGTAATTTTGTGATAATTTTAATAAAATACCTGTAGATCTTGTAATCGCATGCATTTGCTTCTCTGCTTGTTGCCGCTTCTCTGCATGCTCGACCAATTCGCCATGGACACGGACGGCTGGCCGGTGGCCACAGTGTCCGGTAGTGGGTGGCATGGGTGCAAGAGCAGCCCTAGCTCCTATGGTCGCTAGCTAGCCGGCCACAGCGTATTGCTCACATCTCCCTCCATCTCGCGCCCGTCCTGTAGCCTGCTTGCGGACGCGCTAGATACCTTTGCCGCGGTGAAAAGCTCTCACGCGACGGACGGCCGGACGGGTGCATGCATTGAAGATGGTGAATGCATGTACGACGGGGGAGAGAGTTGCCGAGGCATGGAGGAGAGGGGGGGGGGGGGGGGGGGG
>BCLF01000022.1:3069410-3115528 GCA_001602275.1 Zoysia japonica | reverse complement strand
GGGGGGGGGGGGGGGGGGGCGCAATTATAAAGAAGTGAAGGCTTTTGCCAGCACTTTTGGTGATTTGACCTCACACTATCCCATCACCAGGCCTCGCCCTCGCTCGGCAACAAAAGAGCCAGCCAGCAGCGGGCACACAGGACAGTAGTGATCCTCTATGCGCACACTGCGTAGCACCTTTTCTTTTACCTCGCCCTCCGGCCGGCCCTTTCACTTTCTTTCGCCTTGCTGCACTTTTAATCCTCCAATTCCGCCTGCCTGCCCTGCTTTCGCGCGCTGCCGACTGCTGAGTTGGTCTCCCGGGGAATGTACGGACGCACAGGTGCCGTTTAGTATACCGTGCCTTATCAGCTGGGCCGTGCCTGAGATGCTGGCATGCTAAAACTTATCCCTTGGAGGTTTACAAGCGTGGAAGGATCAAGGATGCATGGGTAGCAGCTCACTTAGAGCAGATCCATCAGTAAATTCACCCTAATGACTGTCGGATCCGCAAACTCATGTCTAGTGTAAATTTTATAGGAGTAAGTTTTTTATGAGTTATCCGTAAAATTTATATTAGGTATGAGCTCACGTGTCAATCCTCTTGTATATCTAACTACAATGAGCGTCACGACTTGAACAAACGGCCAGGAACATGAGTTTTTGACGTAATTCGACATGCAGTTACAAGTCTATGCGATACACTAAACGTGTAGTACAAAAGAAACACATGGGTCCCTGTTCACATGTACTCCCATTTACATGAATTGTGATAATGACCACACACGATAATCTGCAGGCAACTTGGATACCCTGCCGGCACTAGACGACCACAAGCATGCTCTTAGATCTTGCCGCTCCGCAAATCCAGAAGTACTATGTTATATCACATCAAAGAGTTCACTTTACACTGGAGCAGCTCGATCGCGTTGTTCTCTTCGCGGTTCCAAGGTGCTGCTTTACCATGCATGCATGTGTAACTGGCCCATCCATAATCCATTGTTCTATGCTCCACTAGCAAGCTTCCAAAAGCAAACCAATATAAAAACCACATGAAGCGGCCAAAAGCAATGAAGCACCCACATGGAAGACCAGCATCCCATCCCACACCTGCCCAATCCTGCCGCCATATCCCTCTCTCTCTCTCTCTCTCTCTCTCTCTCTCTCTCCCATGCATGAACTACAGTAGGATCAGTAGTAATCTGGATTGCTTTTTTCTCTATTTCACACTAAAGCTAGCCTGGTGGGCACTAGCTCCCCTGTCTCCACGCACACCAAGAGATATGCCCGTCGGTCCATCTTTATTCCTTGCTCATCAGCTAGTGCCTACACCTGTTGTTCGTGGACAAGGCGCACAAATAGATCTTTTTTCAGAAGGTGAGATTGCTAGAGATATCCACACATATACTCCCTATCGTGCATAATAGCGTGCCACCACCCTGATGTTCGTTGCAAAATCTCGGAGAACGATAATCATATAACTTCCCTGATGGCCATGAGACAAAGTAGTACTACTCCAGCCAGTACTCCTACGTAATTTTCTGTTGCAAGCCGAAGCTGGAGGATCCGAAGCTGGATAGCTCGTGATCCGTACAGCCGCTACTATGGAGAAATAGCACTAGTACCATGCAACGCAGAGCCACCGATCGAGCTGGTGCCCCTGCCTGGCCTATATTCCACGTCCTGGCTCGCCTTACGGCTGCTAGTAGCTAGCACGTCATCAGGCTCTCCGGCCGGCCGGCCGGCCACGGCCAGTCGCTGGTCCCCGTAGCTATACGTACCGCAGTCTCCGGTCTTCGATTCTTTAACTGCTGCTGGAGATGAGAAGTGGACAACGGCGCACGAGATCGTAGACGGGGACCATCTCTACTGTTGCAGCTAATGTTCGCGCATGTGGCGCGTCGCTGTATCGCATGCAATGCAAGGCTGCAGCTACTGCGTGCACACGCGTAACAGGGACACCACCAGGCGCGGCCCTCGATCATGTACTCCCATGCGTCCATGCATTATTCAGGCATGGCGCATCTCACGTACTATATCATTGTGAGTATTCGAAACTGCCGGTCGGCCTTCTCCAGTAATACTGTAAATCTTCGGAGCAGTATAGGACTTCTCCGAGACTCCGAATGGCTAACAGTACTGCTCACTCTGTCCCAACAAAACTTTATTTTTAAGTTTTATTGACTATGACTTTGATTAATTATTTTAATACATTTAATTAATTTTAATAATATAAATTATATATATTATAAAAGTATTTGTTTTGATGTATTTAAAAATGCAAATACTAGATTTTTAAATTTAATAAAAATATATAAAATTTTTTGATTAAAGTTATAGCCAACAAAAGCTAAAAAAAACTAAAAATAAGCTTCTATTAAGACGGAGTTAGCAGAATACACGGACAGCGCGGAAGCACGGATAGAAGCGTGCAGCGGCTGCTCGGAGAGCTGAACCGAGCTGCTATCGCTGTGGCGCCGCTATCAGAACGCTGAAGAAAGGCAGGGGTAATCGAGTAAACAAATGTGAATCATCAGTATACCACAGGATCTAGCTAGTAGCAGGGTGATCGGTGATCCAGTAGAAAACCAATACTCATGGCCGGCCCTGCCTATATGCGTGCATGTCATATGCGAATCCGCAAGAGGTTAGCTGCAAGCCTGCAAGTCTGCAACCATGCATGCTGTTTTTGCAGGAACCGTTTTCCGTAGATTGGGTTCATCCTTCTAAGCAGGCGCGCCATACCTTCACCATCACTCGAATCTATAATATCTATATAAACATATCTCACTGAGAGCATCTCCATCTCCAGCACGTGCTCTAAAAATGATGTTTTATATCTAATTTTAAAGATTCTGTAAATGTTATTTTTAAAGATTCTAAATGTTTTACTTCAGCAGACACTGTAAAATTTGTGCTTTATATTTTCTTTCACCTATTGTTCTCTTGTTGGCAATTTATCACGCACCTTGTGACCAACGCTGAGAAGAGCATGGAGGATGAAGCACCGCAAGCTCCTGGCCCTGTTACATGAACACGAGCCTTGAGTTCATCGTGAGTCTCCTCAAGCAGTTATCGGCGTCATTCCTTGGAAAATTTTCGACTCCATTCCCCGGCCTCGCCACCACCGGCACCTGCACCCTTGTGTTGTCACCATCACTTCAGACTGCACGAACTCAAGGCACAGCTGAGCTAGTTGGGCTATATGCGCGTGAGTCCCGCCATGATGCCGTTGAAGAGGAACTCGAAAGGGAGGCTGCGGAGCATGCCGAGCGGGGTGACGCCTTCGAGCATTCTGGTGTTGGCGTCGGCATGGTGGTTGAGGATGAACAGCATGTTCGGCGAGACCACGACGTGGAAGGGCTTTTCCCCATCGGCCGTGCACGGGAGTTGAAGTCTGCGGTGGCGAGCTCCAGGAGCGCATGGACGACGTCACATTTGCAGTGCCGGACGCTGTAGCACGCGATGAGCTCGTCGTTGAGGTCAAGGCCCTCATCGCAGAGGTGGCGAAGGGAGTGGCACCGAGGCAGGGCCGCAGGGTATCGCTAGGCAGGGGCGGCGGAGTGTCTCTTCTGAGAGACGAGGCATTGGGCGGGAAGGAAATAGCATTTCGTGCCAAGCAAACTGAAGATAAAGCACCGGATAGAATATGCACTACGGAAACCGAACGTCGACTCCGCAAAATGTTCGCTGAGGGTGCGAAGCTCGCTGGGCTTAATTTGTAACGGCTGTTTGTCGAGTGTTTTTTATCGTGCGTTTGACAAATTCTTTGCGATTGTCGTATCGACACTCGGTAAAAAAAAATCACTCGGCAAAATTTAAACCGGAAAAAGTCCGAAAAAAGCAAAAAAAATTTTAATCGAGAGAGGTCCTCACATTTTTTGCACTAGTCGCGGCATTTTTTGCAAATTAGGCGTTCGTGAACCCGCGACCTCCCCTCGTGCGCACCCCCTCTAACCAATGCACCACACTGTCACTTGTGTTTACATTCTATTTTAGTTTCACACATATTATAATAAATTGAGTGTAAATTACTTGTTTTAGCCCCTAAACGAATTCAAATCAAAACGTTGTCAACTACAAAGTATCATAACTTTTCGAGATCTACAACTTTTATTTTGGTAGTTCTCCATCCGAGTTCGTTTACAAAATTTGAATTTCAAATTTAAGAAATTCAAATGTAGTTTTCGATAACAAGATGATTTCAAATCAAAAAGTTATCAACTACAAAGTTTCCTAATTTTTCGATATCTACAACTTTCATTTTAGCTGTTTCTCCATCCGAGGTCGTTTAAAAAATTTAAATTTCAAACCGTCTTTGCCGAGTGTTTTTTTTTCACTCGGCAAACACGTATTTGCCGAGTGTTTTTGGTTTTACGCTCGGCAAAAAAAACACTTAATTTTTTAAAGCACATTTGGAGTAGCAAATTAATTCAAATTCAAAAGTGTTCAACTACAAAGTTGTATAACTTTTCAAGATCTACAACTTTTATTTTAGTCATTTGTTCATCCGACACAATGACAGTAATATTGTTCAAAAATCTTATATACCTTTCTTCTAGTTTCATAAAACTATATAAGAGATATAGATTTTGCGAACAACGTTACTATCGCTTTGTTGAAGGAAGAAATAGCCAAAATAAAAGTTGTAGATCTTGAAAAGTTATACAACTTTGTAGTTGAAAACGTTTTCATTTGAATTAATTTACTGCTGCAAAATGTGCTTTAAAAAATCAGGTGTTTCTTGTTTGCCGAGTGTAAAACCAAAAACAATCGGTAAATACATGTTTTGCCGAGTGCAAAAAAAAAACACTCGGCAAACATGCAAGTTTGCCGAGTGCAAAACCAAAAACACTCGACAAACAAGAAAGTTTGCCGAGTGCTTTTCGCGTAGTTCTCGGCAAAAGGTTGTTTGCCGAGTGCCCGAATGATTGCACTCGGCAAACATCTGATTTCCGGTAGTGATGGTGCTCGGTGCTCTAAATATAAAGCATGAGGAGGTAAATTTACAGGATCTTTAAAAAAATTTAAAGCATCATCTCATTTTAAAGTATTTGCTGGAGTAAACCGATGCTTTATAATCCAAAATTTTAAAGCACAGTGCATTTTAAACCATCTGTTAGAGATACTCCAACATCTTAATCTCAATTCACAATGTGCCGCGTCACTTTTTTTTAATCAGCCATTGGATAGATTTCATCGAAGCCGTCCATCTCGCATCATCAGTTTCTCCTCCCCGAGCCCTCCCGCCGCTTCGCCGCCCCCCTCACCTTCCTCACCCATCTCCTCTTCCCCCCATCCACCTGCCGCCCTAGTCGGCTCGCCTTCGCGTTCGACCGTTCCCTCTTCGCTGCCTTTGCTATGCGTGCCGCCTGCTGTGCTCTCTCGGCCCCCTCGTGGCCCGTGCTCGCTGCCCCCTCCAATCCTCTTCCAACCACCGCCACCTCCTCATCTCTCCACTGCCCGCCGCCACCTCCACTCCCCTTCGACGGCTGCCCTCCTCTCCCCATGCCCGCTGCTATCTTCATCCACAGCAGTACCAGGCGCCTTCCCCACCGCAAATGTGGGGCCAGACGCCCCCGCCGATGGCCCCGCCGCCCCAGCCGGCTGCGTACTATGGGGCCCCTCCTCCCGCGGCCGTCCCTACCGGGCCCGCTGTGAGGACCGTTCAAGTTGAGTTTCAATTAGTCAAATTTGCGTGCAGTCCATAAGCAACACACAAGCTCAAAATTCAACTAACGAGAAACCAACCCCGGTAGTCCCTCGATATGCTTCCCAAACATTGCCCAGGACAAGAGCATATCGGTGACCAACATTGTATACATTGCAAAGGGATACACACACTTTAAATAATCGGAGAAATTATTACAAATCATTATTAAAGAGAGATATAACAAACTTACATGAATGGGAGTAGTAGAGTCATAGCTTTCAATTCTCAAATCTTCTAAAACCATAGTTCAACAAGGCCAATTTAGTTTTAGGTTCTAACGAGGATTGATGACAATGTAAGCAGCAGAAATTTTATTTTCAAAACAAACCAAAAAGGATGGTTATACTCAGCCTACGAACACCACCACCATGCTAGAAAGGGGCTATAAATACCAATACCTGCAAAACTCCAACCAAGCAAACGTGAGTACGAAGATAATCAGCAAGACTTACCTATGGGCTAGTCCCGACTCCAAAGATAATATATAGGGTTAAATAGCAAGAATAATGCCATAGGTTAAAACTTTTTGTCTAAAGCGATAATTAGGGGAAAGTGACATATTAAGCAAGCATAAAGCAAAATAACCTTATGGTATAAGGCACCTACACAACTCATGCCCCTAAGTTTCCCGGGTAATAAGTAAACAATAATATCAAGATATGTCCATCAACTCCAAACTAGCACCACAACCTTTCTCACATGTGATTAATTAGGTGAAGTTGTTAGCTACGACGAAAATCAATGGACACTAAGCTTGGTCATAACCGAGACCGCGGCGATTCGAATCGATTATACGCCCTGCAGGGGAGTTCAACTTTACCCACACGACTTGAGGACCATCCGGCTTATGCAATTCGCGGCGTTGCATAAGAGGGCACTCATGTCAACCTTTCTCTCATCTATTTTCGAACGGTTGGACAATTGACATGTCAGGGAGGATCGGTCCCGTGTCTCGTGGAAGCCCAGTGGTCACTCATGCGTGTCAATCAAGACATGCCGTCATGGGCCAAACACTGGTATGCAAATGAGATATTCGGCTTGTCTTACCATTATATTCGACATGTAGTATAAAGAGAAAGTGCTTAGGCCAACAATTAACATCGATCGATTCTTAATCGACACAGACGGGGCTACCACTGTGAAGGCTCGGCGTTCCCAATCCATCCTATATATCACCTCGTCCAGTATCAAATTTATTTATTCTCAACTTTAGTCCAACCATATGAGTAACTAGGTAATATAAAGATCCTATACTCGCGAAACAGTGGTGACCTTCCACTGATTCGACTTCTACCGCTCTAAGCATGGCTAAGCAAGACACATTGTAAAATGAGAAACTCGCACCCTAGACAAGAACATTCAAGGATGAGGTAGAGCAAATAATCTAGGAATAGATAATGCAGCAATTAGGATTTAACCCATATATACCGCTAATACCCGACCTAGTGCAAGACATAACCATAACTGAAACAAATCAATATTAACAATTGATCCAAAACAGGGTTCAAGATGCAAGGTGCTTGCCATGAGTTTGCAAGTGTTACACAACAATCAAACACATCAGCTCCCCTTTTCCCATCACCCACGATACTCTCCGAAGTCTCATTCACTAAACAAGAAATAAACGCTAGCAAGAAAATGCATGCTATGCAATGCAATGACACAGTTGCAGTGAAATAAATCTATATTTATTTGTTGAGTTATCATATGAAAGACTTAAGTGGGTTGATAATTATTAAAGCTACTCAATTGATTTTTGCATTTATTTTACTTTCAATTAGTAGATGGAGTAAATACTTAATTTAAGTAGTTAATCACTCTAAAATAATAAGGTGAATAATTCCACTAAACCTAAAAGGTACAAATATCAGTAGAGCCTAATTACACCTATCTCAAGTAATTTAACCAAATCTAGAATAGATGTTTTAGTTATTTACTAAGGTAATTCACTTAATTTAATGAAAAAAACTAAGTTAATAATACTAAGTAAGGTTACTGGACCATAAACAATTTTAATGAGTCAAAGTTCAGTAAGGATAATTTATGAAAAAAATTTGGTGAATTTTTAACAAAAAATCTAATTACTATGAATTAATTACTAGAAAACAAAGATAAATTAATTATAATATAATTATTGAGGAAAGTAGCCTAAAAATATTTTTATACTGTTCTGTAATACCCTAATGGACACTCATACAAAACTTTACTAATTAAGAATGCACACAAGATTAATTAGGAATTAAACAAGCCTAAACCATATTATGTAATTAATCATTATTAAAAATAATTAATTACTGGTATTTATTAGATTAAATAAAAATTTTATGATTTTTGAAGTCTAACAAAATTGATTTCATATTTTTAAGAGCTAGTATGCGATTTCTATGATTTTTGCAATATTTATTGAATTTCTGCGCAAATAAAAAGGAAATTTCGAAAAGAATTAAAAACGGAGCCACGATTGTGACTACAGGGTTTCCGCCGCACGGGATCAGTCCCTTGCCATAGCCGATCCTAGCCCCGTGGCCGCTGCGTGGCTAAGCCACACGGTGGCCACGTGGCTGGCCGCACGGGATCCGATTGTGGCCACATCGGATCCTGGGCGAGCTTGGCCAGCCAGCCATGGCGGGCGACGACCGGCGCGCGGTGGCATTTGCGGGCGCGCCGTCCCCGACGGCTGCGCGTCCGGAAACCTGCACCAAAAGAGCCACCGTGGCACATGGAGCACGGAGGATGGGTTGTTGACCCGGGATCCTCACCGGAGCTTGGTCGACGACGACGGGCGACACGGAGGAGGCTTCGGTGAGGTCGTGTCGCCCCTCCGATGCACGAAACGTCTAATCATCTTCACTTAGAGCTTCAACAGACCAATGATATGAGCGGCACGATGGTAGTCGGCGTCGGGAGGGGCCTGAGATAGGTCCACGTCGGTGAGGTCCCTCGGCTCCGATGAATTGCGGCTAAGGAGCTCCAAAATTCCTATAGAAAAGCCACGAAATTGATTGAATATTTGACCTAGAAAGTGCGCCAGGTCCTAAAGAAGGTGGAGCCAAGAGGAAACAAGAAGGAACCAGATGGAGCACGCCGGATTTCGCAGGAACGCGCCGGCTGCTCCGACGCTCGAAAACTTAGGGAAAATCCCAAATTCGAACAGCTCATCGCGGGGATGGAGGGAGAAGAGTGGCGGCGTGTCGGGGAGACAGTGGCCGAGGGAGAGGGATAATGAGCCGAGTGAGTGATGATGGAGAGAGAGACCACGCCAGCTGGGTGGCGAGGAGCAAACTGGGCGACGTGGCCACTGTGCATGCGCGCCGCGGCACACCCCCTTGCGCTGCCAATGGAGGCTGGAGGAAGGAGAAAGCATGGCTGACAGGTGGGGTCCGTCCCCTTTTCTATTTTCTGATTTTCGGGAATTTCAGTAGCAGCTTTTGTTCTTTGCCGCAAAAACCCAACTTTCTCTGTTCGGATGAATTTTAAAATTTGCAGGGTTGAAGAACATTTTATGGAGAACAACTTTCCTTTGAGTAGCATCTTTAAATTCAAAAAGTTTTTAATTCTATAAAATTCGGAATTCAGATGGTTGTTTAGAGGAATAAAATGATTTGTGACTTGAATCTTTGGTTTTAAAATTTTGCAAAAAAAAAATTCTTTTTAAAACTTGTTAATCCTTGTGAGCATTTTTAGACAAGAATTTATTTTTACATCCTTCACCTAAATATTTGAGCCTTTACTTTTTAATTTCAAATTCAATTCAAAAATTGGATTCTCTTTTTTTTTTAACTGGGACCATTTTATTCGAGCTCGGTTTCGTCGAATTTGAATTCTATTCATTGAAATTTAATGTTACACCCAACGAGGTCAGGACGCTCTGGATCGGGGACCTGCAGTTCTGGATGAACGAGAATTACGTCTACAACTGCTTCGCGTCCACCGGCGAGGTACATTCCTTCGGATCCTTACGCATGTGCCGCGGAGTCTGCGCGTGCGACTGCTTCGATCCGATCCAGTAGATGTCGTTTCCTTAAGATGTGAGCTAGCCGCACAATTCGTTAATAAGCGTTTCATGCAGAACGTGGTTAATTGTGCAAAGGATTTGTTAGGAGTAGCTGTCGAAGGGCATTAATTTTTTGTTAAAAATGGTTATAGGGTTATAGCCTTGTAGGCACTCTGGATTTATAGATTGCGTTCCTAAGATTTGGCACATTTTAGTTTACCTCTGGTTTTGTTTCATTCCAGAGATTTTGATTCTGATGCATTGGTGAGTTCGAGTATCACGGTGCATGCTACAGGACCTGTGCAATTAAGTGGATCTAAATTTTGTAGGAATTCTCTTGAATCTCTTGGTTTTCCTCACCATATGCCTGGGATTGGATGTGCCTTGACATTAGTTGATTGGCTTGGAACAGCGGCAGTCACTATTTTGTTTGTGTTTGATAAATGAAAATTTAGAGTCTCACTATTCTAAATAAGAATGTTAATATCAATCATTTCCATGCATCAAACATTTTTGTTTTCTTGTAGATATGCCCATTGCTCTAAATGCTTCGCTTCACAGATTCCTAGAGAAGAGAAAGGTACTTATCCTCTAATGTTTAGTAAAAAA
This sequence comes from Zoysia japonica, assembly GCA_001602275.1. Taxonomy (NCBI): domain Eukaryota; kingdom Viridiplantae; phylum Streptophyta; class Magnoliopsida; order Poales; family Poaceae; genus Zoysia; species Zoysia japonica. The sequence continues at coordinate 3,105,233 of BCLF01000022.1, read as the reverse complement.
ACCTCACAATCTGCATTACTCTTTTCTATATCTTGAAGTACTACAAAATCATATAACAAATTTGTTTACTCGACAAGATGTAATACTGAAGTGTAGCTAAAGATACATATCGGTTGGAATCTGTTTGTATGTCAGTCCAATAAGTGGAGAGAAAATAGTCTCACCCCTTTACATAATCTCTGCTATTTGTAATAATTTCAGAAGTTTATATCATCAAAAGAGTCATCAGCAGAAGTAAAATTTGGAGAATATGATATCCCAAAAGAGGAAAAAACTTTCTTGCAGAGGCATTGGAGATAAATAAGATGTACAGGGCTCAACAAAAGAGGTACCCTTCAATTACAAACCTATGTATGCCATTTCAGATTTTAACTGTACATATAAATGGTATCTATGTCAAGTAGGTATTGTATTCTGTTATTATCATTACGTTTGGCGAGCCGGTCAGGCTAGAATCAGCCGAAGCACGAATCAGTTACTAGATCACTTCAGTTATTTTTCAGCTCATGTTCCAATTTCTATTGTTTGGTTCTAACTTTTCTTTCTCAGTTCATTCATAGATCTTTGTTTGTAATTTTAAAATTTGAATCTTTTAACGGTTTTTTAATGTATTTTCATATTACTTTCTTACCATTTAAAAATCTCGAAGCAATCATATAATTTTTTACAGAGCTACGGTTCGTTATGATGCAGGCCGAGAGGGCAGAGCCAGATGTGGATTCAGAAATGAATGTATGGATCATGCGTAGTGGTGCCGCTGCCGTGCCGGAGCAGATGTGGTCGGATTTGGAGGTTCCAGTACGTCCGGAGCTACGACTCCAGAGGTTTCTCATCCATTAAAGTACGGAGTAGCCTTTGTACAGTACAGATCGACAGCGAGAGCTTGCGACGTTAGTCCGTGCGCGGATTATGCGTCGAGCACGGGAACCTATAATGTCTGTATCCACGTACAGTATGCTGGCATATCTGTTTTAGTAGCTGTCCCGTTGTGCAGCTAACGAGGTGACTGGTGTGGAGGCAGAAAGAACAGCCACGACCCAGAAACAAAGCGCCCGGACAGTGCTGTAGCTCCAAGCACCCTAGCCTTCTCGTCAGTTAGCTGATCAATGGAGTACTGCTGCATCTCCAGCATCATGTCCCATAGAGTTGCAGAATAGGAGTAGGAGTGTTGTTTTATGGTGGATAGCTCGAGTTTTCTCTAATTATCTTACTCCACATCAAACAAAAAATGAGAGGGAGCTCCATAATATACTCTTTTCACTTTAAAATAAGTATTATTTTAAATTTTTAAACTTCTCTTTTTATTATTTATTTATTTAAAAAATATTTATTTTATTATGAATCAATTTATTATTAAAAGTATTTTAAACTCAACGAATAATTTCGATTTTAAAAAATTAAAAACGACAACAAGGAAAAAGTAAGTACTAGCTACCACAATGATAGTACTCCCTCCGTGTGCGGCTCCCAATGTGCCAAGCATTTTACTCTCTTACCCTCGTTCTCTCTGCACCTGGCCTCCTTTCTCGCTCCCTCTCCCATCGAACCTGCCGGCGCCAAAAGCTCGTTGGGGCTGCCACAGCGCCGCTCATCGCCGGGCGATGCCGCCACCGCGCCGCTGTCGAGCTTCACGGCCTCCGACTGCTCATCCAGATCCGCATCGAGGCCTCCGACCGCTCGTCCAGATTCGCCCGTTCGGCAGCCATCGCCCGTCCGCCGACCACCGCGCCGCCAAGCTGCCACTCTGCTGCGCCGTCCCCCTCGCAGATCTCGTCGTCCTCGCGCCGCCGCGCCTCGTCGTCGTCCTCGGGCTGCCGCGCCTCATCGTCGTTCCTCGTCGAGATCCGCCGTCGGAGCTCAGGCGGGGCAGCGGGCCCGGAGCTCAGGCGGGGCGGCGGACCCGGATCTCAGCGCGGCGGGGCAGCGAGCGAGGATGGACTGCACCTGGCGCACTCGCCCCTGCACGCGTTGCTGCTCCTCGAGTGCTCCACCATCGTGTTGCTTGCTTTGGTTGCTGCGTCGGACGACACTTTTATTGGGACAAAGTTTGAACGCCAAAACGACGTTTTTTCTGGGACGGAGGAACTACCTATTCATGTGCACTGATTAGTGCAAAGTTAAACTAACCAACATCGAATAATAACGAATGAGAGAGTGCATATACCCTAGGACAACACCGTTGTAATTTTTTTGTGCTTGTTGCAGAGCCACTCCTGATTCTGGTTGGCTAGAACATACGGAAATGTTTGTCACTGAATATTTGCGTTTGCATGGTTTTTCCTTTAAGAAAAAGGTCAACCTACTAATTTACAATATAAGATGAGCCCATTAAAGGCCCAGTTATTCGCTGCCAGCCCAATATTTTTTTCCCCGTATCAGTAGCCTAGATGGCTCGGCCGGTGATGACGTGTTCGCCCGCGACCGCGAGCCACCAGGCCCACCAGGCCACCACCCGGCCGTTCCCCACACCTCACCCTGTTCGTCCCCGCCCGGCGCACTCCTGCCGCTTGAATCCGCCATGATTTCCGCGTCCACCTCCCCTCTCGCGGTCTCGACGGCATTGCCGCGGCTCTACCGAAGCCCTTCTCCCGTCGATCCCTTCACAACATTTCCTCGCGTCTCTTGCCAGGCGGTTCCTCAGCGACAATGCGTCGAGCGCCTTGCCGGCGCCGCAGCCGAGACGGTGCGTCGCGTTCTCCGCCGCGCTCGCAGCTACCGTGGTAGCACCGGCGCGGACCTGAACAAGTTCGAAGCTGAGCATTGGGGTGAGTTTGGCACCGGCTCCATTGCGCAGTACGTCTCGGCCGTCCTCAAGTACGCGCGTTCCTCGGTTCGTCGTGCTCTTGTTATTGCAATGAGTTTCTGATTTTCTTCTCTCGCGTGTGGTTTCATAGGAAGCTGTCCATGTCAACGAGAACTTCAGGTGGGTTCTTAATTTCACCTGTGAAAGTCCCTTGTTTTTCATTTCAAGTTTTGCTGTAGCGAATTGATAAGGGAATGGTATATTAAAAAGGATTTTGCATTCTTAATTTGCATAATGAACGGAAATGACACTTGATTTCAGCGTGTATGAATCAATATTATTTGGCCTCTCTGAAAGTGTAGATATAACTTACTCCAGAACTTGATGATGTATATCCTTGTCTTTGAGAGATAATATTGAAAAATTTGTTTCAGTTAGAAACAATCTAAATCAATTTAATTTCATCATGTTTGATACTGTGTATGGAACGCGTACCATACTATCATGCCTATACTCCAGAAGGATCATACATTCTTCTGAGATTGTTTTAAGCTACGAAATTCCGATACGCGCCGGAAGCCGCCGTATACTTCATTTCATACGTCCCGATACGTATTTCGATACTAGGCCGGTCCAACTTAGGAAAAACCTAAAATACGAGCCGCTGCCGCATGCCACTTGACTCTCTCGATACCCACGTTACCTCTACTGCGTGCGTCGCGGTGGCGCCGTCGTGGAACGTCGGAACCAAGCTCGATCTGGCCGCCGTCTCCGGCCATCCGGCAAAGTGGATCCAAGCCGTGGCATGTAGACAAAGGTACTAAACTTGCCCTTTACTTTGCAGTCTGGATGCTATCTCGTTTATTTGTGCATGAGTAGACACGATTTAGGGTTGAATGGTTTTGGGTTTCGCTTCCATTGCAGAGCAAAATGTCAAATATAACTTCTGGATCCGCAAGTGCACAAGCTACTGAAACTGCTACTGATAGCCCTGCTGTTAGTGACGGTAGACTGCGAAAATCCCCACTTTGGAGGCATGCAAAAGTAGTAGAGAAAAATGGTACTTTCGGTGGAAATGCAAGGTCGATATGCCTATATTGCAATCACAGTATTCCTGGGAGTTATTCTAGAGTGAAAGCACATTTGTTGAAGGAGGAGGGCAAAGGCACAGCAATATGTAGTGCTGCAACACAAAATATGGTTGAACAGTTTCACAGGGAAGAAGCAGCAGCTAAGGCAGCTAGTGATGCGAGCATGCCGAAGAATGTTCCCATGCCAGTTCATGTCACAGTGTCTACCTCATCCTCTGGATTACCTTCAGGAACAAGGGCATCAAAGAGGAAAAAGCAAACGGGTATTAATGAAAATTTTCACCTTGAATTTCGACAGATGGCTGGTGCTCTTATTGCAAGAATGTTCTATACTGGAGGTGTTTCTTTCAACTTGGCAAGAAATCCAAACTATCGAGCTGCATTCAACTATGTTGCAACACAAAAATTGGGTGGGTATGTGCCTCCAGGAATTAAGAAGCTGCGGACAACTCTTCTTCAACAAGAGAATGTCAATGTCGATAGGCTTCTTGAGCCCATCAAAAGCACATGGAGCCAGAAAGGGGTGACCATTGCAGCAGATGGCTGGACTGATGCTCAAAGGCGGCCCTTGATAAACTTCATAGCTATAACAGAGAGTGGTCCAATGTTCTTGAAATGTGAGAACACTGAAGGAAAAACAAAGACTAAAGAGTATATTGCTGAGCTGTTGATTGAGATAATCGAGAAGGTAGGATCAAAGAATGTGGTTCAAGTGATTACAGATAATGCTGCAAATTGTAAAGGTGCTGGTTTGATCATAGAAGCAAAGTATGACAACATCTTTTGGACTCCTTGTGTTGTTCATACCTTGAACTTGGCATTAAAAAATATCTGTGCTCTAAGGAATAATGAAAACATAGAACTTCAATGGATCAATGATGTTGCTGGGGATGCTTTACAGATCAAGAATTTTATCATGAATCATGGAATGAGACTATCTATGTTCAATTCATTTAGTAAGCTGAAGTTCCTTGCTGTTGTTGACACAAGATTTGCATCTACAATTGTCATGTTGAAGAGGTTTCTTCATCTCAAGGAAGCACTTGAACAAATGGTGATTAGTGACAAGTGGGTCTCATATAAGGAAGATGACCAAGAAAGGGCTGGATTTGTGAGAGCGAAGATACTTGATGAAGCATGGTGGGATAAGGTGAAATACATAATTAGTTTCACCGAGCCAATTTACTCAATGCTGCGGGCAGCTGACACTGATAAGCCATGTCTTCATTTGATATATGAGATGTGGGACAGTATGATTGAGAAAGTTAAAGTTATTATTTATAGGAAGGAAGGAAAGGAGTTGTATGAAGACTCGGACTTCTTTGAAACTGTGAGTGAAATATTGCATGATCGGCGGCTCAAAAGCAATACTCCTCTCCATTGTTTGGCTCATTCCCTAGTTTCAAGATACTATACTGATCAATGGCTTGCTGAAGTTCCAAACCGTGTAGCCCCAGATGTTGATCCTGAAGTTTCAGAGCTAAGGAACGAGTGCTTTAAAAAGTTCTTTCCCATTGCTGAAGACCTGAGAAAAGTTAAACAACAATTTGCTGATTTCGCTCAAAAAAGAGGCATCTTTGCTGTACCTGACTCAATTTAAGACTGAGCTCATTTTGCTGATCCACTACAATGGTGGGGCATTTATGGGTCTAGGACCCATGAGCTGAAAAGTTTAGCTTTTAAACTATTGGGCCAGCCAGCTTCTTCTTCTTGCTGTGAAAGAAATTGGAGCACCTATAGCTTCATTCATAGCTTGCGAAGGAATAAGCTCACCCCTGAACGTGCTGAGGATTTAGTGTTTGTCCATAACAACTTGCGTCTTCTCTCAAGGAGCACTGCAGAATATGCAAATGGGCCATGTCACATGTGGGATGTTGGGGCAGATGGCTGTGATACTTTTGATGGTGTCAGCATTCTTCAAGCTGTCGAACTCAGTTTAGATGAACCTGAGTTTGAGTTGATGATAACCGAAGATGAAGAAGTTTGAGGCTTCGTGATAGACTGACAGTGGAATAGTCTAAGCTTTTGTTAATAGTATGACTGCGTCATTTATAACACTAACACTGATGCATCCATACTAGCCTTTTGTTTAGTATGACTGTGCGTCATTTATAGCACTAACGCTGATGCACTGATATTGTAATGATTAGTTCTCTGAACTTGAATCAGCAGCTCTGTTGCTTTTGTGGTCCACGAATCTGAAACCTTTAGCTTAATATATAACTCAATCTTTGGCATATTTGATATTATTTGTAGAATTTAAATAATATTTATATATACTCGACGTGTCGGCGTATCAGGTTTTTTTTGTCGGTTACCATGTCGACGTATCGACATACCGTATCGCCGTATCGGAAAAACGTAGGTTTTAAGACATGGTGACTAAAACAAATTACTGACGCAGATGAGCAAACGAGCAAATGCACAGATGCTGACATGAGGGAGTCAGATTTTAGTGGTTCCACATTCAATGGTGCCTATCATGAAAAGGCTGTTGCTTATAAAGTAAATTTCACTGGTAAGTGAAACAACACCATTTCTCTATTTGAGTTAGTTAATCTCCCTCCTGGATGTTGTCATTCTTAGTTGTGTAGTGTGGTTGACAAATTATTACTCGTACTTTTTAGTAGTCTGTATCTAGCCATCCGTCACACTGATCCAGGTGACCACTCAGCGAGAGATGTCAGAGACTCTCATATCCACTATTATATGAGCCCGCTAATCGTTCTCACAGAAACTCGGCCGGGAGGCTTTCATTTGTTTCATTTCAAGTTGAATCAACACAACTGTTTATTGAAACTTGGGAAGTAATTCTGAGCCTCTGGGTTTGTCACTCATTCAAGAGGGACCTTGCACTAGAAGGGTATGTAAATGAAACATATCATATCACATGACTTGCTAAAAAAAAGTGTTCCCTGCTTCATTCTGAAGTAGATGCATGTGCCTATCAAAAACCAGCAGTAACTTCAAGAGTTTGTGTTAAAAAAAAAACTTTCCACTCCATTTCAATCAAATGAAATATATCTATAAATTTCATAAATATTGTTGATGCATTGGCAGTGACCATTGCTGCCGTTTTGAATGATGGACTGCACAAATAGACGTCCGTCAACTCAGACTTTTTTTACAAATTGTCAAGTCAGTTACTGAAGCTCCTTAGCTTCAGCTTTCAGCTACTACCTTATTAACATTAGTTCCAGAGACCTGACATCAGACTATATACATAACCACTTCGGTTATATATTTATTATATTATGGGTGCTATTAGCAAGCTTTTGGCTGGCCAAAAGCCCAACCAAAGAGGTGAATTTTTGTAAAATCTCTTCTCAGGAAGTAGCTTTCTCTTAGTTCAAGAGTAAAAGTAAGTTTGGATTTGCTTTTGCTGGCTGTGGGCGTCGGTGAATATATAAAAATAACTATATAATTATAATTATATAATGCAATTATAATTACATTACATAATTGTAACTATATTATATAATTATAATGATATTATATATAAATATAAATATATTATGTACCTATAATTATTCAATGTAAGTATAATTATATTATATAATTTACTTATAATTTTATAATTATAGTTATGTAATTTAATTATAACTAAATAATTATAATATGTAATGTAAGTATAGTTATATTATAATTATATATAATCATAATTATATTATATAATTATAAATATATAATATAATTATAATTACATTACATAATTATAACTATATTATAATTATTTAAATAATTGTAATTATATAATATAATTATAATTACATTGCATAATTATAACTATATTATTATTATATTAAATAATTGTAATTATATAATACAATTATAATTATATATTACTATAGTTACAATTATGTAATATATATTATTTATAATTAAAATTATGTAATATAACTATAATTATAATACCTTATATATTTTTTCTTGCAGCTTCACAACCTCACAGCTGCTTTCAACAAAATAGCTTTTATCTTTTTCACAGTTCATATTTTGTACACCAGTTTTTTCATGCCTCACAGCTCAACCAAAACCCATCCACCCTATGCATATGGGTATATATAAGCATGACATGTATAGCCGGATATTTTGTCCACTAGATTAGGTTGAGTGCTATGAATTGCAGACCATCCAATGAATGCGTACTTTGTGCAGGATCTATTTCCATAGGTCAGCTTGGCCTCCTCCCGAGACTGACGTGGAGGCGTAGTCCACTAAGTCCTGTGTCTCTTCTTGATTGTTGCTCTCCGTCAGCGGAAACGCCGGCACAGGACTGGAGTAGCTGGGTTCCTTTGAGGTGCTGTCGCCGTGGCTGAATAGCTGAGATGCGACGAACTTGTCGAGAACGCTCCAATCCGTGGCCGAATCATCGACTGCCGCCATGTAAGATGCAGACGCCATCGTCTGTTGTTGTGGGGTATACCTGGAATGCTCTGAAGACGGGAGGCTGCTGTCGCTTCCATGGCCAATGTAGACCGGAGGCTTTGAGTTTGGGCTCTCTAATTGTGGAAGCTGCGGCAAGAAGGCCTCTTGGCTGGGCAGGAGGTGATGGTATTCAAGCTCCGGCTTGCAGTGGTAGAGTGGCTGGTGCTGCCCCACGTACGCTGCACTCGTGTTGCGGTGGTGTTGCAGTAGCTGCCTTGGCGAGCCGAGTGCCGGCATGAACCCGGCGCTGTGGTCGTCGAACCAGCACGGCGGGCTTTCAGACATTCTCTGCACCGTGGCCACTCGCTTCTTGAACACCCTGCAGACCACCCATCCTTCCTCCTGAACCATCACAAGCAGAAGCAATTGCCGTAAGATAGATGGTGACGAATCGCATGATGAATTGGAGGCCTTTTGGTAAGGTAGGCATGGTCACGAACCGGGGCAGTTGCGTTCTCGGATGTCTCGAGGCGGTACTCATGCATGATCCAATCTGACTTGTGGCCGTTGGGGGCGCGGCCTCTGTAGAAGACGAGCGTCTTCCTCATCCCGACGAGGCAGTTCTTGGCGTAGATGAGCTTGTCCCGCCCCGTCGCCTTCCAGAAACCGGCTGTGGTCGCTCGGTTGGTGCGAGTGCCCGTCGGGTACTTCTTGTCCTTGTGGCTGAAGAAGTACCACTCGTTCTGCTCCTCCATTCCGATCTTGCCCTTCTCTGTTCACGCCATGTCACCATGTGTCAGTCAATTATTATGCATTGTTGAATTATTACTGTCGGAATTTGGTGGTCACCTTGGAGATCCCAAGGCTCGATTTTGTACAGGTCGACGTCTTTTATGACGTCGAGATCTATCTTGCTTGACGCCACCTTCTTCCTCAGATAGTAATCAACGAGTTCCTCGTCGGTCGGGTGGAAGCGAAATCCAGGAGGAACATGGGAGGAACTGTCCATCTTATTCCACTGATCTAGGAACTGCACAGAGGGATTCATATCTCTGTTTTTGCTTTTTTATGACAAATTTTGCCATACTCGATCCTATCCAACACTCTCTGATTTAAAATCATTTTTTACTTAAATTATACTAATATATTTAAAAAATAAAACTATAAATTATGAAATTATTATTAAATTTTGATTTTGTAATAAGTGGTTAGGATCAAGTACAGTAAAATTTGCCATAAAAAAGAAAGGCAGAGGATATAAATCCTGCACGGAGGCTATAGATCACGGAAGAATTATCAGTGTAGAGATTGAATGATACACGATTAAATTCCTTTCAGATGCATGCTATAGACGTATGTCATGATCCTACACAATCACAATTCACAACCGTGCAATGCACGTCAGTATCAGCCACGGGGATGGTAAATGAGAGAGTTACAAATTGATTGACGCATATCATGATTCACGAGCACACAACGTACAAAAAACACTTCATCAACTCTGAAATGTTTGTTTTTTATCTTAGCCATTACTACCCTATTTTCTTTTGCTGTAAAATTATTTGTAATTGTCGGTGTTCTGAGCCCATCGACACAGTAAATATATGATCGTGGGAGTGGTGTGCCTTCGAATTCGATATGGCTCAGTCTAAAGAAGACTCTCAAGAAGATTTTTTATCTGGTTCGGGCCACCTCGAGCGGTGTAATACCCTACGTTCAGAGAGCGAATTATCTCGATGATAATGTTACAAAGGCGGGATCCTCTCTTCGCGGGAGGATCCGGAATGTGGGCGAGTGGGGGTGCTTGCTCGGAAGGATGCAAAGACCCTGGGCTCCAATGGAGCTCGTAGTTGTCTTTTGTGTGTTTGTGGCTGTTGCTCGTGTTCGGTTTGTGCTTTTGTTCGCGGTGATGCTGGGTCGTCTCTATCGCTCTCCGAGTCTCCCTTTATATATAGGAGAAGGCCCTGGGGTTACAAGTGGTGGGTCCTACACGATCCTGCCGTCTCACCGACAGGTGGGCCCTTCTGTCTTTGTCGCCATCATTTCGCTTCGTCCAGGCATGGTCGTGACCCGTCGCGTCGTGCGCAGCAGCGGGTACTGTGATGCTCGTCCAGCGTCACTGTGCCGGCTACAGTGCTGTCATGTCTTGTCCGGCAGCCGTCGCAGCTTTCTGCTGGAGTGTCGCCGTGGTGAATCTCGTCTCGTCCCGTCAGGACGGATGACAGTTGACCATCAGAGTAAATGTACCATAACGCGGTACCTACCCTCCAGGGGTCGCTCCCCGGAGGTCGGCCTTCGGAGGTCGGAGTATTCGCGTGCCCGCGCGGCTAAGATATGACCGCCGTAGATCGCCATTGGGAGGTCGGAACCCGTGATCGCCCGACCCCTGATCTTGTGCGTACGAGCGCGACCTGTTGGATACCCGGGGTACGCGATCCCGACAGTACTCACTAGTAAAGGTTTACTTTCTGCACCCAGATTTGGTAGATAAGGTATTTCGTTCCCAGCAAATAATTCAGAAACTTCTATGTCAATTCCACGGGATATTTTTCAAAAAAAGCGAGCAATCATGAAAGTAGATAAAAAGTATCAAACTTTCATCATATATACGGTCACCAGATTAATCCAACGTTTCCCTTCGTTCCTTTTGTGACAAGGAAGCTACACCTTAGTGCACATGCAGACCTTCTGCTGAAGAAATTAAATGTAGAACTCCTATGTCTAAAATCAAGTACTGGATATGAACATATATCTGCAAACAATAATATTTATATCTATGTCATATGGCATACATTGTGTGAATAAAAAATTTAGTGTATTTATATCAGCCAAGAATATGCATTTTATTCCTGAACGAAAGAAAATTACTCCTATATCCAAAACTGTTTACTTAGCTTCATTGTGTTCCGTGAAAACTTTTAGAGCACTTATTTGATCTGATATAAAATAGCAACAATATATTGGAACACATGAAATTAACGACCTTGATTCAAGAAACAAAAGGATGGAGTGTTGGAGTCAGGTAAAAAAAAGAAGAAGCTTAGTATATGCTCTAAAATTTGCAAAAATATGACGAGGCTATTTCATACCGCACTGACACTTATCATATATGGATGTTGCAAATTGAGAGTATGAAGTTTTCTTAGCTACCAATTTTTCAATTCCATGTTCATCAGACCTTGTTCTCTCGGATGGGTACAGGTAATCCGGCACAATATATAGAAGCCCCACCGGAAGCATGGAGAGGGAGATACGTCTTACCTGCTGGAAGAACAATAGAAGCCTCACACGCGATGCTGTTTGGCTGCTCCAAACTCTAGCTCGTTCAGTGAGTGATCTTTTCCCTCCGATCCGAGCCAATCAGAACTGAATTAGAGCTATCGCGCACAGTCACAAGGACATGAACCACTTCGCCAACCTTGTACCTCAGCCCCAGCGATCGAGATCAACTAGTAGTCACCCTTCACCTAATCAGTATGTGTAGTTTCTAGTAGGACTCTCACGCATGGAGGTGGAGAAACTCTAGAATAAGAATAAGGTAGATTGGTACTCCGCTTGAGAAGAGGAATGAATAGGAAGAACACGCGATGTGCGGGGGCCTTACCACCTATTTGAAGCGCTTCGCTTCAATTTATATATGTGCACAAAGCAAGCAGGCTGGCTAGGAGAATAGGAGGCTATGTAGCAGCAAGGGCAATGTGGGCTCGGTGGCTTTCAGCACTGGCTAGGGAGGGAGATGAGGGGGAATGAGGGGAGAGGGACGACACGGCGGTGACGCCGACGGGTGTGGGGGTGTGCACGGAAAGGGCGGATGGATTGCGGGCAAAGTCTGGGCGCAGAAATCCAGGGATCCCTCGATTTCCTTGTGCCCTTTCCCGATTGGCCGCTGTGCCCTGCCTTTCCCGACTGCAACCGCAACCACCTCCACCCGCCACCAACAGTGACCCTACGCGGCAACAGCTACTTGCTTCTTCCTCAATCGGCAGCAGCTCGCCTCCGATCGAGGAGATAGAGAGCGCTATACCCGGCAGTCCCGGTCTGCGCGTCTCTTTCTAGCTAGCCGTCGCTCTCACAAGCCACAATTGTAAGGGGAAGACAGGCAGAGAGGCCGCCGGCCAGCCGGGAGCGGTGGCGGTGGCGTGGAGTGGAGTGAAATGTAACGGCCCACGCGGTGACGCCCATATATATATGGTGGCACTGGCTGGCCTGATCACTGGAAGCCATCTGGAGTAGGGATCACTACTTGCTCTAAGGCGGCCCTGCGCCGCCTGCGAAATGCCACATGAACCAAACAGTGATAGCTGCTGGTAATGGAGAATGATTCGGACCTTAGAGCACGCTGAAATAAAGACTTCATAACCTCGTAGCTGCTAGCTAGGGCACACCAGACCGTGGCAAGTTTCTCGTAGTCTTTTTGATCGATGGCGACTCTTCCCAAATGGAGATCTAGTGCAAAGATTTAACAAGTTTATACGGTAGTTAGTCCACGTGGAAGTTGGAATGATTCTTGGAGCAACAAATTCGAACTACGTCGTGATGCAGCCTGGTCGACAATCATAACTGGGACAGCAACAATCGAATCGTTTGGTGAAAACTCAGGGATCAGGTCACCTAGCAAATTAAAGCAGATCAGAATGCTGACATTTACAAAAAGAAATTAAAGAAGAACTGAATAGTACTGAGAATTAAAAATATATTTTGGCGCGGCAAAGAGGTTGCATCGTGCGCATGCCGAAGCCGGCGGCAGGATGACTGGAAGAGTCAGCGAGGCCGTGGTGGTCCTGCCGGCGTGGGCTCGACCTGATCATTAGCTAACCTAGTTTTTCCTCCATATTCCTGTGTCACAAGCTTCCTTAAGCTTCTTCGATACTGCTCTTCTGGTGCGGACCAGCCTGAACCCTGGGCTCCACTACACGCGCACGAGCCGCGTGGAACCGGAAAGCAACTATCGTCTTGAGTATTGCAACCCTACTATCTTCAGCTGGTAAGCTTGCCAAACTGAGGCTCTACAAAGTAACGAGCAATGATCGCATGGATCCAAACGCGGTACATATAGTACCTACGCGAGCAAACAAACCAGTTCAAAATGTTTGATGGAAGCAGCACTGGATATATACACACTCGATGCAAATCTTCCGTCGGCATGCTGCTTGGACCTCTTGATCGTAGATGCGTGCCTATTATTATTTCTGCACTAGTGTGGTACTCTCAGTGTGAAACATGCACGCCCTTAATTATTTGTTCGCACGCAAATGCGAGAGGACGACGGGTTTGGATGGCTGGAAAGACCGATCGATGTCGACGAACATCCTTGTTTCTTCTCCTCCTAGGAGGATTCATATGGACTCCTCGCGCACGGCGCACCACGGTTGCTGCCTGGAGCAGACGGCGCCGCCGGAAAGGGCTTTTGCTCGTATGAATTGACGAATACGGGATCAAACATGGACAATCAAAATCGAAGGGCGCACGCCTCTCGCTGCTCTCGATCTGATGGCAACTGACTTACCCCCATCGACCGATCGACCCGTAGACGATTCAAGTTGGATTAGCTGATTCTCGGATATATGCATTTGGTTGGACGCTAGCTAGCTAGGAAGCGACCGGCTCATATTTTATGTTACTAGTAGTATCAACACTTTGTTGGGAGACCGAGAAGTGAAGCAAAAGGGTCGTACCGTGTAGCGCACACTATTTCTGAGATGCACTGTGATACACGTATCAGTCTCTGGATCAGTAGGTGATATGCACAACACAACAAAATATATATCAAACGCATACTTCGAAAAGAAAAACTAACTTGAGACATAACTTTTAGTGCAATACCGTGAGGATCTCTACGATCCTACACCGGTTGACCAACTAAAAGCAAGGCAGGCAACAAAACACCAGAGCCCAAATCCACAAGCAGATTGGGAAGCAGAACGAAATCAGCACGTCACCTATGCGATCCTCACTGTCTAAAACCACAATTGCAGGCGGGTGATTACATAAGGTATTCAGCAAGCTCCAACACTAAGCAAAGGTATAAATATAGATGCACATTGGTTGTAGCAAGGATGAGACAGCAAGGTCCATATTCCCAAAAAGCCAGTTTTATGCAAGGTTCACTGCAGAAGATTTTCAAAAGAGAGTGAAAGCATTTATTATCCATATTTTAATAAGTTGGACCTGGGGGAGTATATACCGTTCCCACCAGTTCCTAATTTTTAACTGAAAGGGCCTCCACTGTCCCCTCCAAGCACTTTTTAAAACACGGGTAGCTACACCCACTCACACATCAAGGCAGCATAAAAAATCTAATCGTAGGACGCCCGAACAGTAGCATGTCAATACCGTGACAACGGCCTATCTGAAAGGATTTTTAACTCTGCAGAGGTTGTACACTGTACCCACAGGTTATGCTACTTCTGATCATTAGAGTTGCATAACGCTTATCCCACATCTACGCAGTTTTCCACAGATTCCACCCAAGGTGCAAACAGGGGTCATCTCTCGGGGTTTCCCAGGCCGTCGATGACGCGTCGGTACATTTCCGGAGCCGGGTCGTGAATATCCACCGCATTCACGCCTTTTCCTGGTCCCCTCCAATCTCGGGTATTACCAAACCAGGGGCTATATCCACGGGCTTACGCTCCCGTGACGCGGGCAATTACCGTCGAAGGCCAGGCAGCGAATCATCTCACGCCCTTCTCCTGTTCCCTTGTGTCTTCACTACCGACCCCCCCAGTGGTTCGATGTGGAAAGAATATGTAGAGGGAATAAGTCCTGCAAAAAATGTACAGATTCTGTGGTTGCACGGGAATTACCAAGTCGAGGGCTAACAAACCGGTCCTTGTATGGCAGGGGTAGCGGTCTCGTCCACGACAGGTGGACTACAGCGAAGCCTACACACCTATCACCATCACCTCGGGTGAGCCCCACCCCACGGCCAGAAACATCCTCTCTTCACCTAGCACCAGTTGTTCTAATCCCGCCTCTTTTTATTTGTACTCACACCATAAAACTCTTTCAACTCATTTTGTAAATTAATGGTATATGGTGCGGAGGTGCAGAGCACCGTAAATGGGGTCCTAAGCAGATCTAGTACAAGCTAATATTCGTTTCGTAAAACTATCTAGGAACGGAATCTCTATGGCTATCAAGGACACCTCGTCAATGGTTTTCAAGGGAAGTATTTATATCTATACAGCAAGTTACTGACATAAATATAAATACCTAAGAACAAGTAAGATTATGACTAGCACAATGTTTCAAACCAAAATATCATGCATAGCAGAATCAATAGGTACTATAGGAGCATTAGCAAAATATAGATTCTAATATGAGGTTAGAGCTTGCTTGCAAACTCCTTAATCTTTAAGCTTGAGGTTGGAGGCTTCTTCTTCAAGATCTCAACCTTTAATCTCTGGCTTCGCGCCCAATCTACGAGCTTCTCTTCATATGTAGACCTTCTGGTTCCTTTTGGGGCTGGACTTTTCCTTACACTCAACGTTATCTACGCGAAGAAAAAGCCTAATAAAACTACTGCGAAAGAAACATAACTCAAGAAGGAGCGATAAAATCTAAAGAACTCCAACTAAGAACCAGATAAAACCGCGAGGAAAACTCAGGGCAAGTCATGTATGTTGCGGTGCCTATTGACTTAGAGTGAGGTTTAGTGAAGGGTTAACATGCATTCTCGCTAGTACGAGTGGGAACGCAGTGTGTAGCTTATGTCATTTTGTGCATACCTTAATTTAGAGCTATTGACTAAATAATTATATCGTTTGTGCTGATAGGTGGCACGTGCACTAGTGTATGCCCGATGTGTTGAACGTGCTTTCAGGTGACTAGTTTCTGGACTATATTATACAATTGAACTTCTACACTAAGTAGATGGTATTAATTATGGTGTGGTGATGGGTATATTATCATCATTAACTATCTAGTTTGTACCCACCTGAGTGTTTTACTTTAGGTAATTAATGGTTAATTACCTAGTTTAATGTATATAGTTAAACTTTTAAAACTACCAAGTGGTACATGTATGGGTGAATGTAAGACAGAATGCTTATAGGCTGCTATCTAAGTAATCACTTACTTTCTAATATTTAGCTATTTGTATTTAACTATTAATTATATGATTCTAACCTTAGACTAGATTACTTAGTGCTAACATGGGTATGCATACTAAGGTGTGCTAAATAATGAGGTTATGCTATGCTGTAGCGTGTACACTAGCTTATTATGAGCCTATGCTTAGGAACGGATCATAGTTTAAGACTTGCACTAACAACGATAAAACAAAAGAAGGAACACGATTAAACTCAGCGAAGGACTTACTATTAAAACAAACCAGCAAGATCGGAGGTTGGCTGAGGTGCGGAGGACTTGATGTGATGGAGCTTGAGATAATGGTTCCAATGGCACCAAGATCACTGAAAACTTAGTTAAGGTGTAGCGGTGGTGAGGCGAACAAGATGTTTACGATGGAAAATAGGAAATTCCTCTCGTGAACACGCTACCCGGCATGTGTCCACAGCTGTCGGGTGTGTGTGTGCAGTCGTGAAGCAGGGGACGAACCTCGTGGTGATGTTGTCAGCTGGTCTGTGACCGAAAACTGGCAAATGCGGTGTGGACACTTGGCTCGGCCTGTGTCCACGGCCTCTGGACACCTGCGTGTCCAGAATCGAGAAAATTCATGTGGACACGTGGTTCGGCCTGTGTCCACGGCCCCTGGACACACGGGTGCCCAGAATCGGGGATTTCTCCGTGGACACAGAGTTCTGTGACGTGTTCGTGGACACGTGAACATGTGAGCTGTGATCGTGTCCGTGGACACGTGAGAGTGAAAGTTCGGGGTTTTGTGGAAGTTCGGGGATTCGTGGACACGTGAGAGTGAAAGTTCGGGGTTTTGTGGAAGTCCGGGGATTCGTGGACACGTGAAAACTGTGACGTGTCCGTGGACCTGAAAAAACTGTGACGTGCTCGGGGACACGTGGTCAGTGCTGTGTCTGTGCCTGTGGACAAGTGCTCCGAGTCTGGTAGTGACCCGACTGGGGGTCACAGAGGCGCGACCGTGTCCAAGTTTGTGGACAAGCGCTTCGGGTCCAGTGGTGACCCGGCTCGAGGGCAAGGGATTGTTACCGTGCCCGAGCTCTAGCCAACATGTGAACGGATCAGCCGGCTACCGTGTCAGGGACACGTGCCGACTACCATGTCCAACCCCCATGGTGTGGGTGTGGGTGCTTCTACAATTATAGAAATGAACGGGAGTCTTGATGTAAAAGTATCAGAGGGTCCCTGTCAGTGCACTTCTGTTGAGTATAAATATCAAAGAAGTGCAAGGTTTTTTCTATAAATAAGGTTTCTACCAAAGAGTTGGATTTATTTTCCAACGGGAACAGGGGCTGAATCATATATAATTTGAAGGACAGGGGGTTTTCTGTAAAAATGGGTTTCTATCGTGAGGGCTGAACCATTTTGGAAAGTGGTGGGCTGGGTTCACGGCCTGTGGACCATGGCAGAGGGCAGGTCCACGAGCTGTACCGTGGACCACGGCAGCGTCTAGGTGGCTGGCCGGTCGTGGAGCTGGGCTCTGGGCGAGGGAAGGGCAGGGCGGTGCGCTGAGCCTCACCACAGGCTCGAGGAAGTTGAGGAGGCGCAGAGCTGCGTTGGCGACGGCAGGGGGCGGCCTTGGGCTCGGGCGGAGGAGCCAGAGGGCGGCGCGTGGTACCTCTTTGCGGGCTCAGGCGTGCCGGAGAGTATTCGCAGGAGGCCGACCGTGGAGAGGCAGGCGGCAAGTGCGGACGGCAGGGCAGAGGCAGAGCGTGGCGACGGCGGACGGCGCCAGCTCGCAGAGTAGCCGTGGCGGCTCGGAATTTCGATGCAGGAGAGGCAGGGCGGTGCCGTGAAGCTTTCTGGGGGCGCTACGGGGCCGGCGACGACGCACGGCGGGGCTCGTCTTCAGCTGAGTTCCATCGGAAATTGGTGCGCTCTAAAGGGAGAGCAGACCATGGGGACGACGCGCGTGGCGCGCCGGCCACGAGGGCGCGCGCGGCCGACGAAGAATGCACGGTGCACGGTGGTGGTCGGCGTCGCGAGCAGGAAGGTGGGCGACGCGACGGTGACCAGTGCTAGGAGCAGGGGTGACCAAAGGGGGAATGAGGTGAGACCGAGGCTCGATTTCGACGTGAGGTTGGAGGTGGCTCGTGGAGGAGCACGTGGTAAGGCGCGGGTCGCAGGTGCAGCGCATGGATGGGCGCGTGGCGCTGCTCGCGCCGATGTGTTTGCTAAGCGGCGCGAGGAAGAAGACAACGCTGACGAGTGGGGCCCGCGACTTTTTCCTATTTTTCTATTTTTTTCCGAATTTACTGCAGGAGCTCTCTGTTTTTCTTATAAAAGAGCAACTTTTTTAGCTCCGATGAATGCGAAATTCTGCAGGGTTGAAGAACTTTTTATGACGAACAACTTTCGTTTTAGGATTATCTTCAAATTCTGAATAGATTTTATTCTATGAAATTCGGAGGATAAATGGCTATTTGAATGGGGTAAATTAATTTGAATGAAGTAAATAAGTTTTATGGGAATTAGGCAGGTCTGGAATTCAAAGAATTCGATAAGACAGGAATTCACGAGTATTGGGTTCGAAGGAGTTGAATGAATTTCAATTTCAGAGGAATTTGTCGGATTTAGAATTTAAAGGATTGAAATGAGTTTGAAATTCAAAAGAACACAAGAAAATAAAC
Source organism: Zoysia japonica (assembly GCA_001602275.1). Taxonomy (NCBI): domain Eukaryota; kingdom Viridiplantae; phylum Streptophyta; class Magnoliopsida; order Poales; family Poaceae; genus Zoysia; species Zoysia japonica. Next base: position 3,086,304 of record BCLF01000022.1, on the reverse strand, counting down.
GGAAAGAAAAAGGAAAACAAAAAGGGTCAAACACTCGACACACTTTCAATTTTAAAGTATTTAAATTTTCCAATTAATCGGGTTTTAATTTAGTGAGGTTTTTGTCTTTTGAAATAGGGAAAAAAAGACAAGATGAGAAGTAGAAAGAAAACGTTAGGGTTATTGTTAGAATTTTTTTTTTTTGAATTTCGCCTTTGTAAACTTTTCCCCCATCGACCGATCGACCCGTAGACGATTCAAGTTGGATTAGCTGATTCTCGGATATATGCATTGGTTGGACGCTAGCTAGCTAGGAAGCGACCGGCTCATATTGTATGTTACTAGTAGTATCAACACTTTGTTGGGAGACCGCGAAGTGAAGCAAAAGGGTCGTACCGTATCGATCTGATATATCCGCGCCACACCACACGCGTGTGTGCCAGCTACGGTAGTCGTCGTGCACGCGCGGCGGCTTCACCTACGTCACTGTTTCGCATCCACACACGCACGCTCGTACGTCATGCGTGCACGCACACGCGATCCTAGAGCGCTCCTCCGGCCTGGCGGCCTCCTCCTCCTCGGATCGTCGTCATCCTCAGTTCGATCAGTTGAGCTAGCTCGTCGTTAACCCCGTGCACTGATCGACATGATAGATCGCATCATCCCTACTGCTCTCGAGATCATGCTGGCCGGAGGAGACACGACGTCGTATCCACTTGCATTCAAAATTATAGAGGAAAGGGCCATGGATAGCTAGCGCGATCGATCGAACTGTAACTTTTGGCCTCTTTCCTCCGTCTCATCGAGTGCTGGTAGCTACTCCTCGTGTTGTAACTTTCTGGTCAGGTAAGAATGGAGGTCTCGGTCGTCATCGCTGCAAAGTGGGGCACCGCCGCAAGGATTGTGAATCCTTCTGCCTAACCGTCCGATGCAACAAACCGCCCCAAGGTGGACAGATCGATCGCGTCATGGTGAAAAGATATTTCTGTTAGAACTTTGTCTTCGCTTTCAGACTCTCCCCTGCTAGAAAGATAGTCTTAGTTGACTCCGAACGTCGACGTCGCGGTAAAATGAGAGAGGATCACCTCGAGAAATCTTGCTCCGATCGGCTCCAGCTATATGCGGTAGTAGTGGTTAAGAAGCATGATGCTAATAATACAGCCTAACCAAAGCATCATGATAAATTTATAATATCTTTGCTTACTGAAACGGGTAATTACATGGGGCTAATCGCCATGGTCGGGCCGCCACAAATCATTAGCGGTCTACTACATAGAGATGGTGGGGCAGCCGACGTGGCTGTACGGGGTTGTTCCAGGGCAGCCAAATCAGCCGAACGGGAAGGGGACGTTGCGGCCTCGGCAATGCTCGTCGGGCCCCGCCCGGCGCAGCACCCGCCTGCTCCGTGTACGCCATCATGGCGTCATCCAACCTCTACGAAACTACGCCGCTGACCAAATACCTACGGTAGACTACAGGTGACTTGCACATGTAATACTGGTAAGGAAAAGGGCGTAGAAAAGAGTGCAAAAGGGCTGCGCACAGCCGCATGCCCGCAGATATTTACAGCTCTTCTCTGCCGGCCCACCATGCAGATGCAGTAACTTTGGGAGAGCTTGATGGCGTAGAGGCTAGAGGTCCCACATGTCATAGGAAGAGATCGCATCAAAAAGTTCAGGGGACGATATTTCTACACAGCTTGCATGGACAGACGTCTTGCATTTCTGTCATTCTGTGTGCTCATGGTCACTTGGAAGTTCTCGTGTGGCTGCCTGGTCACTTGCAACAGCAGCGAACTTGGCAAAAGAAAAGGGAAAAAAGCAAAAAATATAAATTTAATTGGAACCATACTCTTATAATTTTTCTATTTTTGAAATATACTCTTAAACTTCTGATACTCAAATCTGTGCCATTATAATTTTGCCATCGTTCAAAATATGCCGAGCTCATTTGGACCAAGCTGCAGTTCGTGTACTTTTATATGGGACAAAATTGCCCCTTATCCTCTCCACGGCGCGCCCTAGTTCTTTCCTCAACGACGACGGCGACATCGCCGTGCGCCCGCACGGCGCCGCCACGCTACCCGGCCAGGAGATCGTCCTCGCCATGCTGCCCTTGCTCGTGCGCTTCCCCGACGTGCTGCGCCACCACGTCGAGACATCGTCGAGTTCGGTGAGCCGTTCTCCTCGTCCTCCGCGTCTCCCATCCCTTCCGCGCCGCGTCAACCCCAACAGGCAACAGCTGCGGCTAACTGCTCACCGGAATCCACGCAACAATCAACCCCTCGCCATGGCGCGGGAGACGTCGACGACGACGGCGGCGGAGACCGCGCAGTTAAGCATCAGCCTCGGCGGCTTCGACCCCCGCTTCTCGACGCGTTACCTCGCCGAGGTCCTGGAGTCTGTCGCCGGACGCTGCCGAACTTCAACGTGGACGTTCCGGATGAAGGCAGCCATGCGCCGCATCATCCGCCATGCTCCAAGCGCCGCGCCGCCGCCAAGTCACGGTTCCTCCTCCGTGGGACCAACCGTTCTCCGCGCCGCGCGGCGGCCCGGGACGACACCAAGCCGTTCCTTTTCACGGAGACGAGCGTCGAGTTGGGCAACCTCCGGACGCCCTGGGATTTCGTCGCTGCCTGGCGCTTCTCGGGGGACGACGACGCGGTCGACTTCGTGCTCGACCCGTGTGACAAGACCTGCCGGCTGACGTTCTCCCGGGACACCGCGTTCCCGTTCCCGGGCGCGCCGGAGGCCTCGGAGGTGCTGCGCTACGACTTCCACCTCGAGTTCTCCGTCCTCGGCGATGTTGTCATCGCCCGCGCACCTGAGGTCTCCCTCCCAGCGGTGGAGGGCGGAGGGTGGAGGGGCCCACTGGGCGCCGCGCCCCATCGCCGACGAAGCGGAGGACGAGACGGGCGTGGCTCCAGTGTGGCATCGAAGCCGGCCGGCCGCACGAGGCGGAGACAAGGGTACTTTGGTCTAATACAGAAATACGGGAGCTGTTGGGCCCGTAACCCAGCCAGCGTACATTTGAGCATATTTGGAACGACGGCGAAATTATAATGGGCACAAATCCGACTGTTAAAAATTTAAAGGCATATTTCAAAAACGACAGAAGTACAAAAACATGGTTACAATTAACAAAAAAAAAGGGAGCGTTTGGTACGAATGCCTCTGCAACAATGCTGTATAAAATTTGTGGACTCGTAATGATGCCTCTTTCTTTTACCTAAGTACCTTGGAGACCGATTCATAACATCTAATATAATATTAAATTTACTTTTATTGAACATCTGGCATCTATGTTTCTTTTCATTTGTTTCTCGTTCAATTTGTTTTTGAGAGATGGAGGATTCATACATCAATCGGAGGACAAAGAGAGTACTGAGCCACTAAAATGGAAAAATAGCGCCCCGGCCCATTAAATTGTAGGAGAGCCTTAGTATGGACTAACGGCCCACTATATAAGGGCCTCTAAAATACGAGAATCGTTGGACTCCACTGTTAAAAATAGCCCAGTGGCCCAACCAAATTGCACGCAAGCTCTCTTTTGGGTATACATGGCCAAACGGCCGCCCGGCACGACCCGGCTGTCACTAAATGCCACGCTCTATTTAGTTTCGGATCGGCTCAGCACGCTGTGTCGTTACAGGTCGGCTCAGCACGCTGTGCCTAACGGATCGTGCTATCCTGTCTCACGAGCTCAGACGCAGGCTCACGGTACAGCCCGAAATTTAATATTCGTGCCGAGTCGGCCCATTAAACACGTGGGCCCAATTATAATTTCAGCTCAATTAGTCAAATACAATGCTAAATAGTGCAAAATATAACCTAAAACAAGTAGCCACCTTACCACTACACCACGCTACCTTATTTGACTACATATAAAATTATTTAGCTATATATAAAATAAAATTAAAATTAATAAATCCTAAATGAACCGTGCCCGTGCTGCCTGTCGGGTCGGACACTCGGCCTAAGCACGGTCCGCAGCTCGTGCCGAGTCGGCCCGGACACGAAATGAATCGAGCCGTGCTATTTTTTTTGTGCTTTGAACCAGCCCAATAAGCCCGGTCCGTTTGGACATCTATTCTTTTGAGGACTGAATGGGAGAGGGATGAAATCGTTAGGAAAGAGACAGCACAATCAGATGGACGGGTCCCGAGCTAAGCTCCGAGTGCAACGGCGACCAGTGCAGTGCATACAGGTGAAGGGAGCTGAAGCCGCATTCCACGGAGCAGAATACTGGGTCGCCATCATAATCGCGCGAAGGTCGCCGTCGCTGGGTCAAGGGAGCTGGGATTTTTTGCGTAGCAACTTGTGACCAGCACAAGATTCCAATCTGTTTTGTTTCAAGAAAACCAATTGAAGCAGCCTTATGATCGAGGTTGTTATTTGTATCCCGAGTTCAGATGCTTCTGCCTGCGTTTCGTCTCAGAGATATAATTTAACTATTCTACGAATCTCTGGCCACTTGTCCAATCCCTTATGTTTTGGAGTTTTTGTCAGTGCTCCTGTACTCTTCCAGACTGATAAGAGTAATATAGGAGACGCCAGTGCATTACAGTCTCAAACTTTTGATCTAGACTAGAATATTGAACTGCTCTTGTAGTCTTGTACCTATGGTTATTACTCCGGATGTGATGAACTCAAATATGATGCCACATCTTAAATTGTGGCCCTAGTTGCTCCACATAAAAGACAATACATTACAGCAACCTAAAGGAACATGATGCAACTCCCATGGCGTTAAGGTTATGTCAAACAACAACCCACTGCAGAATAATAAAGCATGGAAATGATGCAATTCTTTCGCTAATGTGTGTAAGTTTGTGGTTGTACTCTTATATGCGTCCTTATCAACAAGAAATCCACCCTTTGTAGTTGCCAAAAGAGCTGCCAAAGATCAAGATAATGCATATGCACCGCTAGAAATGGAGAGCTGATTATTGGCCTTCCAAACTCTATAGAGCCAAGTTAACAAAGGGCGATAGACACAAACTAGCCGTTAGCCGGCACAGAAAGACTGAATAGAGTCTATAACTAATGTTTAGGAGATGATATCGAGGTGAGATTTGAGCATTGTCCACTAAGTAACAAGGCAGCTGCTGGGATCAGGCGAGTAGTAATCATGGGTGTGATCTGGGCGGATATCTGCATTGCAGTTGGGGCATCATCTGGTTTGGAAGCAGTTGCTGAACTCGACGACCGAATATGCACAGATCTTGATTGATATGGGTCAGATTTGTTTTCAACTATGAATGATCCTGCCAATACTCAAGTAGAGCTACCAGTTTTTTTCGTTTTGCCGATATATAGCAGCTGATCGTAGAGCATTAGCTGCAACCAAGTACAGTACCTTTATTTTTTTACTGACGGAGGATGGTGCTTTGTTGACTATAAACTGATAAACACGCGTATTATACTAGTACTCTCTCCATTTTTAAATTGATGTCGCTGTTGACTTTTACAATCAATTTTGATCATTCATCTTATTCAAAAATTTTGCTTGAATGTGTAAAATTTTAAGTTGTAATTCAAATAAATCTAATGATAAATCAAATTATATCAAAATATGTGAAATTTATCATTTTTTTTAATAAGATGAATAGTCAAAGTTGATTGTAAAAGTCAACGACGACATCAATTAAAAGCCGGAGGAAGTATTTCTTAAGAAACATAACACCAACACCCAGATCACGGTTACATTTTTTTAAAGCAAGGCAGGAGCACTGCCATTCACTAAGAGAGGAAACAGAGAATTACAAACCGAAGACAAGTTACAAACACTGCCGACCAGACGTCCGGCAAACAACACTGAAGAGCAACAAAAGGACATGATCTAAGCCACTAGACCATCTACTGCTATAGAGAAATTTCGGATGCTATCTAAGACCAAAGAAACTACAGCCATAAATGAAGACTCTTTGAGTTCAAAGATCCGTCTGTTTCGCTCCTTCCAGAATTGCCACCAGAAGAAACAAACCACCCCAGCCATCAACTTCTGTTGCTGTTTAGAGCCCAAAGCTCCCACGGTCATGATCCATTGTTTAGTGTCCTCTCTTCTGAAATCTTTGAGGGGTTGCTGAATCTGTATGGACACTGTCACTCTGTCCCAAACCGCTTCAGTGAAGTTGCATGCAGTGAGTCAATGTTTATTGTTTCAGGTTCACAATAACAGAGCATGCAGTTATGATTATGAGGCCAATTTTTCTTAGCTAAGTTGTCAGCTGTTGGGACTTTGTCTAGAACTGCCAGCCATGCAAAGAAACGACATTTAGCCTCTGTCTTGGCCTTCCAAAGAGTGGAGGCTCTGAAATCTGTATAGGAGCTAAGGAACTGAATTTCATAAGCTGATGCAGCTGTATACTCACCTGATGCTGTCCATTTCCACCTGATTCTATCTTTCTCCTGAGTGAGTTGAATTCCATTGATGTCTTCAAAGAGCAGAACAAACTCTTCTATTAGGATTTCTTCATTAATGTTTCTCAGATTTTTGATCCAGTTCCAATTTTGTAACTCTTTATGAACTGTCCTAAGTTTGCACCTAGCCTGCAAAAAAAGATTTGGGGCAATCTCCTTGGGAGAGACTCTATTAAGCCACCTGCCCTCCCAAAAAGGGGTATTCTTTCCATCACCAATCAGAATAGTTGTTGAGTTGAAGAAGAGCTCTCTGTCGATTTTTTTCCTGATGGTTCTGCAACATTTTCCAAGGGCGTTCACATTCATCTCACTGATGCCACAACCATCTAAGTCTGAGGGGCCCTACCAAAAACATCCAGGTCTTTGATTCCTAGCCCTCCTAATCTCTTCGGCCTCGTGCACATTTTCCACTTCACCAGACAGTGCCCACCTCTTACTTTGTCAGGATCGTCACCTCTCCAGAGAAAACTCCTGTAACAATCAATCTTTTTCACAGCCCAAGCCGGTAATTTGAACGAAGTCATAAAGTATGTAGGTATGGCCGATAACACTGATTTAATCAGGGTTTCTCTGCCTGCATATGATAGAAAACTTCTTTTCCATCCCGGTAAACGATTACCAATTTTTTGGACCACTGGTTGGACTGCCGACTTAGGTAGCTTTCTTAAGTGCAGGGGTAGTCCTAAGTAAGCGCATGGGAATTGAGAGAGAGTCTGGGTTGTGCCCACTATGTTGCCTACGTCCAAGTCCTGACACTAAATGGTATAAAATTCAGTTTTATTAAAGTTTGTAATTAGACCTGAAGCCTCTCCAAATATGTCGAAAATAGTCTTGGTAGTTAAGAGCTCCTGTGCATTTGGATGAATAAAAACCGCAGCATCATCTGTATATAATGACATTCTTAACGGTGAGCAAGAGGAGTGAAGTTGCTGCAGGAGGCCCCTTGCTTGTGCTAATTAGAAAAGTCTATGTAAGGGCTCCATAGCAAGAAGAAAAAGCATTGGGGACAATGGATCTCCTCGCTGACCCCCCTCATGTGTCGAATCCTACTTCCTGGTTCTCCATTGAGCAAAAAAATTGAGGAAGTCGTACCCCAGAGAGATGCAATCCAGTTCCTCCACCTCCTAACAAAGCCTAAAAATTCCATGATTTCCAGGAGATAAGTCCAGTTGACAGTGTCAAAAGGCTTTTGATATGTCCAGTTTAATGAAAAGAGCAGGTATTTTCTTCTTGTGGAGCAATTTGATAGTTTGTTGTACAAACATAAAGCTATCGTGGATGCATCTTTTTTTTAATGAAGGCACTTTGATTGAAACCAGGTGAGGAAGCTCCGGTGCAAGCCTATTTGCCAGGATCTTGGAGATAAGTTTAGAAACTGAATGAATGAGGCTGATAGGTCTGAAATCAGTGATCTTAGTTGCAACTGGTCTTTTAAGAATGAGAACTACATAGGCTTGATTCAGGAACTCTAGACCTTGCTGATTCATCACAAAGAAACATTGAAATACATCAAGAATGTCCTTCTTAATTATGGGCCAGCATTGTTGAAAAAACTACCTATGTAACCATCTGGCCCAGGGGCCTTTTCTTTTGGTAGATGTATGATCACCTCTGAAATCTCTTGTTCAGTAAAGGGCAGTTCTAAATGTGAAAGCTGTTTTTGCTGCCAACCAAGGCTGTCAAAGTTAAGTGCATGCTGCCTCGGCTTGTAAGTACTCAAGTGCTGCTTAAAGTGTTCAAAAATCTTCTGATGTTTATCTGCTTGACTGTAGCACATCCCTTCAGCCGACTCCAACATGGTGATAAAATTCTCCTTTTTTCTGGTAGTAGCCATGATGTGGAAGAAACGAGTGTTGGCATCACCCCCCCTCCTTAACCAAGTGAGCCGAGATTTTTGCCTCGCTCTTGATTTTTCAATAGCAGCCAATTTTAAGAGCCTATGTTTAAGCAGCTTCCTCAGCTCTCTTTCTTCTGTACTAAGAAGTCCTTCTTCATGCGCCTTATCCAATTGCAAAATAACTTCCCTGCACACTGCAGAGGCAAGTTTGCCCTGAGGCAGCAAATATCTGGATCAGGCTCTTAAGGCTTTCGCCGTTCCACTAAGCTTGACATGCAGAACCATCATTGGGTTAAAGTTTGCTTGGATAGGTTTGCTCCAGGCTTCTTGGACACAGTCAACAAAACTAGGCATAAGCGGCCAATGAGACTCAAATCTGAACAAAGGAGGTGAAAACTGTTGCTACAGTGGGAGTAAGAGGAGAGGGCAGTGATCTGAGGCAGATGAGGAAAGAGGATGTAGGATTGGATTGATATACCGCTCCTCCCAAGGCATTGTACAGAAAAATCTGTCAATGCGAGTTAGCGTAGGGGAGGCTTGCTCGTTGGACCAGGTAAAACGTCTCCCTGTAAGAGGGATTTCTTTCACCTCCATGTGATTGAGCGCTCTACGAAACCGAGCCATCATCCTCCTATTCAGCCTTCCGTTGTTTTTGTCCTGATCACAGTAGATAAGATTAAAATCGCCCAAAATAAGCCACTCCTGCTTTGCATGCTGCTTTAACTCCCAAAGTTCGGACAGGAAAAGCCTCTTTTCTCAATCTAGCTGCGCCCATAGACTCCAATTAAGGCCCATCTTACAGAAGATTTGTTGTCTGCAACTGATACCGAAATTGTATAGCTAGTACAATGCACATCGCTAAGATGGAAGCAACGATCTCTTGCTGCTATCAGAATGATTCCTTTCGTTCCTTCTGCAGGCAGGAAACAGAAACTGTCCATGTATTCAAACCCGAGGGTGTCACGCACAACACTGGAGTCTATCAGAGCTAATTTTGTTTCCTATAGACAAACCAGCATCGGCCTGTGCTGTTGCACAACCTGCCTAACTTCCTCCCTTTGCGCCACATTATTAAGCCCTCTAACATTCCAAGACAGCACTGAATAATTTGAGGTTCCGTCATCCATTGATGAAACCAGATAAGCAACTAAATAGCACACATAATAATAACAGCCCAACAGGTTCAGTCAGCATACACCACACATGACAATACTTAAGGTTCAAACACGAGACGATAGGGACATAAGATGGACTGCTCCCTATGAACATACAACAAGAGGGCAAGATAAAAGCATTGATGCTAAATCCATTAAACAAAAGATAACAACTGGGCGCGATCTGCAGCAAAGCTCAGGCAGACGCCTGTGCCTTCTGTTTCTTTGCCTTCTTTGCCTTTCCCTCAGCAGATGAGTTCTTTCTCACCTTCTTCTTCTGCTTAGGCTTCTTCAGACCTGCCACAGTAGAGAGCGCTTTGATCGCTTCAAGAGCTGACTGCGAGAGAGGTTTCTTATACATGTCCAAATATTGCTGAAGAGCCAGCTCACCTAAGTCTTTATCCTGGTCCAGAATCCCCCACTTCTTGGCTAACACTTCCTGCGCAAGCTTGACAGCTGGTTTCTGATTTTGTCCTTTGCTCTTGAGCCTTGAACTGCGACGCGATGGAGACTCGATATCCTTCTGTAATTCCTGCGGACCTGGAAGTAAGTGATCAGGCAGTGGCTTAGTGACGAGCCGTTTGAAGTGCTGAGTCGGCTCTTCAGCCTGCACCGTCTGGGGAGGTTCAGGTTGCTCTTGCGCCTCTGACACCACATTCCTTTTAGTAGCCAAACCAACATCCTCTACAACACTGGAGGAATCGAAAAACCAGCTGCGGTTGAAGGTTTGCTGCATTTGGTAGAATTGGCTCTGATTCCTGTACCGGAGAGCGCTGCATGCCCTCCCACACCAGAACAATTGAAGGATCCTCAAAGGAGAACTGCAGGACAATATGGATGGCATCTGACACAAAAGAGTTGGGAGTGTCAGAACGAGCTCGGCTCAAAGCCAGGGGAGACCAAGCATTGCGGGCTTCAAACTGAGCGTCTAAAACTGACTTGGTGCACTTTTCCTTGCATGACTTCTCCGCTCGAAGCAAACGGAGAGCTCTACTCTCCTGGAACGGAAAACCACCACGGTGAGGGGGTGGTGAAAGAGTAGCAGCTTCCATTCTATACCTTCGCGAAGCTTCCCCACGGTGCCAGCTTCTGCCTCTATCTCTCTCTACACGATCTGCCTTGGTCCTGCCTCTGTTGTCAATCCAGCGTGACATGCGTCCCAAGAAATCCCTTCTCTTCATATGGCGCCCTTCCCTGTCCGAGTCATCATCGTCACTCTCTGGCCGACAAAATCGTTCCACCGGCCCTGTGACGTCTTCATCCAGGTCGTCGTCCGGACGCCCATACTGCCAAGAGAACTCCCGATACTGAACTTTGCCTGCTGCCCTCAACTCATCATTGGGATAGTGATAAAAGTTCAGATCTTCCACCTCATCAATGTGCACCGTGACTTTGAAGACATGGCCTCTTCTAAAGCTTCTAGGTCTTGCGAAGTAACTCTGCGAGTCTGCCCTAGACACAATCTCACTGTCTGTCAGCGTGAGATAAACCACTTGCGGAATGCGTGATGGATCTTTACTGAAGGCCCAACAAACATAAGCTCTCTGATCTTCTCTGCGTCTAGATGCAACATCCACATGATGAATCACTGCCTCGTCTCCCAGGACCTTATCAGCAATGTCTTGTGACCAAGCAAACTGAGGCAAGCCTTCTTGGCTTGACATGGTAGGGAATAATGACCCTTCTCCAAACCTATCCTGATCCCATGAGTGGAAGTGCAACTCTATGGGCCCATCAGCAATCCTACCCCCAGCAAAAACCTCATCTCTAGCTGGACGGTCAGTGAAGATGACGATGAAGGGTTCCGGAAAGCTACGGAAGACCTGATGTTCGTCTCTGTTGTGGATCACCTAGGAATAGGATCCGAGAGCGAGAGGGAGAAGAGTGACTTTTGATGTGTTTATACCTCCGATCCGATGTTAGAGTCGAGGACGACGAGGTGGCCATCTGCCTTTTATCGTTACTGTCCTTCTGCACTAGGACAGCGACGGTCGGTGGTGAGGGCAGAGGCGTAGAGGTCGGCGGCGCGGTCGATGTCCTTGTGGCGGCGACCTGATGAGAGGGGGGCGAGAGAGAGAGCGGTGGTGGAGTTTTCCGTCGCATGAGTGCCCTCTGTAGATCGGACTAGGGTTTGTGTCGGTGGGGCTGATGGCGGCACGACAAACCTCGGTTTTTGTGCTGCCTCAGCCCCCACCTCTATTTATTGTGACGCTGACGAGGTCAAAGGCCCATTTGGCCGTTGGGGCAAATGGTTAGAGATCAATTCTAACATTCTCCCCCATTGATCTCAACTTATACTTTTATCTTTAAATACTTTTGGCTTTACTCATTTCATCACTGATTAGTGCATAGAACATGTTTCATCGTTACGGTCAATCGCCGATAGATTTAACAGCTACAATACACCTCTCTGTTCTGAAATAGTTACTTTAATCTTTTAGGCCATCTTTTAATCTAAGAATTATAGACTTTCCTTTAAACCTATGCCGGCTACATGTTCTCTGAGCACGTTGGGTGGTAAGCTTTTGGTAAGCGGATCCGCTAACATCTTTGCGGTACTTATATGCTCAAGACTTATAATTTGATCTCGAACTTTATCTTTCACAATATAGTAGTTTATGTCAATGTGTTTGGCATCACCACTTGACTTATTGTTGTGAGCATACGTTACTGCGAGTTCATTATCGTAATACAACTTAAGTGGTCTATAGATGTCGTCAACCACTTTTAAACCGGGTATGAACTTCTTAAGCCAGCTCACCTGCCCCGTAGCCTTATAACATGCTACAAACTCGGCATACATTGTGGACGATGTAGTGACGGTTTGCTTTGACCTTTTCCACGATATAGCTCCTTCAGAGAGTAAACACATATCCGGATGTAGACTTTCTATCATCTCCCGCATAATCAGAATCTATGTACCCCACTATATGGAGTGAATCTGATCTTCTGTATGTCATCATGAGACCTTTTGTTCCTTACAAATAACGCAAGACTTTCTTTACCAATTTCTAATGTTCTATTCCAGGATTGCTCTGGAATCTGTCAAGTAACCCGGTAATAAATGCCAAGTCAGGGCGTGTACACACTTGAGCATACTGTAAGCTTCCGACAGCTGAAGCATATGGAACTGATTTCATTTGATCGAACTCGTACCGGTTCTTAGGGCATTGAAAATCTCTATATCTGTCGCCTCTGACTATAGGTGCAGGTGAATGACTACATTTATGCATACCAAATTTCTTTAAGACTTTCTCTACGTATGCTTTTTGTGACAGTCCCAATATCCATTTGTTTCTATCTCGATGAATTTCGATCCCTAAAACGAACGAAGCTTCACCAAGATCTTTCATATCAAAGTTTGAGGATAAAATCTTCTTTATCTCCAGAAGCAGATTGACGTCACTATTAGCTAGTAGGATATCATCTACATACAAGATTAGGAAGATAAATTTTTCATCTTTAAACTTTGAGTAAACACAGTTGTCCTCTATATTCTCTTTAAACCCAAATTTTTTTATTATACAGTCAAACTTCAAGTACCACCGTCTTAAAGCTTGCTTTAACCCATAAATCGATTTTTTTAGGCGGCATCCCATTCTTTCATTTGCTTCCACGACAAAATCTTACGGTGCCATGTAAATAATTTTCTCTAAATCTCCATTGAGTAATGCCGTATTTACATACATCTGATGTAACTCTAAATCATAATGAGCCACTAGTGCCATTATGATTCTGAATAAATCTTTACATGAGACTGGAGAAAAGGTCTCATTGTAATCAATCCCTTCTCTTTGCGTAAAGCCTTCTGCCATGAGTCGTGCTTTATATCTTTTTACATTCCCTTGAGAGTCAAGTTTTGTCTTATAAACCTATTTGCAGCTTACTGTTTTGGCTCCTTTAGGAATTACTTCCAAGTCTCAGATTTTATTAGCCTTTATGGACTTCATTTTTTCTTCTATAGCCTCAAGACATTTTGAAGAGTTTTCACTTCTCATGGCTTTTTCAAATAAGATGGGATCATTCTCCATTTGAAATTTTTCTGTTTGATAAATTTCATAGTCATCAGGAATAGCTGATCTTCTTACTCTTTGAGATCTCCTCCGGGCCTCTTTATTTTGTACATTTTCTGTTTGAAGCTGTTCTTGCTCCCCCCTCACTTGTGGCAACGGGTTCTATGAGATCCTGAGGAACAGGTTTCTCATTCTCATTTATTATTACCACAAGAGGAACAATAACAGGTGCTGGCACCACAGTGTCCTGCACTGTCGGTGCAGTGACAGCCGGTAGTGAGAAGAATGGCTTTTGAATCATCGGAGTAGACACGTACGTCCGCTTCTCTTTAAGATCAATCTCTCGAGCTACCATGATTTCCTTCATCATCTCATTCTCTAAGAAGACAGCGTGTCTCGTTTCTACAAACTTTGTATATCTGTCTGGACAGTAGAAACGAAAACCTTTTGACTTTTCAAGATAGGCAATAAAATGGCAGCTTACTGTTTGAGGATCAAGCTTTTCAAGGTTTGGGTTAAATACTTTAGCCTCAGCAAGGCTCCCCCATACACGTAAGTGGTTTAACGAGGGAACTCTTCCTGCCCATAACTCGTACGGTGTTTTGGACACCGACTTACTTGGTACTTTATTGAGAATATGAATGGCGGTTTTTAATGCCTCCATCCACAAACTCATTGGCAGTGTGGAATAGTTCATCATGCTTCGCACTATATCCATCAGGGTACGATTACGTCTTTCAGCTACTCCATTTTGCTGAGATTCGCCCGGTGTAGAATACTGGGCTACTATGCCATTCTCCTGTAAGAACCTTGCAAAAGGTTCAGGAACTTGTCCATATGAGGTATATCGACCGTAGTACTCCCCCCCCCCCCCCCCCGCGGTCAGATCGAACTGTCTTAATATTTTAGTCGTGTTGGTTTTCAACTTCAGCCTTAAATATCTTAAATTTATCCAATGCTTCATTTCTTTCTTTTATTGGATAAATATAGCCATATCAAGAGTAATCATCTGTGAATGTTATGAACGAGTCATAACCATTCACACTTTTCACAGCAAAGAGACCACAAATATATGTGTGAATAATTTGTAGAACTCCTGTGCTTCTTTTTGCATCTTTTTTAATTTTGTTTACATATTTTTCTTTGATGCATTCTCTGCATTGTTCTAAGTCTGATAACTCTAGTGAAGTAAGAATATCATTCTTAACTAGTCTTTCTACTCTCTCCCTCGAAATATGGCCTAAACAACAGTGTCATAATTTCGACGACGCATCTAGAGTTCTTTTTCGTTTTCTGTTTACATTGATAGACGAGGATTCATTTACTTTATCGTACGCAACGTTCCTATTATCGCATACAATATTCACATCATCACGCAGTGATAACAAATAAAGCTCATTTTGTAAGATGGCAAGACCAAAACATACTTTATTAAACATTATTTCACACTTGCCATTTCCAAAATGACAATCATAACAATCATTTTCCAAACATGAAACACTAATAAGGTTTCTCTTTAAAGAGGAAACATAAAGAACATCTCTAAGTAAAAAAGTAAAGTCATCAGCTAGCTCTAACGAAATATCGCCAACGGCTTCAACTTCAACTTAGACTCTATTTGCAACTTTAATGCATCTTTCTCTTCTTTGCGTAGTCCTCGTCGAACGGAATCCCTACAAAGAATTAGCAACATGAACAGTTGCTCGAGTCAATCCACTAAGTAGATTTCGAATATTGCACATACAGAGATTCGTTTATAAAGGTAATAATGTTCTCATCTTTTTTTGCCATGATCATCTTTAAATAGGAACGACAATCGTTCTTGTAGTGTCCCGTCTTCTTGCAGTGAAGACATTGGTCCTTGTCTACTGTAAATTTGTTCTGTTGAGGCTGATGGACATGAGCTTTTTCCTTGTTATTTGAGGAGTAACTGTTAAAATTCTTTTTTTTTGTCTTTCACATAGTTGATGGAACCACCATGTGAAGCTTTAATTCTGTACTTCTCTTACACACACATAGCTATACACTTTTTCAAGCCTCATGTCTCAGGTTGCATGTTGTAGTTGACAACGAAGATGTCAAACTCTTTTAGCAAAAAAGCAAAAATCAGATGGATAAGGAGCTTATCCTTAAGATTCAGATCCATTGGTTTGAGCTTGGATGCCATGTTGCTCATCCTTAGTATATGCTCTCTTATGCCACCGTTACCACCAGAGTACCTTTCTATCACAAGCTGCTTAATCACTTATGTAGCATATGTCTTTGAAGAGCCAGTAAACTGACTCTTTATTCTTTCGAGGTACTCTGTGACAGTGTCACACTATGAGATTGAGCCCACAATTGCAGGCTCAATTCTATTCTTTATCACGACCATACACTTCTTGTTAGCTGTGATCCATTTCCTATGCTCAAGGTCATAGTACATCTTTAAAGAAGCATAATCTCTCTGTCTAGTCGGCCAAGCAGCATCAGTCTCATCATCTTTCCTTACTGGCGCTTCTGGCTCAGTGAGGCGTGCTGTAGTGAGAACCCAGTCCATCTCAGCTAAGATAAACGCTAGGTCTATCTTTTTTCTTTCACTCTCTATAGTTGTCACCTTTGAGAGTGGGGACCTTTTTGATACAACTCATCAAGTTGTATCCGCCTGAAAATAAATCAAATAAAGTGAGAACATAATAACAATAAAATTATATGCCTTATTTCCAACGTTGGTAAAAAATATGACATACAATTTTGTCTTATACATTAAATCTACATTACCGTTGGACAGAAATAGAAATAATGCATAAAATATCAATTACAAAAATTATAATACTGTTATTATCGACGTTGGTCAGAAAATAACAATATCACAATTATCTGAAATTTATTACTATTTTTCCAAAATTAAATTCTTCCGTTGGTTCAAATTTAATAATGAAAATTAATAACTTTAAGTACGCAGCGGAAAATAAAATTATCTAATTTTCAGAAGCATCTAATTTATTTTTCTATTCTGTCAAAATTATCCCGTTGGTTCAATTTTTTTGACAAATTTAATTATGCAAAAAATTACCCAATTGATCAATTAAAATGCTTTTGAAAAATGGAAAAGGGAAAATCCTTTTAAAATTGGGCCAAATTTTCCTTTTGGTCCACGGCTACAGCGGCCCAGCCGCGCGCCTCCTTTTTTTCGTTTCTTCTTTTCCTTTCTTTTCCGGCCCAACTTCAAGTTTCGGCCCGGCCTAGTGGCCTTTTCCTTTTCGCGCGAGACAACCTGGGCCCAGGCCGGGATTCTCCAATCTCGCCTGGGCCGATTTTGGCCCGTTCGGCCGCGACGATCTCATGTCGTCGGATCTTCGTCCGACGGCATCCGCGACAATCGGGGGGTTTAAAAACCCCACCTCTCCCACCCAAAACCCTAGCTCCCATTCTCTTTTCCTCCTCCTCTTTCGCGCGTGCCCGGTGGTGGCGGCGCGGCCGTTGCGCGCTCCGCCCGAGGCGGTCCCC
>BCLF01000022.1:3045425-3068951 GCA_001602275.1 Zoysia japonica | reverse complement strand
CCGTTGCGCGTGCGCACTGCCCACGCCCTGCGCGCTCTGCGCCGAGCGCCACCGTGGTGGCCGCGCGCCTTTTGAGGCTTCTTTTCCTCTTTTGGCGTAGATCTTTCGCGGGGCCCGATGGCCTCCGCCACAGTGAGGTTCGGCCGACGGCTATGCCGGCTACAACTTTTTTCCTTTTTTGTTGTCTTTTCTGTGATGTAGTACTAGGGTTAGGGTTTAGGCGTCTTTTCTGTTGCTCACGAGATCTACTCACTAGATCCGGCTTTGATACCATTATTCGTCTCTGTTGTGGATCACCTAGGAGTAGGATCCGAGAGCGAGAGGGTGAAGAGTGCCTTTTGATATGTTTATACCTTCCGATCCGGTCGCCGGAGTCGAGGACGACGAGGTGGCCATCTGCCCTTTGTCGCTGCTGTCTTTCTGCGCTAGAGCAGCGACGGTCGGTGGCGAGGGCAGAGGCGTAGAGGTCGGCGGCGCGGTCGATGTCTTTGTGGCGGCGACCTGGTGAGAGGGGGGTGAGAGAGAGAGAGAGAGCGGTGGTGGAGTTTCCCGTCGCTTGAGCGCCCCCTGTAGATCGGACTAGGGTTTGTGTCGGTGAGGCTGGTGGGGGCATGACGAACCTCGATTTTTGTGCTGCCTCGACCCTCACCTCTATTTATTATGGCACTAACGACAGGGGCCCACCAGCCATTGTTGGGCTGGGCACCCCCGATCAGGACGCTACCATTGGGCCAAATAGTTAGAGATCAATTCTAACACCTGAAACTCGTACCTCCGAAAACCAAAGTGCGCACTGATAGCATCTGCCACTTCTTCCTTTGATGTCACCGCAAGCGGCCCTTCTTCTATCACAAGCAAGGCATGATGGACCAGCATGTCACGGCGAAGCTGCATCTCCTTTGAAGCCCAAGCAAACTTTGTGGCCACCCGAGGCCGAGAGCGCGGGTTCCCCGGAAAGTCGATGGCGTTCCTGAGCGGTGCACGCCTCTCGTCCCTAGCATGGAACAGCTCCGGCAGGCTCCGCCAAAAGAACGGCGTCACTCCATGCTTTGATCGTCTACTAGTTGATGCGGGGTGGCTAGGTTTTGAAGTTTCTGCGATGAAGGCCTTGGACGGTGGGGCTTCGAAACTCTTACTGCGGAAGCTTTAGATGGACAGCGGTGAGAGATATGGCCTGAGCTCTTGCATATCCAGCAGGTCGGAGGGTCTCTGCAATGAATTCTGATGTGATCCCTTGAGAGACAGTTGAAGCAGCGCCCTTTAGTCTTTGTTGGGATTACACCGCGAATTTCGTCGCCGGCGTAATCCCAACAATTGGCATTAGAGCGGGCAAGTGATCCAGGGCGGTCATGTCGGCTCCAGGAAGACAGCAGCAGCAGGGTTCACCTCCTCCACGACGACACTCGCCATCCCCGCCACCTCGCCGAACTCGACGCCGGGATGGCGGCCGCGAAGTGGTGGTCGAACGGATTGTCGAGAGGAGCTTGACATCCGCGGTCTACCCGGTACTCAACCGGACGAACTACACCGAGTGGTCGCTCGTGATGAAGGTTAACCTGCAGGCACAAGGTCTCTGGACTGCCATTGATCCAGACACTGATGATTTTCGTGATGATCGGAATGCTCTGTCCGCGCTGCTGCGTGCAGTTCCTGTTGAGATGCACGCAGGATTGGCGGTGAAGGAAACTGCCAGGGAGGCCTGGGAGGCAATCCGCAGGGTGAAGGTCAGAGTGGATTGGGTGAAGGAGGCCAACGCACATGCGCTGCGGCAAGAATTCACTCGCATCTCCTTCAAGCCCGGCGAAAGTGTTGAGGATTTCACCCTCCGCATTTCGACACTGGCGAATCAACTGCGGGTCCTCGGGGATGACATCTCCGAGAAGGACGTGGTCAAGAAGCTGCTTCACTGCGTTCCTGACTACCTCGAGCAAGTGGCGATCTCTATTGAAACGCTCCTCGACCTCGACGACGTCACGGTCGAAGAGGCGGCTGGGCGGTTGCGAGCAGTCGAGCAAAGAAAAAAAACCGGTGGTGTCCCAAATGAAGGACAGCAGCGGTCGACTCCTTCTCACGGAGGAGGAATGGCTCGCACGCTCCAAAGCTCGCGAAGGCGGGAGATCTGATTCTAACTCCGGCGGCCGACGGGGCGGCGGAGCACGATCGCGCGGCAGAGGACGCGGAAATGGAGGGCGAGGAAAGGGGTCGTCCAGCGGTGCGGCCCGTGAAGATACCTGCAACTATTGCGGGAAGAAAGGGCATTGGGCCCGGGAATGCCGTAAGCGGCTCAAGGAAGAAAAAGCCCATGTGGCCCAGAGCGAAGAGGCCCATGGAGAAGAGGAAGAGCAGGCCCTACTAATGGCTCAAGCGGTCGTCTTCAACCCTGTGATTCCAATCTCCGCCCAACTTCAGCCGCAGCACACCATCGAGGTTGACGAACAGCGAGTCTTCGCCGAGCTTGGGTCGGAGGAGGAGGACAGCTGCAATCGCTCCTGGATTCTGGACACTGGCGCCACGAATCACATGACGGGATCCAGGAGCGCCTTCTCCGAGCTCGACTCCGACATCTACGAGAATGTCCGGTTCGGCGACGGCTCCGTTGTGGAGATCAAGGGACGCGGTTCCACCATTTTCACCTGCAATAATGGCGAGCATAGAACGCTCACCGGGGTGTACTTCATACCTCGACTCAAGGCTAATATCATTAGCGTCGGGCAACTCGATGAGGCGGGTTGCAAGGTGGACATCTATGGGGGAGTACTGCAGATCCGAGACCAACGCCGTCAACTCCTCGCAAAGGTGAAGCGCTCAACCACTCGTCTGTACTTTCTGAAGCTCAACATTGGGCGCCCAGTTTGCTTGGCAGCTCGGTGCACTGAAGAGGCCTGGCGATGGCACAGCCGCTTTGGGCACCTCAGTTTCGCATCGCTCAGGAAGATGGTTCCTCAAGGCATGGTGCGCGGACTTCCACAGCTTGATCAGGTGGATCAGGTCTGCGATGGTTGTCTTGTCGGCAAGCAGAGGCGCTCCCCATTCCCTGCACAGGCGAAGTGGCGAGCAGAGAGCATTCTGGATCTAATTCATAGGGACTTGTGTGGTCCAATCAAGCCGCCAACACCTAGTGGCAAAAGGAATTTCCTTCTGCTCGTTGATGACCTGAGCAGATATATGTGGCTTCGTTTACTGTCAAGCAAAGATCAGGCGGCTACAGAGATCAAGAACTTCCAAGCAGCAGTGGAGGTTGAGACGGGAAGGAAGATGAAGGTGCTTCGAACGGACCGAGGCGGCGAGTTCACGTCCATTGAGTTTGGGCAATACTGTGCAGAGCAGGGTGTGGAGCGGCAGCTGACTGCACCCTATTCTCCCCAACAGAATGGGGTGGTCGAGCGCCGCAATCAGAGCATTGTGTCCATGGCACGATGCATGTTGAAGGCAAAGAAGCTCCCTGGATATTTCTGGGGGGAGGCGGTGTCGACGGCAGTCCACATTCTGAACCGCGCCACCACCCGTGCGGTCGACGGCAAGACTCCGTACGAGGTGTGGCACGGAGTACGCCCTGCAGTCCACTACTTCAGGACCTTCGGCTGCATCGCTCACGTCAAGAACACCCGGTCGAACCTCAACAAGCTGGACGACCACAGCACAAAAATGATCTTCGTCGGCTACGAGCATGGTTCAAAGGCGTACCGCTGTTATGATCTGGTGGCGAGGCATGTCACGGTGTCACGTGACGTCGTCTTTGACGAGGCGGCGAGTTGGTGCTGGAAAAATGGTGAGTATAATCTCGATACTGATCCGATGTCCTTTGAGTTTGAAGGGGTGACAGAGGAGGTGATTCAGCCACCGACATACTCTGTACCCAAGGAGATGCCCGATCCGGGACTCGAAGGGGCGACCACAGCACCGGGAACGACTACGCCAGCACACTCTACTTCTCCGGCAACACCTCTCCAGAGCACTGGGGATCTAGTGGAGTTTGTATCTCCACCGGCGAACATGGAAGATGTTCTAGACGCGGACCACGACGATGCGCCGCTCAGGTTTCGTGCCCTCGACGACATCATTGGGACGGGTTCACCGCCTGGGCTTGCCCGACGGGAAGTCAATGAGTCTCTCCACTTCACTGCAGCAGAAGAACCAGTCTCTTTCAGCGAAGCAGAGAAGGAAGCCTGCTGGAAACGAGCTATGCAGGAAGAAATACAGGCGATTGAGGAGAACAAGACTTGGGAACTAATTTCACTCCCTTCAGGACAGCGTGCGATCGGATTGAAGTGGGTTTACAAGATCAAACGAGATGAGAATGGTGAGATACTGCGGTACAAGGTGCGATTGGTGGCGAAGGGGTGCGTGCAGCGCACCGGCATTGACTTTGATGAAGTTTTCGCACCGGTGCGCGCGGCTGGAATCAGTTCGACTGATGCTGGCCCTAGCTGCGCATGAACACTAGGAAGTCCACCACATGGACGTCAAAAGTGCATTCCTCAATGGCGAGCTCAAGGAGGAAGTTTATGTGGCGCAACCTCCAGGCTTCACCAGAAATGAATCAAAGGTATACCGTCTCCACAAAGCTTTGTATGGTCTTCGTCAGCCACCCAGGGCCTGGAATGCCAAGTTGGATGGCACTTTGGTTTCACTTGGTTTCCAGAGGAGCAGCTCAGAATATGGAATTTACACCTGGAGCAGAGGAAGCTCAAGGTTGATAGTCGGTGTGTATGTTGATGACTTGATTATCACGGGTGCTGACAGAGATGACATCAAGAAGTTTAAGGGGGAGATGAAAAACAAATTCCAGATGAGTGATCTGGGATTACTATCCTATTATCTTGGGATTGAGGTGAGCCAAAGTGCACAAGGTATTTTCCTCTGTCAGTCTGCATATGCCAAGAAGTTGATAGAGCGTTGTGGTCTGGAGAGTTGCAATCCTAGTAGCACTCCAATGGAAAACCGACTGAAGCTCAGGAAACAGGGCACTGGAACATCAGTTGATGAACGAGAATATAGGAGTATCATTGGTGGGCTTCGATATCTGCTGCACACACGTCCTGACCTCTGTTTTGCAGTAGGATACTTGAGCCGGTTTATGGAGAAACCCTGTAGTGATCATATGGCTGCTGTCAAGAGAGTATTGAGGTATGTGGCAGGGACTCGTGAGTATGGACTGCACTACACCAAGAAAGAAGAGAAGCCGAAGCTGATCGGTTTCAGTGATGCTGATATGGCAGGAGATCTTGATACAAGGAAGAGTACTAGTGGGGTAATCTTCTTCTTCGGTGGAAATCCTATCACTTGGCAGTCTAACAAGCAGAAGGTGGTAGCATTATCCTCCTGTGAGGCAGAGTATGTAGCAGCAGCCACAGCAGCATGTCAAGGGGTTTGGTTGAATCGGCTCCTGACTGACATGATTGGAATGGAGTCAGGAGTGCCTGAACTTATGGTGGACAATCAGTCAGCTATTGCATTGTGCAAAAACCCAGTCTTCCATGATCGAAGCAAGCATATTGAGGTAAGATATCATTTTCTTCGTGACTGTTGACAAGGGCAGAATCATGGTCAGCTACATTGCCACGGAGCAGCAGCTGGCAGATGTTCTAACTAAGGCGCTCGGACGCGTGCGCTTTCAGGAGCTGCGTGCTAAGAACGGCGTTAAGATGATAAGTGAGTGTGCTCAGGATTAGGGGGAGAAATGTTGAATACTCCATCGCACACTCACCTAGCTTTTAATTTCCAGTAGCAGTAGCATATTTCATGTTCAAAGTCTGATTCAGTCGAAGTCTGTTACAAAGCATGGCTCGGCTAGCGAGTTGTGCGCGTCGTGAGCTTGACGCACGCGCAGTCCGTGCGGAGCGCGTCGCGCGGTATGATCTGTTGAGATGCATGCCGGGCATGACAGCCGAAACGGCCGACCACTACTCTTGTTCGTCGCTCTACAAATAAGCAATGAAAGTGTCAGAAAAAGCTGCCAGTTTACGCAGCACAAATCCAAGTGTTACCCATCGCGTGAATTTGCTCTGTTCCAGGTGATCGCCGGTGACGAAATTCGCGGCGTAATCCCAACAGTCTTCTCTTTGAAAATACGTAGGCCCAGCCGGTGAGAGACGCTGGATGAATTAGCAGATTCTTTCTTTAGAGCTCTCCACCAGTATCGCTTCTTTCCTTGCTGCCACTGGTTTGTTGCACCGCCGTGAACCGCGAGCTGCGCCAGTGTATTTGAGTCCCGAGGCTTCAGCACCGAAGGCTGCAGGCTAGAGTTAAATGCTTCCTCAACAGCTCCACTCTGAAACTGCCTCCTGTCTTCTGAGGGCCGGACTGAGGACGAGCCGTTGGGCCGAGTACTGTGCTTGTTGGGCCGACACTTCAGAAGCATCGGAGGGTCGTTCACCTCGAACTTGACAATCTCTACTGATTTCTGGAAGCGGACCTTCTTGCTCCGGCAACTCGATGACAGCGAGGAGCCAGCAGAAACCTGACGAACCTGCTTCGATCCAAACATGACCACTTCGGCAAATGAACGAGGACGCATACCTGATGCAGACAAAGGGAGTTGCCCTCCGGGGTGGTGGAGCTTGCCTCCTCCACGGTTACACCGCCCATGAAAAATCAGCTCCCGCAACTCCGAAGAATCTGGCTCTCTCGCTGCAACCTGCTTCCCTTGAGCTCGATCTGCAACAGCTTGCGGAACTGAGCCCACACTTGATGCCTCTGGAGAATCTGAACTCCTCTAACCCCGCCCCCATGGGGAGCGGAAGACCCGGGGAGCGGCGCTTCAGCTTGGACGGGAGAAGCGCGGGAGGGAAGGGTGGATCGAGAAAACTGAGGGAAACCAAGAGGATCTGGTGAGGATTGCTGGAGGAGATTGGTGGAGCAGGACGGCTCGGGATGAATCTTCAGATGCGCCCTTCTTAGTCGACCATTGAGCCATCTTTTTCGTCGTCATGATGTGAGTGCTCCTTTTTGGATCACAGTTATATACATTGTCTATATATCTATCTTCTCGTGGAAGCGGCACAAAAATACTGTACGACATTATCATTAGTTAATTGTTATTGAGATATATACTTACTGCAGCCTGTTCAGGTGTCTTGGTTGAATTTGAATCTATCTTATTCTGAGAGGCAATCGTCAGCTTGGCTACTTGAAAATTGAGTACGCGAGCACGAAGATGACACACGATTCTTGAAGAAATCAAAAGAAGCTGACGGTCCCTCTCTGCGCGGTCGTCCATTCTCCCATTTTTAGACTTTCTTACCGGTTTTGCTCAGGGGAGGCTGGAATTAGCCATACTTGATATATCGTAAACACCGATCGTCTTCTAGCTAGCTCAGGGTGGTCCCATGCATGGCAATCATCTAATTTTCAAAAAAAAAACACACACACAATTTGATCAGTCAAACAAATCGTACTGTACATGCTAGGCCCTCTTCACCAATCTGATTAATCCTCGATCGTCAGGTCCAGCTTGCCCTTAGCTTTACCACGACACGAGCCATTTGCCTGTTGACGTCTGAACTTGTGTACTCAACTTGGGCTTAGTTTACAGTTTCCGACACGCACCTAGTGCACACCTATGGAAAAGTAGAGCCGCCGTCCGTGTCAACCAGTCCGGCTCTCTATCCCTCTCGGTAAGTACGGTCCGGGTTCGGCTCTAAAAAATCCGGTGGCTCAGCGTTGTCGCGGCGCCATTGCACCGCCGCCAGCTAACCCTTCTTTGGACCGCTTCTCTCTCTCTCTCTCGGTGCTGATGCCGTACCAACGGCACTGAGATATGCGTCCTGAGTCGGATATCACCGGCGGCGCGGGTGGCAGCGAGGTTTTTCTAACGAAGTGGTTGGGTAATTACGCAACTGGCGAACTGGCGGCTAGCTGCTCAACCATTAGAGAAGAGCTCGCATGCATGCAACTTGGTGGCTGCTGCGTGCGGCGGCACCTCCGTTTCGTTGGCACTCGCTTGCACCGACTAGTTTACTGCATGGGTAGACGAGGAGGAGGAGGAGAGCTGACTTTTGGATCGTTCGATAGGCCACGTGACAGATCGAGATGCCGAATATTCACCAATCAACCAAAGGGAGGAGGAGCTGAGCGAACAGCCTGATGACGGTCGGTTGTGGCCGTTGCTGTGCGCACGGTACTAGTACGTGCACCCTTGCTGTTGCAACGACGTACCCTGTTCCTGTGAATCATGAATGATTCATGATTTGATTTCAAGGTCAACGTACTAGCCGGGAGCTGGGTACGTAGCGGTTCAGCCATGGAGTCTGATCGAATGAATCGTGTTTAATTTAGAAAAACGCTTGAGTGCCGTACGTGATGATTCCTGGCCAAGGCCAACTGGCCAAGGATAATGCATGTTTGACCAGCGTTGCGCCTACCTACCGGGACAAGAGGAAACCTCGTGTTGTTGCGTTGCTACGCAGGCGGCGCTACTAGCCGTCAATTGTTGTTTGAGAATCGAGATGGAGAAGAGAGAGGAAGTTACGGAACTCTGATCTTCGTACCGTACTGCTTGCTGCATGACTACTGCCACTCGTGAACGTTTCACTTTTGAGAACAGTACCAAGACAAAGGAGGCAGACAGACCCAGATGATTTTACGTGATTTGTCCACGGGGACACGCCCATTGATCAGAAGCCGCGCGCTCAGAAACTTCCTCGTTTTGGCATGATCCTTCTTCCTGCACCCGAAAAGACAAGGAAAAAAGCGAGATCTGAGTCCCGCCTGACACACCTCAGGTGTCCTACTTGCTGCCGTTTCGCTGCTCCCCAAGCGTCCTCGTAGCTGTAACACCCAAGGTGAATCCAGATAAACAACCGGTCACACACATGCCCGCGCACACCTCAACCGAATCCACCACGCCCGGAGCCCGGCAGGCGGCAGCGCAGCCGCGGCCGAAATCTTCGCTGTCACCAGCCGTGCGCTAGCTATCCCCACCCGGTGGACACGGCCGCTCTGCTCGGATCTCCCCTCTCCAGAGACCCGTCACCGGCAGGCAAACCCAAGTGCTCGACCAAAGCCAGGAGCAAGTAGCCTATAGCTTTCCGGCGGTGTGACAGGAGCTGGTTCCGTGCACGCGCCTGTCCTCGAGCGCTGCGACGTTTTTGGCCGGAACGATGACACGCGGGCTCTTTTTCGCGGTGGCTCTGCAGTCGAGCTCTGTTTGCATGTGTTGCTTTTGCCTGAGATAGTGAGACGGACGTCCGTCCCGTTGTGCCGACCTGCCAAGAGCTGGGGGGTGGTCCGAAATTTTTAAAAGGATCATTCAGTTGGCCCCTTCTGAAATTGCACAATTAGAGATATAATAAGTGATTATCTTATACTTCTTTTGTTCACTTTTGGTTATCATTTTAGTCTTCAAAATTTGTTAATAAATAATTACCATTCTCACCTTTCAATATATTTTCTCTCTTCTAAGTATTTCTTTCTCTTTTTCTAACATATTTTTCTCACTTTTCAATAATTTTTTTATTTACTCCTTTTCTTAATTCTTGTGATTAAAGCTAGAATGACAATTAAAAGAAAATAGCGAGAATATGTAGTTGTAGACCATTCATCTAGTTTATTTATGATATATCAATATAAGATGGAGTGGAGGTTTAGTTTATCTTTTAGGTCGATCTATCCATACAAACATCGTGATATGCATATTTCTAGCCTAGCTACCCAAGACATAAGCCGCATAAGCCCCATCGCAGTTATCCAACATGTAAAAAAAATAGCAGGTCCGCTCTATATCGCGCTGTTTTATCTAGCTGTGAAATACGAATTTTTCCCTTGCTCCTACAAAAATAGTGAACTAACCCTGCAACTGACTAGTCTAATGCACAATATGAGCAAATCATCACACATAGACATAACTCTTTTAGAGCGTTGCACAGACACAGACGACACCATCGTAACCACTCACTGTTAGCAGAGCACTTGTCTAACCACGAACCATGATAGGGTGACACACCGACATGTCCTTGGTTGCTTCAGAGAGATCAAAATAGCATGTATAAGATAAATGGATGCTCAAGGCCGCTCTCACGAGAGATAGAGCAGGCTGTGATGGGATCGGCCCCCCCTAAATTCTTCATCCAGTTCGGCCACTGGTTGTCCCTGTCCATGCTTCGAATAGATATTGACGCGCTGCAGCCTGAAGATTCGTACGTGCCGTAGTTCCTCTTGGTTTTACTCGTTTATTTGTCGGTAGACCGTGTTGCATGCACTCGAGCAACACAGGAAGTGCCCTGGATGCCAGTACCAGATGAGTGGATGACAGTGTGTTTCTTAACGTATAATCACATGAAACTATGCTATCGATATCAGTCGATCGATCGCAGGGTGGACTGGAGCCAGCCCGGCCTGCAGCAGTGCAGCTTAAAACGGTCTTCCAGGAAACGGCGTCCGATTTCCTAGTAGAGTGGACTTCGCAGGACCGGATCCGCTTTCTGCGCTTGCTCCACTTCGGGGTTTATTAGATAGTCTGAAATTTGCTTTACACGTAGTACTAGTTTGCAAGTTGCCCGTAAGATAAAATTGTCAGCAGCTTTTCAAGTTCGTTCACGTTTTCGTGCATTTCTTAAAAAAACACAATACTTAATTACGCCCATCGGAGCAACCTTGTCATCGCCCCATCGGACCTAGCTCATTTCTTTCATGATGCATGCTTTGATGATATCGAACCGTTGTGCACTTTAGCACTTTGTTACTCAACTCCATTTTGTTTACTGCCTTGGATGTATCGTGTGCTCACCAATTGAGCTTTTAGACCACTCAACTAGTCATCTTTTTCATTAAGATCACAGTAATTTTAGGATTTGCATCAGTAGACATTTCATATGTGCTTTATGATACCATATTTAAGAAGGAAAATCACACATTTAATTCTAAAAAGATAAGAAAAGAAAAGAAAAGACAGGCAATCACACGGGATGTATAACATTCATGTATTTTGAATAATCTTAGGATAACATTGTTATCAACTTAATTGAAAAGTATGTTTCTAATACATGGTCTTAATTACAAATCCATACACTTTTGACACTATTACTGATCTACTTTTTTTTATAAAAAAAAATCCAGTTGATCTCTAATGGTTTGGCTTTTAGAGCAGTTTTGCAACAGCCCACAGAAACATGGCTAATCCGCTTGGAAATTTTACGTACTCTTCTCTATCGTGTGTACGTAGATGAACAAAGAAAATTCTACAAATGATAACAGTGACCCGTGATCAAACTACAAGTAAACTTATCTCACAGCATTATTGCACCTATCCAATATTTTTTTTCTTGTTTAATTCAATGGTTAAAGTGATAACTTCACGTTAATACTAAAAGAAAACATCATTTCTGTTGATTTTTTGAGAATCATTTCTGGCAAGTTTGATTAGCATTTTCATCTTCTTTTATAGAGTCCACTGTTGGTTAAGGAGAAGATAGATTTATCCCATTGTAAGACATGATTACGTATTATACATGTACATCATAATGTGTGTCGAGTCAAAGAAAAAAATTCAACGTATTTTTGTTTCAGGCTAGCTAGTCTTTAGTATGCCGCATTGTGCGCATACATGCCATTTGCCGTATGTTCATGGACCATCTCACACTGATTTGTTCCTCTCAAGAGTAAAATAGAACAGCAGACGAAGGAATAGTTGCACTCGACTGACGTGAACCATATATACCCCTGTCCAGAAAAATAACCCAACCCAACTGAAAAGGGGTAAGGTTGAGCCGTCGCGCGAGCTAGGACGGCGCCCGGTGCTCCGGCGCCACACGCACACCGTCCAAAACACCAACCGGAATCGATCAAAGCTCGGAAGCGCGCCACCTCAACCGAATCTCGCCATGTTCGACCCATATCACGCCTAAAAAACGATCAAATCGTTTTGGTCCCCGTAGGCCGGAACGCGCGCCCGCTCGCAGTCGTCGGCTCGAGCCCCACGCGGCCGCGGCCGCGTCGCGCCCACACGCTCCTCAGGCTTCGCGAGCTGCGCAGCTCCTGCGGCTCTATAAGACAGCCCGCCCTGTCGCGCTTCCTTGCCATTAGGTCGACGTCGCTTCCTACCTACCCTTCCACTCTCCGCTAACAAGCGTAAAGCAAGCGAGCAGGAGGAAAGCGGAACCTTTGCGCAAGAGCGCGCTCTTCCCTACGAGCTCTTGCGGTATGCTCATGAGGCAGCACGGAGGTTTTCGGCTCGGCCGGAAGCTGCTCAGCGTCTGGCGCTGGGCGCTCTGCCACCGTCGGCGCCGCCGCGGCCGCGGGTACCTCCGCATGCAGCCTTGCCGGGCATCCGACAGCTCACCCTCGGCGCCGCTGTTCAGCACCAATACTACGCATCAGCAGCTGCAGCACGACGTCGCGCCGGCGCTAGGCTCGCCGCGGATGCTCACGTGGGGGCGGTCTCTGGCGCGGCGGATGAAGCTCCTGCGCCACCGGGGCGGCGCCAAGGGCCGGCTGCTGGAGGACCCCGCGGCGGAGGCCACGACGCCGAAGGGGCAGGTGGCCGTGTACGTCGGGGGCCCGGAGCCCGGGGAGTCGATGCGGTACGTGGTGCCCGTAGTGTACTTCAACCACCCGCTGTTCGGTGAGCTGCTGCGCGAGGCCGAGGAGGAGTTCGGATTCCAGCACCCCGGCGGGATCACCATCCCGTGCGCCGCCTCGCGGTTCGAGCGCGCCGCCGCCGTGGCCGCCGCGGGCGGCGGGAAGAAGGTGCCCGGCTGGTGGTAGCAGCACGTGCCCAACGCCCGGTGCCGCGGTGTACGGGTGTACATATACTACACATGCCCCCCATGGGGGTTGATTCTTCCGTTCTTGTTTCTCCCCATTCATTTTGACTTTTTTTTTCTCCTCTTCCTTGCCCCTTTGTTTGTGGGTTTGCATTCGAGATGCGAGGAAGCGTAGTTAGATTTAAAGATGATGGTGATGAAAACTGTTTTGGGTCAGCAGCCATGCATGTTCTTCCAGCCTGCACCAAGCACGACATGATGGTCTGATGGGATAACCATCAGACTAGTACTTCAGGTGTGATCTGATTCTCCTTGTAACTTAACGACCCAGCCTGATCTGTTGCATACGTCAGGTTAATGTTGTCGCGCTCTCAAAAAATTGAAACACGTGAGCCATGAAATGGTCTCAACCTTGTGCTCTAATTATTCAAGTTTTTGCCTCTATTAGCAGCAAATCCGAGCCCTCTCTGCTCTCTGCTGTGTTTGTTTAGCTTCTCGTGGTGCAGGTACAGAGAGAGCAGAGTGCAGTACTGAATCTCGAATCGTCCGTACATCTGGTCGGAAGGTACTTCAAGCGACACACTAGTGCGCTCCGTGCTGGACGCTGATGTCCCTCCAAAAGCTTTAGCTAAAACAATCGCACACTTTGCCAGCATCAACCACCTTATCAACGGCAGCTGAGCTGAGCTGCACCCCAATATTTCCGCGCTGGTCATCGCGCAACCCGTTAGAATACGTAGGGGGGTTGGTATCTGTAGCTCTCCGCGGCGTAATCAAATAAAGCGAGCAACCTTATCAATATCGCGACTTGATTTTTCTACGGCACCGTATCGTGATCGTGAGCTGATACGGGCCATACGGTGTGTTGGAGCTGTGGGAGGAGAGTTCCGGTGGGATGGCACCATCCAGAGTGATTAGCTCTCGTGCATCCTGCACTGAGCGAAGACCGGTGCTTTGGATGCCTACGCGCAGAGGAAGATGTCAGGGTTGAAATCCAGGAGCGCAACCGAGCCAAATCGCTCGACGGTGCCGCATCGATCAGACATTCAGGCCACGGTTTTCCTTCGCGACCGTGCGCTCCTTTTCAATCTGCAGTTGAGTCGTTCTACTCAAGCGCGTGTACGGTTTCAACCAGTGGCCGCCGGCGGCAGCACGGGCCACGACGAGGGTGCTCGGCAAGATGTGAGAATTGGTGGGTCACTAGGAGCTCCAGGATTCCACATGCTGTTCTTGATCCTCGTCCAGATATCCAATAGTACGCTCGGACCGTACTCCTCTGCCGGGCCGCATCTGGGATAGACAGCATTTTCCTCCTTTAACCAACATAAAGTCCTTCGTTGGCGATGTTGCTCCTCAGCGAGCCATTTCCAAAAGTATGTGACACACCCACGGTATCTCACACCATAAGTATTCGAAGTGCTGCAGAATTTCAACTGATGTAGTATACACCAAATTACTACGGAGTACAAGATAGCTGCGCATAGGGATAGGGCCATATAATATACAGGACACATTCAGGTGCAGTTTTTTTCCAGATGTATTAGTCTTACATACACAATAACACGACTATATAAGTAGGGGCGGAGTCTAAAGCAGCAATAGACATAATGCCTTGATGGTGCCCAGAACTGCAGACGATCAAGCGCTGTATCCCTGGACCAATGGGCTCCATCTCGCCGAGTTGTAGCCGCCGCATGCACTGATGCTAGCTTGCTTCATCGCAGTGTCAGCAGTGCCACTGTTGCAAATGTTTGCTAATGCCCGCATGTGCTTCATACCGTACTGAGTGAGCGATCCACAATGCGATTCGAAGATTCGTACCTGCACGAGCTCATCGAAATGAATCAAGCAACAAAAACAACAGCAACCAAAGCCCTGAGTAATTACACGACCGAAGAACGCTACAATTACTCCTCCATCCCCGATTAGATGAAAATATGTTCGAGTCTTAAGATGAGCCTCTTACCATTCTCTTCAAACAATCCCAATCATCAACGAGTGGCTGGCCAGGTGGTCTAACGGCTTGAAGCGTTGAAGGCCCATTCTCGACCCCAAAAAGAAGCTTTCCAATAAAATCAACGCTGTTGTCGAGATGCCTCCTATGCTTAAGTGTATCACTGATTGTCCTCAGAACTTCTAGCTTCTCTTCAGACTTGTCATGTAGTAGCTCATACTGAAACGAGAGAGTAAAAAAACATTGAATATAAAAAATAAATGCAAGAAGCCTCGAATGATAGTAAAATTGAATTCACAGTTTGACTGAGTAAATACCCGCTTCCAAAGGAAGAGAATATCCGCATCTCTTTGGTTGATTGCAGCCTTTTGGCCTTGCTGAAGCAGCTTATTTGTGGCATTAGCATTTTCAGGATTAAAACCTTGATAAAGATAAAGCTTCTCGCCCTTGAAGGTTTTATCTCCATACTCCATAACATGTGAGCCCACACCATAACTATTTGAATCCGAAGTGCGCCTTTTCACCTGTCAACAAAACTGTGAGCATCTACGAATTCATCAGGACAACAAAATGAGCAAGAGAAATAGAGACTCACCACGTCATACTGTTCCTTTATTGTTTCCTTCTTCAGATCGTGAGTCTCACTGCCAGGTAATATCACGTCACAGTGAACATTTCCAAATTTATAGAAATAACGTGCTTCTAGGCTGAGCATTTAAGTCACATGGATGCGTGTTTAAAAGGTCTACATTTACCCTAAATCAATACTAGTATCACATTCTGTGTCAAGAAAAGATCACTGCTTCGACAGTAGGATCTTCAACACACTCGACTAGGGTACCATGCATACAAGAAAAACATGAATGTACAATATGCGACAATATTAACTTTGCCTGCAACTCTTTTCAAGTTATGCAATTGATTTTCAGGTAATACTCCTCTGAACAAAAAGGTAGTTGCTAACAAAATCAGAATCCACGAATGTAAAGCCTACCTGTCTTCCATCCAAGAGACACTATAAAGGTCACCTAGGCAGGTGATGAACTCAGAAGGAGGTGATGGTTCCATTCCTGGGCAGTATGTGCCCCAGCTACTTTCTTCAGCATTAGATGCTGTTGTTACATAAATATTCAGGTCTTCTGGCATTAGACCTTCAAATATACTGCCACTTTCACATGCTTCCACATATATAACCTGCCCAAAATGCTAGGTCAAACAAGATAAATTTCCCAATCAATAATTGAGAACGATCTTTACCATTTTAGCATAGCTGTTGGATGCATACTTTTCCTTTAACACCTTCATAAAATCAGCAGCATACAGATATGGTAGATTAGGCATGCCTGAAATTTGCAAACCTTAATCCGCAGAACGTCAAAATTAACTGGGCAACGTAGAAGCATATGGATGTTGCACATACCAAGAACACCAGGACCACCATGATCTGAGTAATAAATAAAAATATGGTCACTTGGTTTGCTATCGATGACCTTCCCGCTGCCTCCAGTGACTGAAGTTTTGTTGCCCAAGAGAACAGCATAAAGGTTTTTGGCAGTAACTTGGTTTCCAGTGTAGTCCTGGAATCAGAAATTCTGTTGATTAATGGACTCCCTAAATAAGATAAGACACTGGAAAACACTTATATGCATCTGAACAAGAACATACTGGTAAAACACTTAAAAAGACGCAAAGTAAAAGATTTGAGTAATGTGTAGTTGTACGAATTCCTTCTATTATACTAGTGTGTTTAACTGAGAAGCTACTGAAAACAAAGGGTGAAAATGGCTCATGCTTTGTTGAAATTATTGCAAACTAAACACTTCAGATTTGCGCAACACAGAATTATCTAGGAACCTACTCTTTTTCAATGGTGAACTTAATGTTGAATGAGATTACGGAATATGATACGCATGCTGTCCATATAGTTACACAGGATATGAACTAGTTTAACCAATTATATTTATGTCGGTGGTCCGTGCAGTAGACAACATAAACAACCCATCCACCACCCAGAATTATGGTATGTAATTATTAGTTAATGCCTCTACAAGTAAAAACTAGCTGATGTTAAAGCGCGAGTACAGAATGATAACAGTGCTTATCTATTGCAGGGGACACGATAATAGGAGAAACCAGTAAGAAGTACCTTAGGAACACCTGCATAAACATCATCTCCCTCTGGATGGTTTATGATAACCCCGGGCCTTGGGTTGAGTGCACTATTAGCAATGTCATCATACATAAACACTACAATGTTCTCCTCTTTTAGCCCTCCCTCCCGCAGTATCTGGTATGCATGGCATATATCAGCCTGAAAGACACCAAATACACATTAAACTTAGCAAAAGCTCCATGGATGATCAGTACTGTGGATGATAATACCATCTGCAGGTAACTGCAGAGAAAAGCATGCAGACTTTACATGCAGGTATTCACTCAACTTTGTTAGAGAAAAAAAATCTGCCAACTCATGCAGTTCTTTTGCCAGTGGCAAACCCTGTGCATCAACTTATCCCTGGCATAGAATAAAAAAAACGTGCATATTACAAATCCCTTCCTATTCTGGAATCATGTTGCCTTTAAGCATGTCTCCTTTACTGAAAACGACTAACTGACAATCTATGGCTTCCCAACAAACAGAAAATTACGGCTTAGATAGCGATGCCTGAATTC
This sequence comes from Zoysia japonica, assembly GCA_001602275.1. Lineage (NCBI taxonomy): Eukaryota > Viridiplantae > Streptophyta > Magnoliopsida > Poales > Poaceae > Zoysia > Zoysia japonica. Next base: position 3,051,623 of record BCLF01000022.1, on the reverse strand, counting down.
GATCCTGAACTGTTATCTGACACTAATGTCCACACTTCCAGATTGTTTAAAAGAATCCTGGACACGGATCCGATCAACTCTACCCACAGCTCCCCATAAGTCCTTAACTCAGTTGAGCCCACAAGTTAATCAATTAAAGGATCGAACAATATACAAAATTTCAGAATTACAAGCATGCAACGAGAAAGTAACCAATAGCTTCCAAAAAAAAAGTAATCAATAGTAAAAAAAAGTAACCATTAGCTCCCAAAAAAAAAGGACAAAATCACGTTACATCAAATCGAACGGAGCACGCAACGACGCGCGTAAGCACACGCATGGACGCCGGTGGCCTCGTACGGTTCTGATTGTTGGACACAACAACTCTGCTGCTCCGTTTTTACTCCTTCGGCAGTTATCAAGGCGACGGCCGACGGGACTCCACTGTAGCAGCGCAGGCAGCGACGTGCGCAGTGTGGCGGTGAGACGTCGAAGTCAAAAAGATGTACAGTGCTTTACAGTAGAGTAGTCGGTAGTTATAGGAATTCATTGCTGCACTTGCAACGTGTGTATAAAACTCAGAGGCTTTTCTCTGGTAAAATAACAGAAATAAAAAAGGTAATTCACTCGGTCACTTCGCGTGTGTTTATTCCTGCTTCTCTCCGTTGCGCTCTGTTCAAGCCTCAGAGGTCGAGAGTGAGTTCCAGAGGTCAGCTAGGTGTGTGCTGTAGATGCAAAATCATTTAGGGCCGACACGGATCACCTGGTGCCTGTAGTTGCCGTAGCCGTTGGAGCCAGCGACGAGCACCGCCCACCTCGTCCCCACAGCGTCATCCTCCTCGTCGTCGCGGCCCTCTCCCCCGCCCGTCGCTGCAGGCTCCTTCTCCCCGGGCATCCGAATTACCGGGTCCCAGTCACCCTTTTCCGAGCCTACCCTTGCCGCCGCCGCAGCCAGCACGGTCATGAGCAGCACTAGGAACCACCGCGCCGCCATCGCTAGTACCATCGGTGGAAGGGAAATAGTGCGCGGGAGTAGAGCAGCGGCGCAGGTTTGGTGCTGAGAGTAGAAGTAGGCGCCGCGCCATGCCGCCATGCATGGCGGGTGCTCTGGAGCGCGGACGCGTGGGGCGTGAGCTGGTGCGGCGGCTCGTCGTCTTGTGCGGCCACGACAGCCGCTTCGACGGTTCGGTGTCAGCGGCCCGAGTGGAACACTGGAACAGGGGAGCTCTCAGCTCTGGATGGGGGGCGTTCCCGGGTTGGGCTGGACAAGCTATGTATACCAACTTATTGGGCCTATTAACCGGGCTGAGCTTGTATATTGGGCCGGCTAAACGGGCTCGACCGTTCATAAGCGAGACTAAAAAGGGCCAAAATGGAACGTTCCAGAAGGCTCGAGATTGGGATCAGGCGCCACGCGAGTGACGCTCCTGAGCTGGTTTTCTTCGTTTCAATCCCCGTCTCTCTAACCCCCAGACCTACGCATTCTCCTCAGCCGCCAAGGCTTCTAGAAGCTTCCGGAGCGCGATCCGGATCAGGCTGCCGCCATGGCCGACGAGGCAAAGGCGAAGGGTAATGCGGCGTTCTCGGCCGGCCGCTTCGAGGAGGCGGCGCGGTACTTCACGGACGCGATAGCGCTGGCCCCGAGCAACCACGTCCTCTACTCCAACCGCTCGGCGGCGCTGGCCTCGCTCCACCGCTACTCCGACGCCCTCGACGACGCGCAGAAGACCATCGAGCTCAAGCCCGACTGGGCCAAGGGCTACTCCCGCCTCGGCGCGGCGCACCTCGGCCTCGGCGACGCCGACAGCGCCGTCGAGGCCTACGAGAAGGGCCTCGCGCTCGACCCCAGCAACGATGGCCTCAAGGCTGGGCTCGAGGACGCCAAGAAGGCAGCTGCCGCTCCCCCGCGCCGCGGGCCATCTGGCCCCGACGCCATCGGGAAGATGTTCCAGGGTCCTGAGCTGTGGACGAAGATCGCGTCGGACCCAACCACGCGTTCCTTCCTCGAGCAGCCCGACTTCATGCAGATGCTGCGGGAGGTGCAGAGGAACCCCAGCAGCATCAACATGTACCTCAACGATCCGCGCATGATGCAAGTGCTCGGCCTCATGCTTAATATCAAGCTCCAGAGACCCGAGTCCTCTGAGTCGTCGCAGTCTTCCCCGACGCCGCCGCAGCAGCAGCAAACGCCGCCGCCCGAGACTAAAGCGAGGGAGGTGAAGCCAGAGCCGGAGCCAGAGCCGATGGATTTGACGGATGAGGAAAAGGAGCGGAAGGAGAAGAAAGCAGCTGCTCAGAAGGAGAAGGAGGCCGGTAACGCAGCTTACAAGAAGAAGGACTTCGAGACGGCGATCCAGCATTACTCAAAGGCCATGGAACTTGACGACGAGGACATCTCCTATCTCACTAACCGTGCAGCGGTCTACATTGAGATGGGAAAGGTGAAGCTTCTGTTTCACTTATTCTTACATTGTTAATAATAACTAAGGACCTTTAAGTTCGCTTCATCAATTACTCTTTCCTTGATTCCTGCAATTCTTGGAACAGTAGTAGACTTGTAATTTGTGGTTGCCCGATACTATTACGTTGCCATAGCCTCTATTTTCAGCTTTATGCGATGAGGGATTAAATGTTTTGCCTAATTCTGTCGAATAGCAATAAGGACCATAACTGATTCCATTGAACCTTGTATGTTTAGCCATCTGATGGAAGAATTCATACCGACACAGCAGATTGTGATAATATCTTTACTTGAGGTTGCATATTGCTTTTAGTTTTGGATTAAGAGTTCTATGCCTTTTTGCCTTAGTTTAGCTTCTGCCATGATTTACCATGTTTATACTTCTGTAAAAAAAACATGTTACCATACTGGGTAACTAAACTGTGGTTTGTGCCTTCTCTCAGTTCCAATAGCAAATGTTATCTTGGTTAATCTTTTTTTTCTTAATTGTAATTTGATATAACTTTCTGTCTCCAGTATGATGAATGCATTAAGGACTGCGATAAAGCTGTGGAGAGGGGAAGAGAACTCCGTGTTGATTTCAAGATGATCTCAAGGGCATTGACAAGAAAAGGAACTGCTCTAGCTAAACTTGCTAAGTGCTCTAAGGATTATGATATCGCTATTGGAACTTTCCAGAAGGCTCTAACAGAGCACCGGAACCCTGATACACTAAAAAAGTTAAATGAGGCTGAGAGGGCAAAGAAAGAGTTGGAGCAACAAGAGTATTATGATCCCAAGTTAGCTGATGAGGAGAGAGAGAAAGGTATAAGAAGCAGTAAATTGTTGTATATCTTGTGTTGTTCGATGTTGATGGTCATGATAGACTAATTTCGTCGTGATTTAGGTAATGAATTGTTCAAGGAGCAAAATTACCCAGAAGCAATCAAGCATTATACAGAAGCCCTCAGGAGAAACCCAAAAGATACTAGGGTAATTGTCCTGTCTCTAGTTCTTGAATCCACCTTTGTTCTGTGTAATGTGAGTGATGTGTGCTCAATATATATGCTGTGGCATTGGAAACTTGTAGTAATATTTCTCATTTGTATTTGGTTACATGGCTTCATGTTTTGTTCTGTTTGGTTAAGACTATCTAATATTAAGAAAGGAAAATACTTCTATGGTTGATGGTGATCACATTTTCTGGGGCAGTTCATGGGAAGTGAGAAGTGACAAGGTAAGCCCTGGCCCTGGTAGGCAGAGGAAAGATGGGCTGCGAGGAGGGGGGAGATCAGAAGGTTGAGAACAATGAATAGTGATGATAGGGCATTTTTTTATTATAGTGGTCAAGATAACGATGTTTTCTAATTGCATAAACTACTATTCCTATGATTTGGGATTTAACTTGGAAATAGAATTAACTCGTTGTTCTCTGGTCGAACTTCTTCTGGGCCACCCTTTCTTGCACATTAAACTTACAAATTTCTAGGGAGCACGTCTAGTTTAATGGCATTTCTGATAATAAAACTATGTTGACTACTTGAACCATCTTCTGTTGCTTAGTCCACAGTCGTAACTGAAAGTTCTTGCACTTAATTTGAATCATCTGGAGAATCCCTTATTCTATTTTATATAACACTATTAAAAGAGAGTGCACTAGTGTTTGAACCTATGACATGAACTCTATACATTCTTGTACTGTTTGCTGTTAAAATGCCATGTTCTTTCTTTAGCTGTCTGAGATTCTGAGTTATGCAAGTGACACATAAGCCATGTTTGTAATACTCACAGCCTGTCTCTCTCCAAATTTTGTTTATCAACAGGTGTACAGCAACAGGGCTGCATGCTACACCAAGTTGGGAGCTATGCCTGAAGGTCTCAAAGACGCAGAGAAGTGTCTTGAGCTCGACCCTAACTTCACCAAAGGATACACAAGGAAAGGTGCTATTCAATTCTTCATGAAAGAATATGATAAGGCAATGGAGACCTACCAGGCTGGCTTAAAGCTTGATCCGAATAACCAAGAGCTTCTTGATGGTGTTAGGAGGTAATGAGCTGTGTAACAGTAATCAACTTGTTCATTATATTAGTACTTGAAATGGTTTCATATTCCTAGAATTCATTTCAACTGTTTTCATGTTTGCAGGTGTATTGAACAGATCAACAAGGCCAACAGAGGTGAATTCAGTCAGGACGAATTGCAAGAAAGACAGGTAACTCCGATGCCGTAACAGGTTCCTTTGTATTCAGTGCTATTAACTGGTCCAATTGTTTGTGCAGAACAAAGCTATGCAAGACCCAGAAATCCAGAACATACTTACAGACCCTATCATGCGACAGGTACATGAGTGCCTAGTTTGGTACTCCTATCTTGGACTCATATCATTTGTACCTGACCATTCCTTATGTAATGTTTCTTGTTCTGTAGGTGCTTGTGGATTTCCAGGAGAACCCCCGGGCAGCCCAGGAGCATCTTAAGAACCCAGGGGTTATGCAGAAGATTCAGAAGCTTGTAAGCGCTGGAATAGTCCAAATGAGATAGATACTAAGCACAATGCGATGCACACAGTTTGTGTCTTGTCTCTCTGTTGGTTAGCGTTCCTATGCCCAGTTCCGCCCCTGAAAAGAAGCGTCCTGAATTTTTACGGGACCGGGCTCCTTTTTTCCAAATTGGTTTTGTAAGTGCAGGTGACAATGGATTATTCATGTTTTCTGTTCTGTGATGCAGTCGAGCTCTGTTGTCTTTTCTTGGTCATAGGAAGTTTTGACCTTCACAAGTGTAATAGGTACTTATTTCCCAGCGATAGAAGTCTACTGTTTGATGCCCATTACTTGGGAGCATCTGCAGTCGCGGGATGTTCAAGATCTTGGCTGTTGCGAGCGTCAGGGATATCTTGGCAAATTGTGTGCTCTTTGTCAATTTTCTTTTTTGGGTGTCCGGTCAAGCTCTGCCGGCATCCAGATCAACGGTGCTGTATGTTTGATAGTTTACCTGGAGCAGCGTAAGCCTGGTTGGGACTTGGGACTTGGTAGCGTGCGCCGTGGTGCGCGCAGCACAAGGCGTGGGGAGGTTGTGCTGGACCGGATCGTCCGAGCACTGACGTTCGCTTCGCATGGCGGCGGGCTACTGGAGTCTGGTGTACTTTACCGGTGGAAGAGGTGACGACAGCGCGGCCAATGCATGCTGAGCGGACGACGTCTCGTCTCGTCGCGCCTGTGCTTTGACTAGAACCACCACGGCAAATGTTGGAAATGTGCTGCGCTTTGCCGTGCATTCATATTGATGCCACAGTATGTTATATATTTTTTTATTTATCGTTGATTTTTAAATTTAATTTTGATTATTCGTTTTATTTAAAAAATTTGTTCGAATGTGTAAAATTTAAGCTGTAGTTTAAATAACTCTAATAATAAATCAATTTATCAAAATATATAAAATTTATCAAATTTTTTAAAATAAAACGAATGGTCAAAAGTTAAATTTAAAAATCAACAGACGCCAATTAAAAATTGAAGAAAAGTTAAAACTAATACGGTATCGAGGCCTGGAAACGAGTTACTCGTATGATCGTTTATTTACGCAGATACTAATACAATTTATGCCGCCGACACGTTCGTCTTGAACGCCAAGCTGAACAGCTTGAGCACCCCGTACGTGACGGCCATGGCGAGCCACCCTCCGATGAGCACGCGCGCCCCGGACCGGACCACGTTCGCGCCGCCCAGGTACGCGCCGGCGGCGCCGAAGCCCGCGAGGCCGAGGCTGCTCGCGGCGCACA
>BCLF01000022.1:2942683-3039019 GCA_001602275.1 Zoysia japonica | reverse complement strand
GCGGGGGCGGGCGAGCGCGGCACGCGCACGGCGAGGATGGCGTGCAGCGCCTTGAGGAGGAACTGCGGCACCATCAGCTCCGCGCCCGCTCGGCCCCCGCCGCCGGCGCCTCCCGCCGAGTCCGACGGGCTCGGCAATGGCGAGCGATAGTCAAACCCGGTCCGGCGCCGCTCTGCATGGCTGGCGCGCGCAGCGACGTGACCACATGAAATCTGGCGCCGCGGCTACGATCTGAATTAGTACTCCTACAATCCACGGAAAGTGTAACAACAGATCTATCTATCCATCGGGGGGAAGGAAGTGTAGGGGGAGGGAGCCGTGCGCCCGTGCGGAATGAGAGATTTCAATTCTTACCATCTAATACGGGAGCCTTTCCAGATTTACGATCACTGCTACTTGATCTGTTTTTGGCTTCAAAACCTACCATTTCGCTTCTTCTCTGACATTCTATTCGCTCTATCGCTATCCTATTTGCGCTAGATCGCTATCATGCGGCCAGGGAGATCGGAGACAAGAAATTATCAGTTTTGGAAAAAAAAAATTAATGATTAATCTTCAGAAATTCATGAAAGTTCTATCAAGTTATCAAAGTTTCTCAAAATTATTTCGTTAATTTCATCTCATCAAGCTCTTTGTGTTTGTGTAGGTGTCCTACGAGTTTCTCTTATTTCTAAGTTTAGAATGTTAGTCTCTTAATTTGAATTTAATTTTGAATGATTAATCTTTGGAAATTCAAGAAAGTTTTCTCAAATTTTCAAAGTTTTGTTGAGCTCTTTTGTTTAGTACCCTCTGAGTTAATTTTGAAAACTTGAAAAAAGTTTTTTCAGTTCCAAAAATTTAACTGTTCAAAATTAAATTTAAAAAATTAAGACACTAAACGTTCCAAACTTAGAAATCGGAGTAACTCGGAGGACAGCTGCATGAAAAGCTCGATGAGACAAAACTAACAGAATAAATTTGAGAAACCTTGAGAACTTGAGAGAACTTCCATAAATTTTCGAAAATTAGTCATTAAATTTTTTTTCAAAACTGGTAATTTCTCACATCTCCAATCTCCCTGCCACACGATAACGATGGAGCGCAAACGGGATAACGATGGAGCGAACGAAACGTCAGAGAAGAAGCGAAATGGTAGGTTTTGAAGGCGAATTGAGTGCTAGCGATCAGAATGTTTACGTGTCTGAGTGCTAAATCTTGAAAGACTCCCGTATTTTTTTTTAATGGTAAGATTGAAATCTCTCATGCGGAATTGGGGATTTTGAATCCGGTTAACGGGTCGCTGTTAGTGTGCCCTCCGCGGGGCCGCGTCACGACTTTCGCTGTCGAGGACCTAACCCCATCTGATGAATCGCAAGGCGGATTAGCAGCTTCTGCCGTGGTCGGCGTCGCAGCCCTGCGACTTGGCTTCCAGAGAACGGAGGAAAGAATGCTTGGGATGGATGCACGGAGACGGAGATCTGCCTCTGATTGATTCGCGCGTTATCCGCAGCAGCCCTGCCCGCCTCTCTTGCTTTGGCGTGTGTAGAATGGCGAGACGGCAGAGGTGCCCGGTGCTGTGGCGCTTGTCCGTCCGTCCGTCCGTCCATCCATCGGAAAAGAGCGCCGTGTACTTGCGTTGGACTTTCGTGTCTTCTTTGCGTTTGGTAAAGCTACTGTGAGATTGATTTGTCCTCTGGCTTTGTCGTGAAACATGTTTTTGTGAGTACAATAATCAGATTATCGAATTATAGTACAGTGGCTTTAGAGCATCTCTAAAAATTTCTCATTAACTCTCTCTAAATTAATTATAAGAAAAAAAATATAAAAATTATCTTTCAACAGCTCTTCTAAACACTTCTCGAGTGCTCAAAAATATTTGATTATTCACTTGACTCAAATTTAAACTATATTTAAAAGAGCTGTTGGAGGAAGTAATTAAAATACTCTTAAAAGTTTTTAAAAGTGCTTTTTGAGTGATTTTTTGTGGGAAGAGGCCTTGGATTAGGAGGACATAGAGGACCTCTGTTGCAACTGACAGGGCAAATTGAGGTGTTGACAAGTAAAGGCTATGCATTTCCAGAAATGACAGGATGCGAAAGTGCGCATCATGATTTCGTCAAAACCTCAAAACACTGTGTCTCTAACATGTCTAGCTGAAGAAAGGCGTTAGACCGACTCAGGCGATGTGTTTCAGCGGAACATCTTTCTATCTTTCTTTCTTCCGCACCTTCCGTTGTCTGCCTACGTGTGGATCGCTGAATAATTATGCAGTCGTCTTAGAGATAAAAATTAACGCCTAAATGCACCATGGAAACTTTCACTTATAGTATTGCATATTTCGGCAACAAGAAAATTTGTAATATATTCATCAAATTTAAGCTATGACACAATGTTAGAGTACAAGTGAATTGTACATTTTTCTCGTTATCTTAAACTTTTGAAGTTTTGATTGATGTATGTAACTCAATACACAACCACGAAAATCACATAGATTTGACTCGTTGACGGATAAAAACATGGCGGAGGGCCATTGCAAAATAAAAACAAAAAAAAGGCATGCTGGCCTGTCCAGCGACAGGCCCACTGCCCATAATCTCACACGGGTCCACCTCCACCAACCGCCTCACAACCCGGCCTCATCACAATCCAGCCCACATATTTTCCTAAAAAATAAAAATTAAGCCCACAAATAGATACAGCCATCTACAATGTCAACCCAACTCCGGCTCTGTTGCAACTCGCAGAATTTTACCAGCGAGCAATATCGTTTTTCGGCATGCGGCATCTGAGCTCGCGAGCACGGGACGGAAATGGGGAACGGAGAAAGCAGTTTCGGCCGGCTTTGCAGCACGCACGTAGAGTTAGCAGTACGAGCTCCGGTACTAGCTCGCGCTACGGATGTGTGCTGCTTGGAGCAAGCCATGGAGCCAAGAAGACAAGCGCTGCTCTCGAGGGCGAGGCGAGCTGCTTGGCCGACCGCCACCACTGCATCGGACAGACTGATGACCCCGCTGCGAGAGGCCCCGGCCGGACGCCGATGCTTCGTGCCGCGCGACAACCCAACAAGGCCCGCGCTCCGGTCGTAAAGCGAAGCAAGGCTGCCCCACCAATATTCCCCCGTAGACTACTCTAGCTTATTCTCTGCTTTACCTGTCCCTTTCTATGCATGCTTTCGTCCCCACTCTCCTTGTCTCCGGGGAATCCGTAGTCGCGTGCGGTGGCAGTGTGTGCACTGACGAGCCTAGCTTAATCGGCGTGCATAATTGGCAAGCTCTCAGTTGTGTCACGAGCTGATAAAGTCCTCCTTTTGAACGCAGTAAAAAATTTCCATGTTCCAAAATTGGCCTAAAATTGCATGCGAGAATCCAATGAACAAGTGCAAGCGTGACATGGCAATGGAGGGGCGATGACTGATACGAGTACGATTCATTTTACATTCTTATCATGCGCCACTATGAGCGAATTCAACGAAACGTCATGGAGGCACGGAGGATGGAGCAAGGGGCCGGCATACAGTCAGTATTGTACTTGCCTGCCGTCAGTTCTCGTCTGTGCCACGAACACAGCCTGGTGATGACGAGACAAGGGCATCCAATGCGGGCCGCTTCGCCGTTCTCTACGGCTCTCCCGCCCGCAACGGCCGGGACGGCGCGCGGCATGTGGGGCAGGACGCGCGCGCCGCGAGCCAGCCCTCGACGCAGGCGCCGTGGAACCCGTGGCCGCACGCCGGGAGCACGCGGACGCGCTCGCCGTCCGCCAGCTCCGACAGGCAGATGGCGCACTCGGCCTCCGCCCACGCGCCGGCCACGGCGTTCCCAGCGCCGGCCAGGGAGCTCACACCACCATCAGAGCCCGCCGCGTCGAGAGGCGCCTTCGGCGCCAGAACCAACTGCGCCCGCGCGGCGCGGCGGCGCGCGAGGTAGCGGACGAGGAGGCGGGCGGCGGCGTGGAGCGAGAAGGCGAGGAGGGAGACGCACGCGAGGATGATGAGGATCGTAGCCACGTTGGAGAAGAAGGCGCGGGAGCTGGCGTAGGGGCCCCACGCGGCGGCGGAGGCGGGCCTCGGTGGGGACGGCGTCGAGGCGACCATGGCGGCCGGCGTAGCGACGTTCATCGGGGGCGTGGCGGTGTGGTTGGTTGCCCTGGTCATGGCTCTCTCTCTCTCTCCTCTTCGTGCCTCCGTGGTGTTTTGATCCTAGTGGGGACTGGGGGGCGGTGTGCAGCAGCCGCTATCGCGAGCAGGTGCTGGTGTCTGGACTTTTATGTTGGGGTGGTAGTTTTTTTTTTGGGGTTTCACTACTCTCGAAGCTAGCGCGCTTGGAGACGATAACAGTGTGGCAAATGGAGATTTCGGAAGAGTTGCATCAAGCGACAATGCTCTCAGACTCAGTAATAAGTGATTTTTACTGTACCTCGAATCGAACAGCATTTGAAGCCGGGCGGCGATTACTTGATCTCCCTGTCTCTGTCTCAGAAGAGAGAGGAGTAGGAGTAGGCGCCTTTCATCTTAAACGCTGCGTGTAAATTCTGCTGCAAAACTGCAAAAGCCCTGGGATACCGTTTCCCAAAACTAAGACCTCCTCTTGTAACCCAGATTTTTTTTCTTAAATCCTGGAGCACTACGTTTTTCTAAAAATTTAAACTGATCAAACTGCTGTGTGGTTCAACCTAAACCAGGAAATGGCCATATTTCACGTTGGTAAATGTTTCGGCCGACTGTGTCAAGAAGGTCCTATGGGCCATAGGGGCCTAGCCGGCTGGCTAGTTTACTCCGCTAACTCTGAGGCCCCTCGTCCACATCGCCATTTATCGAACGCATAAAAAAAAGTGCAGGCCCAATGGCCCGTTCCCCTAGACATAAAGTCCATGGCGTTTGGCACGCCTACTGTATGAGTACAGTAGTAGGAGCATCTACTAATTGGAAATTACTCGTACTTATAATCATCTAGCAGTACTGAGTACTCCCTCACGGCTTCAAACATCAATTTGAATCATTTGTTTTATTTAAAAAATTAATTCAAATATATAAAATTATAATTTATAATTTTAACTACTTTGATAATAAAGCAAATTATAATAAAATATACAATATTTATTAATTTTTTTAAGATAAGATGAATAGTTAAAATTGATATATAAAAATAAATGATGTTAATAATTTAAAAATGAAAAGAGTACATAAGTATTGATCACAATCCACTTACCGGTGTTTTACTTACCAAAAAGAACTCATCTATACTCCACGTTTCAATTCCAGCTTCGAGCCTTCTTTGGATTGCGAAATTTTTTGACCACCAAAGGAGCGGGTAACAGCCCCCAGCCCAGCGGCGGAGCGGCTTGCGGCCTTATCTTTCCGCGCGATGCCGCGACTTGCGAGTGGCGAGCAGAAAGATTGGGCGACGGTGCGAGCTAGGGTTTGGGCGGCGGCGTGCTCGGCAGCGGCGCGGGCGCGGCGGCAGAGGCGCGGGCCATGGGCAAGACGTCGCGTCGTGGCTCCGAGCGGGGTGGATGCGGCGGGGCCTTCTCGGATACTCGTCCTCAGCTTCGAGCAACGAGGTGGCCATGATACACAGCCGTATCAGACCACATAGGGAGCTCAAGGAGCGGTTCCTACGACGAGCTGAGGAATAAGAGAGCACCTCGCGGGGCGGAGGGAGGACGACGGCGTCTCTAGGATGGGCTGGTCAAGCAGCAGGCCGCGGAGAACGCTGAAACGCGTCGACTCCGGCAGCACTTATATCAGCTCATCATTAGGCGCCGCCAGCTCGTTTACCTACACGCGTCACACGGTGTCACCGGCGTCGAGTGCTTCTGCTTCCTCCTACTCCTCACTGGTGTCACGTTGGGGCAGTGCGCGGCCGGCGTATGCATCTGAGGGGTCGGAGTCGTCGAGAAGCCCCCGCCGCCTACGCGGCGGGCACGACGGTGGGCGGCGCGGGCGCGGCGGCAGGTATATAATTTTGATCCGATGCATCGTATATGCAAATGATAGGAAAATATAAAAATATATAATGATATTTCTCAAGACAGATTCAAGATAATATATTGTTTCCCCAATTTAGTTGTGAAATCAAGAATGATAGATAACACCGAATACATTTTCACAGCCAGTTGTGACATTTTAATGAATTTAATAAGCTTTTATACTGTTTTCTCCGATATTTTAGTTATGTTGATGTTGACTTCTAATGTTATCTAATGTTATGTTTGACAGTCATCTTATTATTCAAAAAATTATGATAGATATGATATTTTTTTATAATTTGTTTTATCACTAAATGTCTTTGAAACACGATTTGTTATTTTACCTATTTGAACTAATTTTTTTTTAGTAAGTCAAACTGTTCAAAATGATGTTAAAAATTAACAGTGATAACAATTAAAAAAATAAAACGCATAAAAAAACTAAATTGATTTGAACTTATGTTATAAACTTAGCAGTGGCACTTATGTTTGTAAGATATTTTATTTGACTTAAATATCTATTACGTATAAAGTTAACACTTTAATTTTATTATGCGAGAAAAAAAATTCGACCACCTTGATTTTGAAAGCCAGCTCCGCCACTTTCTTGGTGGTTACGGAAGAGAGCCTCTGCCCGTCCCATCCATGTCGCGGCAGATGGCGATGGAGACCACGCGCAGCACACCTGACGGAGTTGGGAATGCAGAGTTTGCCGCTCTTACTTTGAGCGCAGCAAAGGAGTGACCTCGTTATCACCGCCGGTCACGGAGTCCAGCGGACGCATCGAGGCGAGAATTCGAGGTCACAGCAGGGCCCTCAAGCATAGAGCCGCACTGGCCACCCGCCGGGACTAGGGGGCCCGGGGACTATAGAAAGCGGCGAACGCGCGTGTTCCTCCACGTTGCTGCCGTAGCTTTCACTGACCGTGTTCCCTGAGTTGGCGAAGATCGTTGGGCGCACCCGTGTCCGTGAAGATCTTATTGTTGGATTACCGGCACAAACACACTGGGTGAGCTAACGCTTGGAGCTCGAACAAAATTCAGGGTCCCCGCGCGGGGGCTCACCACTACCACGATGGCAGTCTGCGAGATTTTTTTTTAAGATAGTGCTTCGCACATTTTGCATTAAAAAGAATAGGACAAAAATCTTACAACTAAAGTTATACGAATAAGACCAAATTAAATAGATTTTAAGTGACCACATCAAAGACAAACACTAACAACAATCAACGCGACCGAACAGCGAGGAGACGAAGGCACCAGCCTCTTACCACACGAAACAAAGATAGATGGAACGCAGCACACACCTACAAGCGAGCCACCAACCTAACACCACCAAAAGCTTCATGTCCAAGAGAGTTCGAAACTGATCTACAGCACAGACAAGGGCGGGTGGTGACAACTTCAAGCGACCTAACGACGATGTTCCAAAGGGGGATAGATTTTCAACAAACAGCTAGAAAACACTTCTAAAGCCACGTCTTCAAAGAGAAACATAACACACCAACGCCGCCGTCACCTGTCCAAAGAAACCTAGACGAGGTTTTCACCTAGAGCATCTTGAACAAGAGCCACTACCAGTCGCACCCCATGACATGAGTGACAAGGAGACCAGCCAGTTGTTGCATGTGCAGTGCCCAGCGGCTTTGAAGTAAGAGTTCTTTCAACAGAAATCAGCAACAAGCTTCTTTCAAGGAGATCACTGAAAAATTAAAAAAAAAACAGTTACAGCAGCCCCCTTGGTCCACTTTACATTAGACCCAATTCCTACGTGATAATGAAAGCACAGGAAAAAATCAGATCATTTCGGCCTAAGTGGTGAATTCAGCCCAGGCGAGGTGAGGAATTTAGTCTGGTGGGGTGATCGGGCAAAGGCCAGAAAACACCTGAGGGGAATGCAACAGGCCCCTTGTTATTTCGTTAACTCGCAGCCGGGAAGCTGTCTTGCAGCCGCAGGCGACGTGAAGCGCGCGGAAAACGAGCTGAAAAAGGGGAAGTTGAACGGCGTTTTCTGTCGAATCGAAAAAGAAAAGTGATTTTTTTTTCAGTGTCTCCGTCGGCCCTCTGTGCCTAGTGCATGTTCATTTCTTCGGCGACAAACATTGCCGATTCCGTAAAATAGAAGTCCTCCTACAATTCCTGGGAGATGGGTGCGGACTGCAGTCCATCGCTCAACAGCGTTGTCTTTTGGCTAGTTGCTCTTGATCGTTTGGCCGCCTAGTACTGAGAATCTTCCGGTCCCCGGTGGAACTCCGCTCATTTTTTTTTCTTCAAATAAGTCAATTTCTTACGAAAATTTTTATTGTTCGTAAATTTATATTTTAATTTTTTTCTTCTCCATTTTCGACTATAAAAATTCGCATCATATCCCCAGGGCGACGGCTCGGAGGCGAGGGCAAGGTGGGCCGAGAGTGCGGCCCCCGCACGCGGCCTGTAACAGGGCCCCGCCAAGTACCGCCCCTCTGACCAACGGAGCGGCGACGACCGGCATGTCCGTCCGTCCGGGCTCTTTGTCGTCCTCGATGCGACGAGCGCGGGCAGCCTGCTCCGCACGGTATCTTCGCTTTCGCGGGCAAATAGAGACGCTTGGAGGAGGTGCGGAGGGTCTACAGACCACATGCCGCTCGGAGGCATTCGATTTATGTTTGCGGAAGACGATTATGCAGTCGTGCAAGGCGGAGAGGCTGATAGGAAGTCCTGTTTTGCAGTCGGCGCTAGCGCTAGGCATCGTATCAGCATGTCCCGTCACTGTCCTAGGATTAGAAGCTCGAGCCCTCATCCCTGCTTTTCAGTCCGCCAATCTCGCTTTACTGAGTTTACTGTAGCGGGAAAACCGTGGGACCAAAAGTCATTGCTGTTATGGACACTGTGCGGAGTACTCCACGCGAGCCCCGGTGAAAGAATTATCCAATGCCCGAAAATATAGGTACTCCTCGTATTGAACGCGCACGATATCACGGAGTAGCAGGAATATGAAACCACACGCCGAAAAACCATGTTTCGTTGACTTAGCACGACGATTTTGTGTGTTTTGTTTTTATATCGATCAACTTGGGTGGTCCAGAGTTCAAACAGGCCGCGTGGGAGGAGCGTCGAATACGCACGCACGCCGCGCCGCCGGGTACCGAGCTGATTCAAAAATTCGAGAGGGAAGAGCGCCGCGTCCACTCGCATCCCGTGACACGCTGGTGCGCCCAGTCACGACATTGGTGGATGTGGACGCCCCTTTGCCCGGTTGTCTCGTCTGGAAAGTTAAACACGGTTCCCGCTCAGAGCTTCGGGATGGCATGCGGGGCCCTGGAGCCATGCTAGGCCCGCAATTCAGGACTATTGAGCCTGGAGCAGCAGCCGGTCATCCGTCATCCCAAGCCCGCCGGTGGCCCAACCAAAACGTCGCCGTTTACCACGCTGCCGTCTCTGCAATTGCAAGAGAGGCAGCAACACGCCGCGGTCCCGCCGTGCTGCCGCGTCTTCGTGCTGCTTGGTGTCTTCGGTAACTTCGCACACAGGGCTCGGTCAAATCTGGCACGCGAGAGTAGCAGGACTCTCTCCGCCGGATTGCCAGCGCCATGCCAAAGCGTCAACGCTTGCAGCAGGCCCAGGCTTCTACGGTGTGCTTTCGTGGTCTTGGACGTTTTCTCTGCTCGACTTGTCGTTCCCCGGATGGTTTATACCGTGTGTTTTGTCTCTGGTCACGGAGAAAAGCTCAGGCATCGCATCATCCAGAGGAAGGAAAGGGTTTGACAGGTAGAGTCTTCGCTGTCATGGTTTAGTTCCTTCACGTAGCAATTAATCTAGGTCACTAGGTGCGGAAAATGCTGAGTGTGCTGCGTACGTAGTACTAATGACGTGATGGCAGGGAAATTGGGAAAACAACGTTTTGAGCTGGGTAACCTGCCGGTAGAAAAACATCTCAAATGAAGTGATATGAACTTTTCTGAAAAAGAAGAATAGGCCCAAGTGCTTATTTTTGATAAATCAGAAAAAAACGAAGAGCGGAAAGTGATATGAACTTTTAAGTTCTCCAGTACCAAGTGCTGATAACCATTTCCCGATCTAGAACAGCAGGTCCGGTGAAGGGGATTCGGTGCGCCAAGGCCTATCCATGGAGCCACGACGAACCGACCTATCACCCGCAGCACGACGCCGCACCGCCTTGCACAACGTGCGCTGCCGGCACCGCAGAGGCAGCGACCGAATCAAACGCGTGGCACGGCCCATCACCGGCGTGACGGCCGTTCCTCCCCATCCGAAGCAACTCGCGCTTCGACTTTCCTAGTCCGGATTCCGCGGCCGGCGTTCGTATCCGCCTCCGGAGTAACGCGGGAAGGAATGATCTCCTCCTCCGCCCACGCCGGTGCGCCGGGCCCACCCGCCACATGACTGACTCGTCCCCGCGCTCGAGCGCACGCCACTAATCGCTCGGCCAGTTGCCGCCGGCGCGCACTGTCCGGCGCGAATGATCCCCGGCAAAAAAATCTCCGGAATGGCACGTCGAATAATGTTTTGCCTCCGCAGTACGCACGCTCAGTTTGGTGCGGAATCTGTTCCCACTCCGCTCCCCGGGCACTGTATCTGATTTTCTTTCGAAAGGGCTGGCGGAAAAAAGGTGGTTGGAGGGCACTGGTACCGGTTACCGTATATACGGAGGGATTTCGTATCGGCTGCCTTTGCTCCCTCCTACGGTGAATTTTGCCATAACGCATCTCCATCACTCATCAAGAAACAAACGGTTACCAGAAGAGGCAGTTTAGTTAAATTAAGGAAGCTACTCGCTATTTGCACGCCGTTAGTTTACTGGACTAAAAAAACGAATAGCTAATGATATTTACATGCCCTCCTACTGGTTCAATGTTTGAATTTTTCTTTACTATTAGTTACTCGTTTGGAATGAAGAAAATCTTTTCATTTCTGTGTTTTTTTCTATGAAATTAAATCGATTCCTGTGAAATTCTTACGTTTCAAATAGGGCCTCAATGCTTGGATTTTTCTCATGGCACCTATCTAAATATTCAATACTTTTTTTTAAAGACATAAATGTTCAATAATACTAAAGAGTGTTGTTTTTAACAGTTCAGCTTCAAATATAATGGTGTCGCAAATTGCAAACTCTACAATTATTTTTTTTCCGCTAGACCTAGTTTGATTTCTATCCAACCAACAAATAACTTAATCTAGTAAACTAACGGCATATAAACGTCATTAGTACTAAGCCTCTGCATTCTATCCTGACGACCGTTCGTTTCTCGATGAGTGAAGGAGATAGGTTATGGCAAAATTTGGCATAGAGGCGGAACGGCAGACGATATAAATCCATTTACGGAGCGCAATCAACGCGGCACCTCTTTTTTTTTTTCCAAAAGAGTAAGTGCAGTACAGCATGCAAAATTCATTTTAAAAGGACCTGAGTACTCAAAACAAAATTGTTAAAAGAGGCTTCAAAAATTTTTATTAAAAATTGACTTATATTGAAAAATGAACTGATCTGTACTATACGTGCAAACACATTTTTAAATAACCAAGAGGCTCAAGTGATTTTAAATTCGAAGTCTGTATAATGAAAAAGTAATTTGTGTAAACAACGGTCGAACTGGGGAGGGAGGGAAAACTACAGTGCTTTTTTTTTTTTCAAACCACAGTGCATTTGTTGAGGACACGGACTTTGGCAGCCATTCATGACCCACCAGCCCATCTCTTCCTCCCCTCCTTTTCCCCTGCTTCCTTCCCACTTCCTCCACGCCCCCCTCGCCTTCCCTTTTCACCCGCTCATCTTCTTCTTCTCCCTTCGCCTCCTGCTCTCTGCCGCCGCTCCCGCCATGGCGTTGTTCGTCGCGCAACACCACGGCTCTCTGGTAGGGATTGCTTCTTCCTTGCTCTAAACTACAGGCGTGACGGTTGCTTGCTTTTTTGGCCGTCTTTGAAACTGACGAGAGGTTGCGGCTTTGCTTTCCGTGTGCGGTTTCAGCTCGAGAGGGAAGGAAGGATGGACGCGCTGAGGAGCAGCCTCAGGCCGTGCGAGGCGGCTGAGGAGGTTCCCACCGCTGCGGCGTGGGGCGCGGGAGACAGGGGTGTAGGGCTCTTTGGGGAAGGGTTCGCCGTGGAAGACCTGCTGGACCTTGAGGAGCTCTGCGAGGTGGAGAAGGACGGCGAGGCGGCGCCGTCGCCTGCCGTGGACGAGGACAAGTCCAGTGACTCGCACGGCTCGTCGTCGGTTGTCTCCTACGAGCTCATGCCTCCCCCGCCGCCGGTTATTGACCTGCCGGTAAGCCTTGTGCGAGTTTGAACTCGTCTTCGCTGGCAAGGCGGCGACATTTTTAAGGCTTCCGTTTCCGTGCCTGATTTTAGTTGCTGACTTTTCGTTTCGGTGGATGCTGTTAGCAGGCGCATGACGCGGAGGAGCTGGAGTGGGTGTCCCGTATCATGGACGACTCGCTCGCGGAGCTCCCGCCGGCGCCGCACCTCCCCGCGGCGTCGTTCGCGCTGCGACGGCAGCCCGAACCCGCGGTGCCAAGGATGGTCCCCGTGGCGACGCCGACCATATGCGCGCTGTCCACGGAGGCGCTTGTGCCGGTGAAGGCGAAGCGCAGCAAGCGCTCGCGCGGCTCCGTGTGGTCGCTGTCCGGCGCGGCGCCCTTGTCCGACTCGACTTCGTCGTCTTCCACAAGTGCCACGTCCTCCTGTTCCTCGTCCTCGGTGTCTTTCCCGCAGTTGCTGCTGCTGGACTCATCCCCCTTCGCGGCGTCGCACCTGCTCGAGCAGGCGCCGCGCTCCAAGAAGTTGAAGCACGGAAAGCACGGCAAGTCCAAGCCGAAGAAGCGTGGGCGCAAGCCGAAGCACCAGCCGGCGGCCCAGTTCTTGGGCAGCGACGCCTCCGCGCAGACTCCCCCGGGCGACCGGCGGTGCAGCCACTGCGGCGTCCAGAAGACGCCTCAGTGGCGTGCGGGGCCCGAGGGCGCCAAGACGCTGTGCAACGCGTGCGGCGTCCGCTACAAGTCCGGGCGCCTGCTCCCCGAGTACCGCCCGGCGTGCAGCCCAACCTTCGTGAGCGGCGTCCACTCCAACTCCCACCGCAAGGTGCTGGAGATGCGCCGCAAGGAGGGCCTCCTCGTCCCGGCCGCCATCGCGCCGGCCGTGGCCTCGTTCTAGCTAGCTTGCACCCCCTCGCCGGCGGGCGAGCAATGGCTGTACATTTTTTACGGTCGTAGTATTAGCGTGTTGTACCGTACTTGATTCATTTTCTCGTCATTGTTGTACTACTAGCAGAATTGTATTAGAGTGATTAGGTCGCGTTAGGTGTAGGGATTAAGATTTCCAAGAGTATTAGGTTTTATATTACTATTACTAAGCTTGTTAGGATATGGCCATGGTACTAGTGGCAGTAGTTTCAGAACTTGAGGTTGAAGAGGCAGTCA
Organism: Zoysia japonica; assembly: GCA_001602275.1. NCBI lineage: Eukaryota > Viridiplantae > Streptophyta > Magnoliopsida > Poales > Poaceae > Zoysia > Zoysia japonica. The sequence goes on along the minus strand of BCLF01000022.1, from coordinate 3,025,665 downwards.
GAAATGACAACAAAGTAAACTGATGACTGCCTTGTTGTAACCGGAGGGTCAGACGGAATAGATTGTTTGTTGTGCCTTGCCTTGCCTGCATCGTCACTTTGCTAGTGTTATACTACTCAGGGTTAACAAAACCGCGAAAACCGGTTTTTGTGATTTTTGGTGAAACTGGTTCGGTCTGGTTTTTTCAGACGATTTGATTTCATTTTAAAAATTTAAAAAAATTTAAAAATTTGAAAAAATTCGAAAACCAGTTGATAAAACTGAGAGGTGAACTAGTGAAATCGGTAGGTTTGAAACTTTGAAATTGATAAAACTGAAAAAACCGATCGATAAATTGGTGAAACTACTTGATAAACCAGAAAAATCGATCGGTTTGCGATTAAATTTCATTTAAATTTTAATTTTTCAATTTGAAACGGTTTTTAACCGGTTTTTAAAGTTTTCATTAAACCGATCTCAACCGGTTTTACCACTTCAAACATAACTAAAACCTTTGTTATACTCTCTGTCCATACATGAGTCTATGATCAACATGCTAGTGTCACTGTAAAGAGCACTGGTAATGTGCGCTGACTTCAAAACAATTCTCCTACCCACAAACGGGAGGGCAGGGATCACCTGCCGGATAGGGCTCGGGTCCGGCCGCCTGCCATTGACGAGCAGCAGAGGTTTTGCCTCTTCCAAATGGGAGTATTACAATGAAGATTTTTCATGGATTTAGGTTTCATTTGGATCGTGGAATTTATTTCTTTTTTTATATTTTTTCTTGTAAAATTAAACTAATTTTTATAATTTTTTTAATAAAATTTTCGTGAAATTCTTACATTCCTAATGGAACCTTACTACCCGGTGCGAATGATACAATTGGATTGGAAACCATATCTGGATACAACCCGTCTGGTGTACGAGGGCACGGTACCTCGCTTTCATCGGCGGGGGTGATCATTTCGAAACCAGCCGTTTTCTCTTGCTCTGGGAGGTCGCGATTCCTGACCAGGTGCCTCGGCTATCGGGCACCGTTTCATAGGCTTTGGCAGCACCGTGATGCTGGTACTCGAGCCGTCGAGCGTCGAGCGTCGAGTCTCGTGATGTCCGGGATGGGAAAAAAAATTCTGAGCCCGGTTCGTAAACGAGCGATTTGCGGACGAGCTCCCGATACCTGACGCGTGGACATCACAGCCCATCCGACGCCCAGCACGTCCGCAAATCGCTCGTTTACGAACCGGACTCAGAATTTTTTTTCCCCGGGATGCCGGTGGTCCGCATGCATGCAGTGCGGGCTCTGCCCGTGGTGACGGGTTAAAGAGCACCGCGGTTTCCCCTCCTCACTCCGGTGCAATTGAGCTTGCGCTTGAGGCTGCTTGTGCAGGCTCTGCCCGTGGGACCGAGGGCACGCAGGGCGGGAGTGAGGACAACAGAAATGGCCATAGAGGTGCCAGTTGCGGACTGCGGAGAGAGGTCGCTCATCTTTCTGTGCTTTTGCTTCCCATGAGCAGCGCTAGGAAGCAGTACCATACCACTATGGCGGGTGCAAACCTTCCACCTGGGCACCTCTAGCCCTGATGCACACGGATTACAAGGATTTCTTTTGTCACATCCTGATGGACTGATGCCCGCACAGGCACAGCGCAGATTCGTTGGAATCGTTACTCGCTCCGATCCGTACGCCTTTCTCTTGCCAACCTGCCCGCCTGGTGCTTCGTTGTTCCTGGCTCATTCCTGGGCATCCTCGTGGAGAATTTCCTTTACGGAGTAAGCTCCGCACGGCGCTGCCGAGCACAACACGAAAGGATACGGGGGGCTGGGACGCTTTTCCTAAGCTACGCTGGCAAACCCGTAGACTGCGCTGGCAGCCGCATGTACATGCGAGTATGCGACGCGGAGAGGCGGCGGGACTCGGCATCGGCGTGGGCGGCCGGGTGAGGTGAACGGAACCGGGGTCGCTGTTGCCTGTCGCGCGCCAATAAGGGAACGGCCGGCCGGTGATCATAAGACGGGGGTGGGTGACACTGACACATGCCCGCCGGCGGTGGCGGGTGTGGCTGGTTCCCGGCTCTCCGTCCGTCATGTGACCCCGACCGTCCCCACCGGCGTCGGCGCGTTGGGCGTTGGCGGCATAAATTAACCTACTGACCAGTACACCCGGGTTTGTTAGTCGTTAATTGGCGCGCAGTACATCAACCCTGCCTAATCGTACGATGCTACGATGCCCTTACGGCGCATCCACTTGATTAGCGTACTAGACTTGCGTGTGCAGTGGCATCGAGCCATCGACGTGAATAGTTACTACTCCATACTACGCTTGAATCCTTTCTTTTACGAAAGAAAACGAGGTGATCTGCTATCGGGCAAGCTTTCCTAATTTTGATATGCGTTTATCTTTCTTTTGTGAGCACGTTGCTTTACCTTTCTTTTCACAAAGGTCCCCGCGTAAGAAGCTCTTGTGTATTGGTAAAGCTCATCAGCAATCAGCAGGCACCTTGGCTGGCTGTGAAGGTTTTCCGACCATCCTTTCGGGTAGATTCGATGGCGCAGCGCTACGGCTGTTGGTGAGCAGCGCATGCCTTAGCCCTAGCTTTTGGTTTCAGGAAACTCTGTAGCTTGAAAATGAAGGAACAGAGTTTAGACCTCAAAATTTTTATAGGAATAATACGTAAATTAATTTTAATTTTAAAAAAAATTATGGTTAGAAATCTCGCAATTTGAAAAAAGTCTTTAACTCATTTTTTACTGGAATTAACGACGCCTAGCTGAAAGCAAGGCCTTGGTTGAGGAACTTACGTAGAAAAAAAAATAGTACTGTAGAAAATTACGACTGTCTGATAAAGTGGAGTCGTCGAGTCCTACGGTTTACTAGGAGTATTTCATTTCCATGGAACGCTCACAAGATTTACAGGTATGGGGATATGATAGAAAGATGTCCCCATCTTGGAACTTCTCACGGACATGGGATTCGTCAGGCCGCCGGGCGCCGGTGCTCCGTTTCTGGCGTGAAAGCTACTACAACCACTTGTGTTGAGCTGAGTTGGAAGCCTGGAACCGGAATATCTAGAGCAGTACCTCCACTGTCGACAGCGGGCTGAGGTCGGAAGCTCCCCTCCGTTCTTGACTCGCCACTGGTCCAGGGCGAGTCTGCCATCCAGTCAACAGAACCAAAGCCTTGCCGTTTCTGCTTTGCAACCGTGACACTTGATACTCCCTGGTGCATGTAACTGCTCCGTGGAATGAAATGCAGAGCAGCTAGTTACCCTTTCCATTTCTTCATTCTGATTTCTGTCGTTGCATGTTTTTTATGGGCGGACGGAATTCGAAGAATTTCATGATCAACGACTCAAGAAGACAGACCACAGCAGGTGATCAACTCACCAATGACCACGGAGCATTAGGTTCATCAACTCCATCGTCCTGAAAGGGCACCAATAATGGCGCTGGACCCCGTGCATAAATTCGCGCCAGAACTCCGTGGGACGCGCCAATGATTCGTGCCGTCCGAAAGGCCGGCGCCTGCCCTGTACCGTTATCATTAACGGGATCGGATTCATTTTCTACCGGCACTTTGAACACCGTGCTCGTTTCATTCCCCTTAAACTGCGGCCACCGAAAGATCATACTCCTACATCATGGCAGAAAAGATGGACATGGACCACGGAACGGCTCTGCGCTCTCGCAGGAGGCTCTGCACCTGCTCTATCGTTCTTTGCCGCGCGCGCAGCACATGAAGAATTGGAGGACCATCTTTCTGTTTCGTTCCTCATCGAATGTGCTTTTGACTCTCTTTTCAACGAGCAGTGAGGCACTGGCAACTGAGACTGGTCCAGCAGATGATATCCATGGCTTGGTTAACTTCCCAAATTAGTGCTAGCTGATTGTTGTCCAAAGTCTACATTATATTGCTGTCCACACTTTCCTCCAAAAAAATAAAAATAATAAACAGCATTGATATCTGTAAAAACTTATAAAGTTCTAGGCTAAGTTGGTAATGAGATTACACTATGGAAGCTAAAAAATACCAACCAAAAAAATGTGGACTTTTCTTTGTCACAGATGGGGAAAAAAAATCTACTTTTCCAATATGCGGATATGCCCCACATTTAGCGCGAGTGACACTGAGCTTTCAGGCGCGCGTAGAATATCTACAGCAGCCATAAGTGGCGCCCGCCAAATTGACAAGTTTAAAAGAAGCTCTTGCGAAGAGTCTACGGCAAGACCGTGTCCCACCACGTACGTAAGGAAATCGAAGTTTCCAAACGTTTAACTTGTGGTTGTGGCTCTAGTTCCTTTCACTCGACGCGGGTTGAGCCACATGCTACGGATCAATTCGATCGCCCGGTGCTGGCACAGTCACCTGGGCCCGGCCAATCAACTTGGCCCATATATTGCTGGTTTCTTTGTACTCTCTCCGGTTTTTTCTAACTTGGGGACGGTGAGTGGCAAATTTGTTTTAGGAGGAATTTTGGTCAGGTTGAGCAGGAGGAGTGGCTTAGTTGTATGAGACCAGTTGAAGAGGTTCAGTTAGATGACAAGGAGGATTTTGTTATTTTGGAGTTGGATAAAAGTAAGAAATTCCCTACTCGCTCTTTATATCACTTTAGGACCTTTCCAGGGGTGATTGATGGGAAATTAAGCTTTCTCTGGAACATCAAGGCATCTCTTAAAGTTGGCATTTTTCTGTGGCAAATGAAGTTTGAAATTTTATCTGTGGGGACTTGCATTAAGAGAAGGGGTTGGAAGTGGAGTCAGAATTGTGTGCTGTGTGAAACTGTTACCATTTTTACGTGCTCCCTAGCAGTTTTTACTTGGTGTGTGATCAGGGATTGTTTTGGATGCGATCGTATTCCTCACTCCTTGGAGGATTTTTGGGAGAACTTTGCTATTCTTCATGGACGATATCCAACTCCAACTGACGATATCCAAAATCGGTCGGATTTGTGTTCTTTACAGGCATTACTTGGGCAAGTCTCGATCTCCGAACTCCGGATTTTGTCTTCGATTTTCAGATCTTCGGTGAGAATAATTTCTCTCTCTTCGATTCATTTTCTTTTTTCGATTAATTGTTAGATTAATTGCTAGATTATCTGCGATTAATTATTCTGCAATTAATCTTATTCTACAAATTCCGGAGAACTCGCGAGCCAGCTCAGTTCGATGATCCGGATCCCGACTTCGATCCCGAGTTGCCAGGCAAGCCGCGTTCCATGATCACTTTGTATCCAGTATTTTAGACTGCATATTTTGTTTGCAACCCTAATTTACATGCCAACTATTTTAAATGTGCTAGCAACATTCCTAAACCGTGCCTATTTACTGTTCCACAAATATTAACCCTAGTATTGCTTTAGTACATTTATTTTACTTTTATGTTTAGCCATGCTTAGTCGCATTTATTTTCATCTCACACTTATCACTATAAAATGGAATTTGTGTTAAATGCTTTTGAACTGTGCTTTAAATGTGTGAGTATTGCAAATAACTATACATAACTATTTAGCGAGGGCAGATTGGAGTATGAGGAGCTGGGGACTTTTGGGAAGTCCCTGTGACGTACCTGTTGCGGATACAACGGAAAGATCTGGGCTGGGATTTTTCCGTGAGACTTGTTGTTGGCGTTGAGGTTAGAGATGATGCCTGCCCCGACAATTAAGGACTGAGTCTTTCGAGCTTTGTACGCTCAGTTGACAACCATGCACATCACGTTATCATGTATGGGCAGTTGGCTTGATATTGAAGCTTGCTGAGACTGATTGTTTACCCGTGGGTTGGCGATGTTGTGTTAGTGTGGTGTAGAGCTCTGACTGCCCATATGAGATCGAGATATCCCACCTGATCAGTGGTAGGCTCTTTACAGCTTCAAGACCCGATTGCGTAGGCTTTTGGGATCTTTATTTTGGAGGACGGATGATACCAGTTAAAGTTTGTGGACGGGTCTTGTGTGTTTGTCGGCACTACGACGGTAGTTCTCGATGATACTTCTCGTGGGTCCAGATGCATAACCTCTGCAAAGTTTTAGTCGATGCGCATTGTCACGTCCTTTTGAAAGGACACCCCCTGAGTTGTGCTCCTCGTTGAATAGGTTTGTTTTTCTTCCTTCTCTCCTTTTTCAAAATGCTTTTGACTCTGGACTTTGAGCTGTGGCCGAGTGTGGAGATTACATCGGCATTAAAATGAGCCCCCGTCTGAGATAACGGAGATCTCTGCGGGGCAAAATAATAAAATTTGACAGTTTAAAAATAAAGCTTCCTTGCATCTTCAAAATAAAATAAAATATTTTAAACTTGCATTTAGCACTTGAGCCATGCCTTTATCTTTAAAACCATTTGCATGCATACATTATTATTAGGTAGTACGCAATTTGCTGAGTACTCGTACTCAAGGCTTTGGCTTTCTAATTTGTCGTTTTCAGAGGATACTCTCAGTTTCGACTTCGACTACGTCTCTGACGGTCCGTGACGTTCGCTCCTGCGCTCGAGCTAGCCTGTGTGGAGGAGATTCGTTACCGCTGCCATGTTGATGCTTCTGCTGTTGCTTTTGTTAGATTCATAATAGTGATATATCTGCTCTGAGAAGTTTTCGGCCTGCTGCGTGCCGATAGACCTCTTTGGAGGATTTTATTCTAATAATTCCACTTTGACCTGCTATTTTCTATTCTTGTTTCTTTTTTTTTAATATTTTTGTTATGGTTTTTTGAATGATCGCTTGTGATGTCGTGCTTGCCAAACTTTTAAGATTGACAAAGCCACGAAAGATCAGAACTTATCGAAAGGTAAAAAAAATTCTGGTCGTTACAGTGACCATGGAGCGGGTACAGGAGATTCGCCGAGAGATGTTAAAGACTGCAAGATAAACCTCGTTCCACGTTTGTTCCAGAAGTTGTGTTCATCTGAGCTCAGGCGTGGGCTTGTAGGATAGCTGTGAACTTAGTCATTCCTCTTCGTTATGTAACGTTGCTGATTGGGGATGATCTGTGGGTTTTGGTTTTGTTGGCTGACACAGCCTGTATGCTGGGATTTGTTAAAGCCTTAGCGTGAAGACTGGTCTGTCCCAGTGATGTGAACCGTCGCTTTTGTTGGTATTCTTTAAAGGCCGAGTTTATCTTGTTATAAAAAAAAAAGATTTTTAACATTAACTTTGACTATTCGTTTTATTAAAAAAATATTTAAAATATGTAAAATTTTATTATTTTTTGATTTATCATTAGTAGAATTTAAATCACGACTAATAATTTTATACATTAAAATAAATTTTTAAAATAAGACGAATAGTCAAAGTTGATATTAAAAATCTTAATTATTTAAAATGAGGGGGTAGAACTATCTTTTTATGGTTTCAGATAAGTACGCGTGACTCGTGAGGCTCGTGCCTCTCATGCAGTCGGGCTAGATGCAGCAGAGCCATCCAAATGGCGTGCTTCTGTTGCATCGAACATGAAGTCATAGTCAGCAATACCAAGCTTGGACCTCTTCTTGCATTTTCTGAAGTATTCGTAGTTCGTATGGCAACTGCTCTAGGTATTAATATCTGAAGCCGGTCCTGAACAAGATCAACTCAACTCTCCTTGCAAACGCTGGATTGGAAGGCACGGGATCGCAGGCGGCCGCAACACAGGATCCGGATTCTGGACCGGGGTACTTGGTTGCGCTCACGCCACGGCTAATCAAGGCCCATCGCGATCAGTTGTTGGCACGCCGACGCCGACGCTGATGGCTATTGAAGGTAGGTAGTTAGCCTGCCTGAATCCTGATCCGGGACAGCGAGTGAACGAGCCGAGCGAGAGGGTCAATTCAGTTAACTAATTCCCATAGATGCTGACTGGTTCAGTAGGACGGGTAGCTCACCAGCACAGGCGCAGTGTGAGGTCACGGTATCTCGGGCGGTAGCAACCGTCAAGCAGAAGAGCCGCCGCGGGGTTCCTGTGGCCAGTTTTAGTGGTGAATCGAAAGATCTGTGTCAACTGGTGGCAGGAGCTTAAAGAAAAGGAGAGCACCATATCACGATGCTTTGGACGCCTCGGTGCGTTTTTCTTTTTTCCTTTTCTCCGTTATCTGTTACTCCTATCCGCGTGTACTTTGGCAAAGATTTCCCACTTTGGACGATCTCTGCTTTCATTTTCCTTTTGTTTAGTAAATATTTCAGCCAGTGCAATAAGGATCCACGTAGATGGAGCAGGTCATGCTTTGATAAGTTTATCGGACGAGCGCATTGCGGCGTCTGCTGACTGAATCGTCTTTCGCTGAAATAGTCTCCGCGGGCCAAGGTGTAGTTAGGGTGTCTCGACGTGATGAAAGTCAGCCCAGCCTATGCATGATCCAGCCCAGACAGCACGCAGTATATTTGGGCTTGCTACACCTATAAACAGGCCCAAATCTCGTGACACCATCTTGTTCAAACTTTTTCTTGGACTGTACTTCGTGAGATCCTGTCAATGTTTTTGCTTACTCTTCCCACTCGTGGTGCTGCTGAGAGAGCCGGAACTCAACATACGCCATAGGCAAAGATGCCAGATAAAAGCTCCTTTTAATCCAGGTAAACTCCTCGTTTGACGTCAACTTTATTCGTAGTCTGCTAAGGCAGAAGGCACATGGCGCCGAACAAAATCTTCCGAATGGACAAGGAGATCAAGGGATATCTTAAGAAAACCCCTTACTAATCAGAGGAACAGGACAAAAGTTAGCTTTTGGCTCTCAGTACCGGGAAATGGAGCACATGCCACGATTCTGATGCAAGATCCTGCGCCGATACTGTATTTTTTTTTGGCACCTTGGCGTTTAAAAAAAATGATGTGTACGCGTTGCCGCGTACGACTTTGTACCAATTTTGGGAGTGGCAGCACGGCATGAAGAGCAATGGTGCCTTCACGACTAATGAACTACTGTACCTACAGTTCTGACTGAACGAGAAGTAGTAGACATCCCTTTGGGATCTTGGTACTAGGCAAGGCTAGCATGCTTGCCTGCCGAGGTAGAGTTATCTAGGCTAACATGGATTCACATTTGGAGGCGAACGTGTGTTTGGCCAACCAAACGGTAGTAATTACGGGTTAAGACTCCTGGAGTCTGGGCTCCCTGATAGTGCACCAACCAATTACTCCCTTTATGTCATTTTCTCAAGGTGATCGTAAATGTATTTTTCAATAATATATAAGTTCAATGATCGGAAATTGCAACCACTAGATGTCTACATTGATGTTTCAATATGCTTTCATATTGTTACAAATTAATGACTGCTAAACAAAATACTAGTACTAGATGAAGACGGTAGCATTGGATGCAAATCGCTTTCATAATTGTTCATGCTTGATTTTGTTGGCCTTGAATATGTAGCTTGTAAATCAGAACATTTAGGGCTGCAAAGATCTCAGTATCGGAGATTCTGTATAGTTTATGGAGCCAGCATGGTTGATTGGATGTGCCACATCCCTCTACCTTTGGCTGTCGACAATAATAAAGCGAAGGACAGGCTAAAAATTATTGGTAAAGCGCGGTGTGCTCATGCGTTGGCAGAAAAGTGCACAGAAAAGCAACAAAATATTCTAATTTATCAGGATCAAGCTTTGGCTTTGACTTGATCCGTAGCTTTCCACTTTCAATGCTGTTCATACACGTTAGAACACTAGTGGTTGATTTTGTTCTTGCAGACCCTTTCTGGCATGAACAATTCCGGACAAGTTTGACATCACGTTCAAGATCCTGTCCTGTGCATTTCCCGTGCAAGTTGTTTTGTGGATAAATGCTACTCCCACTAGCATCCTTGGTACCCATATGATGTGCACCTAAATAAGTTAAGGCCACATTTGAAATGTGGGATATTTTTCTGAATTATATGCTTTTCTATAAATTAAACTGATTCTTACAAAATTCATACTTGACTCCTATGAAACTATTGCATTCCAAAGGGTATATGCGTGGACATGTATTACTATTTCTATTTGCAACGTAAAAACTTTAGCATGGTTCACTCAGAATATTCTGGTGTAAATTTTCCGCAAAGTAATTTTGATGCAGAACAATTACTCGTATAGCTGACCATTTCCGTTCAATGTTGCTCTGGCTTGAACTCGCTCGCCGTCGTTGCTATTTCTTCAAAGTGCATTTTCGTCAACAGTATACTAGGGACCACTGTAGTACTATAGCATGCCCCCCAAGTCTCTTGGACTTGAGCCCGTTTGCCGTCGTTCTCATTCTGTCATTAGAGAAAGGGAAATGTGACATCGCTTATCTCGAGATATACGAACTATCGACCTCCTGATCATATCGGATATCACTCGACGAAGCGAAGATCACATTACAGCTCAAACACAATAAAATATATTATAAACTTGTTATTTAAGTTTATAAACCACAAATTTTTAAAGTACAGAAGCTACAAACCTATTACACAAGAGCACCTTAAATACTAAGCAAAAGAATACATCGAGCATATATGATGTACCTACTAGCAACAACCCACTCAAAGCGGCAAATAACGCTCCTAGTAAACAAAGCCATCCTCAAGGGTTGCTCCTTCTGACTGAAACTGAGAAAAGAAAAAAAAAAGCACCTGCAACCAAAAACAACAACCACAAAGCCCTGAGCAACTAACGCTCAGCAAGACTTATCCGACAAAAGTGGCTACATACAGCCGACTTTTAAAGATGAGAAAGCTGACTCATCATAGTTGGCTATTTACAAAGATAGCACTATGAGTAAATCCTTTTTTAGCAGCATATTAAGTTATGAAAAGATAAATTTAATTTGCATTAAAACTATATCATACAAAAATGCTAAGAAGCTTTTGATAGATCAAACATAATCATATTCCATATTGATTAACTCTTTACTATGATGTGACTTAAAGAGACAAGTGGTACTCGTTACTGTGTGAGGGGCAGCGATTCGAATCGATTTACATTCAGCTGAAGAAATCTGATAACTACGAGCTTCTCGGAAGCCGTACATGACAAACTTTCACGCCAATAATACATAGCGCGGTCCGATGAGGTTCAGTTACGTACAGTCACTACGCATATTGGGCTACATCAGTTTTTTGAGGCCCATAGATCCAGTGTGTAATCAGTACTATTTAAACTTGTTCAATAGAGCCGACAACGAACGGTCATTAATCGACACAGACAGAGCTACAACACATTGGCCATGCATCCGTAATGGACACATGCCGTGTTATCACCTACTTCTCTGCCCGGTCTCCAATTTATTCCATATGATAAAATAGTCCATCCCGTACCAATCATATAGCTCGCGAGTGAAGACTTATTCACTCGACTTCTACCGTTAAAAAAACTATTACCTTAGCTTTACATCGAATTACCTGTACCAAAATACTAACCCAAGGTAAGACTCTATAAATGTAGCTACGGTTTCAATCAACTCCTATCACTTAGTGCACATTACAAACTAACCATATAAAGTGATAAAAGTAGATAATTTAAAAATAGGATAATGCACCAACGCTTGTCTAGGCTTTGATCAAAGTTAGAATCATCAGCTACGAAATCGACGTCGATCGGGGTTTCCTGACCTCCTGATGACACTCCCGGATCTCCTCCTTATTTTCTTTAGGTCCTATATGAAATGATATGCATACAATGAGAATGATGCACTTTTATATTTTTATAAATAAAACCTTTTTAGTAACAATACATGAATTTAGAAAGCAAGTAATTAAATATGATTATAAACTCTTTTAATATAGTTTTTGAAGACATAAAACTAATTTTAAAGCTTTCATAATATAAAAGAAATTATTTTCGAACTTTTCCAAGATTTTACAGAATTTATTGGAAACAAATAGATTTATAATGATTTAAATACTAAATACAAGGAATAAATTATTTATAAAATTATTTTTACCGAAATAAATTATAATATTTTACCAAACCAGTAAAGATTAAATAAATGGACAAAAAGTAAATTTTATAATATTTTTATATGCTGATAAAGAATAGTAATGCATTTTCTTGTATATTAAATGATATGAATTAATTAAATTATTTTAATGCATAAAATAGAAATTAATCAGCTCCAGAATATAGTTCTAGTTGAGAGGATCATAACAAAATTTATTTCATAATTTTCTGAGCAAAAATGATTTTTTTATGAATTTTACAATCTTGAAAGCATTTCTAATCAATTAAATAATAAATTCGCAAAATAATAAAATCAGTCGGTTGGGCTAGGCCACCTAAATGGCCCATGGGCCTCAGCCCAGGTGTGTGAGCCACACGGCGGGCCACAGGGTTTTCCACATGGGATCCTCGCGTGGCCACATCGGATCCTGACCGAGCCTCCAGCTCGGCCATGGCGGCGGTGGCCGGCGCACGGCGGCATGCTCGCCGAAGAAGAGTTTCCGGCGGCGGATCAACCCCGATCCTGCACCAAAATGTTCCCCACAACTTCACGAGCTCACTGGTAGGGTCGGCGAGGCGAGGTTCTCACCGGAACTGTGCGGACGGCGGCGACGGCGGCAAAACGACGTTGGACGACGGCGTGAGAGGGCTTTAGTTGACGAAACTCAACAAGGTCTTCTTCTACACCCTCACCGTCGGTTACACCTTGACCGGCGTGAGCTGAATACCGGCGCAACCAAAGCCGGAAAGTGGTTGGCGTCGGTGAGGTGCTTGGAACACGGGCGGTCAACGGCTCTAGTCTTCAAAACCTTGCGCAATCTTCTAGAAAACGGTCGAGGGACGGACTTACCAGGTACGCCCGTGGTCTAGGAGGGACGGACTTACCACCGAGGTCTAGGAGCTCACATCCAAAAAAAAACTTGAAGAAACTCATCGGAATCTGTGCCAATCGGTGGAGAGACGACGCGTTGTCTGAAGCTCAGTGACTTTGGAGAAAAATTGAAATGCGACGAACTCAGAGGCAGATGAGGTGGGCTGGGTTCGTGGGAAGCTCGACCAGGGAAGGATGTGCTTCGGCTTGTCGAGCACGGGAACGGAGATGGCTCGGCGAGCTCGATTGCGGCAGCAATGGCGAGACAGCGAGGTGACGACGGTGTGGCGAAAATGACTAAAGAGAGAGCGGCAGCGCGTCCAGCTTGGGTTTTAAGCCCCACGCGCGCGTCCGGCCGCTGAGCGGCGTGGCTAACGGGCAGGCAGCTGCCTGGCGCGTGCCTGCGCACTCCAGCGCCGAGCGCTGGACAGCTGGGGAAAAAAAAGCGGTGGTTCCTATGACAGGTGGGGCCCGCTGCTATTTTTCCATTTTTCTGAATTTCCGTAATCCCAGAGCTGCTGTACTGTTTTTGCTTGAAACACCAAGTTTGGAGCTCAAATCCTCACGAAATTTTGCAGAAGCGTTCAAAACTTTATAATGAACAACTTTCATTTTTGGGCCTTGATTAAATTCAAACTCTAAATTTTTTTAAAAATTCAGGAATATAAATGACCATTTGAAACTAATATTTATTTGGCCCTTTTAAACATTAAATAAAATCTTATAAGAATTTTCTAAATTTAAATCCTGGTAAGGCCTTTCAAAAAAAAATTATTTCTTATGGTTTCCCTGAAAAGTTTTGATCCATTATTATTTTTTTAAAATTTTGAATTTGAATCCCAAATTTTGAAATTTTAGTTTGCATTCATTTATCCCTTTTTTGGAGCTCAATAAATTTTGAACTTCGCAGAGTTATAATTCTTTTGAGAAAAAACTTTTATTTTTGGCCCAATTTCAGAATCAAAATAAATTTTATCTTATAGACTTTAGAAAACAGGAAACACTTCAAATGAGGAATTTCATTTGGCCCTTTTGACCTTTTGAATAGAATTTCACAAAATTTTCTAAAATTTCAGGACTTTACAAAACCTTTCAAACGATATTCTTATTCCCAATATTTCTTTGAAAATTTTGAGCTTGCATTTTGTTTAGCTTAAATTAATTTAAAATTTAAACTAGAAACTCGTTTTGATTTTTCTTTGAGCTCGGTTTCCGAAAGTCCGAATTAACAATTTGATTCTTTTATTCAAAATGTGAAGTGTCACGGGAAACATGTCGTGCATCCATTCACAACCGTGATTTCAGATTCTCAAAAGAATTTTGATATACTCGTGGGAGCCTTCTCTCTCAACCGCACAGTGTCTACGCCTTGAAAGGCCGCCTTTTTCTGGGATGGCTGCAAAATAATGCGAGAGTCATGCATGACCTCACAAAAATACAAGCAAGGTGTCTGTGACTCTGATATGGGCCTGGAAGCTGAGGAAGTATAGCACGAATAGTATTCCTGGCGCGTGCGCTTGATAATCTGGAGTACTGAGTTCTAACGGCGTAGTACACACCAATAGTTGAGTACGTACTCTCTCTTTCTTTTTTTATAATTAGTTTTGGGTTCGAGTATTAAAATTAAAAAAAGTAAAAAAAATAAAATATTATGAAAATAAGAAGAGAAATATAGTGAATATGTATTGGAAAGAAAATATATAGTAAAAATAAAAAAAAATAACTTATAATTTGAAACGGAAAAGGCAGTGAAAACGAATCATTCCAAAGTTAAAGCACGTGGAGAGTGGCGACCCTGTTGGAGAGATCCAGCCCAAAACTCTCCCGTAGCTTCTGATCTACCAGCACACAAGAAGCCTTGTAAATTCAATGGATGACCCCTGAAAATCGGATAGCCAACCACTTTGCTTCGGTGTCCAACTCCAAACTCCGAACGTACCGGGGTTTGACCTGATCATCAGAGGGCCTAATCAAGGTCTTCGACTCTTCGTCCATATCGAGCAATCACCAAGCGCGCGTTCCATCCATCCACGCGAGCTGCTCATGCGAGGAGCCGCGTGCGGCCCGCGTTGAGGGGAGCTGGGCGCCCGTCACGCGCCGCGCGCATGTGGGCGTGACACGCGAGAGCGCCCTCGCTGCCTCGCTGGCGATGGGGTTGGTGCGGGGTAGTATGAGTCGACGAGGAACGTGCCCACTCGCTGCCGCCCCGCGTCGATCGATCCGCTTCCGTCATGCACCCCCACACCAACCGCGGAGCCAGCTGCGCCGGCGTCCATGCCGCCAGCCGGGCAAAAGCGGTGCGCGGATGCGGCCAAAACGGGCCTTTTCGCCCCGCTTTTCCCGCGATTCCCCACGCGAATCCCCGGCCGCGATTCGGCGGATCCCTCCCCAGCTCTTCTTGCCGCGGTCGCGTCTCCCCCCAGTCCCCCCCTGCCACTGGCTTCCATGATTGGAGAAACCGGCATTTGTTTATTGAGGCCAGTGGCCATTTGAGCTTGCTAAATCAGTTTATTGATCATCCCAACACGGCTGCCGGCGCCAGCCGAGAAGATTCGGCGGCTCCGTTTCAATTTTTTGCTTGCGAGCAGCCAACTGTTGGGAAGGCAACAGATGGGTTGGGATGAGCGGCGAACGGAAACTGGAGACAAAAATGAGCTTTAGCCCGAGTCCGGAGCATGTCACCATTGCTTACCAACAAGGCCAAACATAATTCGCGCGTGTTCCTTCGAAAACCAAAACCTAATGTTTCCGTTACAAGTACTGGAAACATGCAACTCACTCTGCGGTCACCGGCAGTAGAGGGGCCACGGATCATCGCCTAATTGACGCCCCAAAAAATGTTCTGTTTCCATGGTATCACATGCTCAAATTAAAGGATACAGAATCTGACCCATTTCGCCCTGCGCTTTCCGTAAGGCTGCGTTCGCGGCAGTTAACCACGGACATATCGTCTTGGCTGCCGCCGTTGGCTGCTTGCGGCGCCGGAGCACGGAACTTCTCGTTCTCGATGAGAGTGAAACGGCATGCAAGAACAATGCAAGTGGCCTCGAGACGGACAGGATAAGAGGAGGGCGTCACCAAGTTGAACGCTGCCTTTATGATCCGAGCTCGTTGCGCCCATGCTGCGATGCCCTGGCCCACGGTCCCATGGGGCCATGTCCTGCCCATCTCACGCCCATCACGTCCAATCCAGCATGAGTTTCTTCAGAGGAATTCCGGAAAAACGATGCTCATAAGCATAAATCCACAAAGTAACGAACGAATTCCCTATGGTTCCAAATTAACGTTGCAATCTGGTTAGATGAAATGCGGCGCGGAAAGCAAGATCTTTGGTGGTACCACGCGATCCCTCTCTGAAAACGTTGCAAGACGAGGAAGTTTTGAGAAAGGTAGCCGTGGCGTGTCACTAGTAATCGCCCTTTTCAGAGGAAAGAAAACGACGTATCGGCAGAACTACTGCAAGCACTTTTCTCTAGAGCATGGGCTTACCACCCGTGACCAAGATTTCGTGTCCTCTCTATGAATTCGTATGCATACTTTCTTGTTAAACACATTCTTTATCTTATGAGTACTATCTCATTTTGGTAAAATTCTCGTCATAGCTTTAGATGCATATCGTGTTTTTTTTTGGCACCCAGTTGTTAATTTTGAAGACTTAGGCATGCACTTAGTATAAATCGATAGCCTTTCCTCAACTATATTGAGCATCGCCTCATCAACGATGATGATGACAGTAGTTTCATCTATACGAGGGTGGTAACTAATCTGGTTGACATGGATACCGTGGGTTGTACTTACCACTTCGACGTACCTCTGAACAAGTTGTCTCTTTTTAGTACTTCATTTTACTACTAGTTAGTAGTAACAAATATACCAATCGAAATGTAAAGAAATAATATTGTAAAATTACTATATGTTTAAACCACATCTAGCTATACCATTTTATTTCAAAAGGTATACCTCAATATTCAAAGAAGTATTTATGGTTAAAGCCTCAATGTTTCTTGAACGGTTTAACCAGTTTCACTATTTTGAATTTTTAAAATTTAAAGTCTTCGGCTTATCGACTGTTTGATCGGTTTTTAAATGTTTAAATTTTTTAATAGAAAACAGCCGACCGATGAAATTGAATTAGATCGGTTTCATCGAAAGCCACCCTGAAACCGAGCTGTTTTTTATTATTTTGTCAACATGCGCATACTGTGCTAACAGCTGCTGGTCAACAAAAGAACAGTCACAGAAATAGGAGTACGACCACGTTGTAACTTGTACCTTTCGCTTGCAGTTAACACCGCACCTTTTGCATTTCCGTACCGTCAAAGCCGTCACGAAAGCCGCCGGAGCTCGGGCACACGCAAAGCTGACGGACATGGACAACGAAGCTTAACATTAGCTTAGATGTAACACATGGCTCACCGAATCCGTAGCTGAGCGAGACGCAGCGCCTAACACGTCAGTCGCCAAGGTCGCTGACGGCTCGATCGAGCTTTCCGTCCTCCGACCCCCCCTTGACTTCGCGATCTTTCAATGCGGATCCCCATCTCGCTCTTAACAATTGTGTTAACAACATGACCTAATCACCTGTGTTTAAGGCATAAATCGCCTCGTACGGTCTCCGCGTCGCAAATAAAAGTGCATCGCCCCCACATATCTTTCCACGCTCTAAAACCGGTCTTCTGTTCTGCTAGCTAGTCGCAACAGTTGAGCTGATCCATCCCTCTCCATTGACCTGAGCTGCTTCCCCGAGGAGCAGAGAGCGATCGCCGGAAGCAACGAGGGAGGAAGATGAAGGTGCAGTGCGACGTGTGCGCGGCCGAGGCGGCCTCTGTGTTCTGCTGCGCCGACGAGGCCGCGCTCTGCGATGCGTGCGACCGCCGCGTGCACAGCGCCAACAAACTCGCCGGCAAGCACCGGAGGTTCTCGCTGCTCGGCCCAACGCCGTCGTCGTCGGGGTCGCCGCACCAGCAGCCGCCTCCGCTCTGCGACATCTGCCAGGTTCGCAAATCTTCTTCTTCTTTTTTCGACCGGTCCTGTGTGCTGGATTCTGTTTCCGTGTGGGAGTCCTCTCGGAGCTAAAAATTGCGGGTGATCAAGTGTAGCTAAAATTTGTGTGTTTGGTCGAGGATGCAGGAGAAGCGGGGCCTGCTGTTCTGCAAGGAGGACAGGGCGATCCTGTGCCGCGACTGCGACGTGTCGGTGCACACGGCCAGCGAGCTCACCATGCGCCACACCCGGTTCCTGCTCACCGGCGCGCGACTCTCCACCGAGCCGGCCGCGTGCCCGGCGCCGCCGTCGGAGGACGAGAACACCAGCAGCAGCAACTTCTGCTGCAGCGCCGGCGACGCGGCCGCGACCAGCAACGGGGGCGGCAGCGACAGCAGCAGCATCTCCGAGTACCTAACCAAGACGCTGCCCGGGTGGCACGTCGAGGACTTCCTGGTCGACGAAGCCGCCGCCGCCGCTTCAGCGACCACCGCCGGCACATCGTATCATCAGGTGGGTGCCACCCGCCGTTGCCCACGCAGTAAATGTTTTTGACACGTTCCTGTGTGCACCCAATCCAAATGACGAAGAGCGGCGCCGGCACGGCGTATTCGGAATCGCGTCTGCATCGGTACTTTGCTCGTGGCCGCGGTGCTTGCTGGTCCAGGGTGTGACCACAATATCTCCAGGCCCGACGATATTTTTATCGCGAGGGGCCACTTTTTAGCCGCAACCCTATGTCACGATCTACCCATGGATATCAGTCACGAGACAAACAAATTTCACCTCGTTTCATTCAATGGACACCGTAACAGGAGACTTGTGACTGACCTGAAATTTCGTGCGCAGGGAGGATTCGCCGGGATCGGCGGCCTGCAACACGGCTACTCGGCGTGGACGGCGCAGGATCAGCTCTTCTGCGAGGGAGCCGTCCCGCAGAAGCACGCGGGGATGGCGGACCTGGCCGGGAGCAAGCGACCCAGAACCACGTCCGCGGCATCCTACTCCTACTGGTGATCCAACGAGCGGCCGGAGCGGGATCGGAAGAACCACCGTGTCGCGTGCTGTATTATGCACTGGCTGGTGTTACTGCTATTCTGCTTAACTGTAACAGAGGTTGTTTTCGGGCTTGGTCACCACAGCATTTTTGTGCTTCTGGGAGTCCTTCCGGTGGATGTTCCGGAATGTTTCGTGCTCTTTTTCTGAGGAGCGGAGAGAAGCCTGCTCCGCCGCCGCAGCGCTGTATCCACTCTGTTTTCCGCTCGGCGCAATCTCTTCCAAGTCCGTCTCTCTGTCGCTCTCTCGACCGTTCTTTCTTTCTTTGGTGAGACTTCAAAGAGCATGTGTAGGAACTGCAAATTCTGCTTCCTTCAGAATGGCGCCGTTGAATACCGGTGGGTGTATAATTGATGGGTGTTTGATGGGAACAAGTCAAAGCGTAACACAGAATACGGCAGGCAATTAATACGATGCGAAACAGAACACGATCACCTGCGTCATCTGGTTTTGATTCCATGCCTTGCCTTGATCAAGGAAGCGATCCACATTATGTATCGTCAGTGCGCGCCTGTTTTCTTTTTTGGCAAACAGTGTGCATATCGTATTCGTCTGCACCATTTTCTATCGATTAATTACAGTTTACTAGTATCAATTTTGGTCACAACTTTCCACTGCCATAATGCCATTCTCATCGTTTCTAGACGAATGGGACTGTGGTGGCATGGTAGGCCCCGAACGGTAGTAAATCTAATGGGCCGGACGCGAAATACAGTCTAATGGGCCAAATTGTACGTAAGATTATGCCCCTAAAGCCCAATGGGACGTCACACAGGACAGGAGCAAGCAAAGCAATGGTCGCGTCAAAATAATAATAAAAAAAAGGCAAAGAAACGACGAACAAAATGTGGCTGGCCATTTCTTCATCAGATTAGAGAAGAAAAGGGAGAAGAAAAGGGAAAAACGGAAGCAGAGGGGAAATATCTCCTCGGGGCACCGAGACCCACAGCCGTCCACCCCCTTAAACTCCGACGACCGGAGGCTCACAGGGGTTCTGAACTCCGGCGAGCCGTGCAACGTGCGTGGTAGGCCGGTCCACGCCAGGTGGCACGATGGCCCTGGGCAGATTAGCGGTCTCTCTTCTCCTCCTCCTCGCCGCGGCGGAGCTCGCGGCCGCCACGCGATCGCCCTCCGCATTCGTGCAGAACGCGATCTACTCCAACCGCATCACCATCTTCTCCAAGACCTACTGCCCGTAAGACTTTCCTCTCGTCAGGCTCTGTATGGCTGTTTTACTCGCTTGCTTTTGGTATGCGAATCTGGGGAATCAATGGGGTATTGGTGGGTGCGGAGGCAGCCCGGCATAAAACTCATAGCTTGGTTCGCAGGAAATTTCAGGGAAGTTGCTGTTTTACTTAGTGAAGGATTTGGCGCAGACGATGGGGTGCGAAATAATTCATTCCAGGCAGTGGTGACTCGCGAAGTGGATTCCCGTTGCTTAGTTTGATGCTAATCGAGAAATTTAGCTACGGGGGACGCAAAAACGCTTGCTGGAACATGGGTTCGATTTGCTGAATCTTTTCTGTCATGGTGTCACTAGTGCCTGTTGGAGGCTTGTTTCGTTATCTGGGTGATGCTGCTCTAGTTTGCGGCCTAGAAGCCGGTCTAGTATCTACGAACTAAAATATGATATACAGTATCATATAGGTTCAGATCTTGCTGATAGGAATCAGCGACTCAGAGATCATGTCAGTGTTTTACTGTACCATGTGGATGATCTGTTATGCTCACGGATTTATAGGTTTGACTGGCTTTTATTGGCCTGTTGCTTGGATAACTACAAATTAGAGATGTACCCCCTTTTAGGTGCTGATGCTGATGTATGTTTTGCATCCAGACATGCACCTCACATTAACACCATGAATTGATTTCCTGTTGTATGAGTTTCAATTTATGACTTGGGCAATAAGTTGAACTAGTTTTTTCCCCTGTGACTCCATGGCCAATATATTTGAGTTGATTTGATCTTTCTGTGACTCCAGGGCAATTTATGTAAACAGTGTTTTAATATAGAAAGCTTAAAAACTATGATATATTTGTAATTGCACAAAAGGGGAAATGCAGACTTTACTTACTTGCAGATAGGGACTGATTACTGAGCGATGAGACTCTTCTTGCAGTTTACACTTTAATACTAAAACATTCCATGCATTAAGATCCTAATGCAGTTAAAGGGGACTTTCAAAACGTGCTTCCCCACTACTCAGTGTTCTAGTTAGCCATTTGGAGGAAAGATTGACCAAACCGTCTTAGCTGCAGTTGCTCGTTTTAAAACATCGTATCTGCATGAAATTTTTGTACATAATCTTGGAGTGGACTATTACTCTGATGCTTCAAACTCAAATAAAGCTATCAGATAACAAGATGGTACTGCTTTGGGATGGAGTTCCCAATTAGGGGAATTTTTGTACATGTACCTAAATATTATGTTCAAAAAGAAAGTACAACAGTTCTTTTGTAATCTAACCCTCTGATTCCTTATGCATTGTTAAATACCGTAGCTTGTACTTTTTTTACTAAATATTTCTTTTCTTCTTGTAGATACTCTATCCGTGCGAAGCGCCTATTTCGAGATCTCAAGGAAGATCCATATGTTGTTGAACTAGATCTCCGAGGTAATGATCCTTGGAACATTTGAAATTATGATCTGGTTCTGTAGCATTTTGTCTGCAATATTTTGAAAAGCTAATAACTGCTATATGACAACCAGAGGACGGGCGTGAAATTCAAAGTGTGCTTTTGGACCTAGTTGGGCGTCATACTGTGCCACAGGTGTTTGTGAATGGCCAGCATATTGGTGGCTCAGACGGTTAGTGTTTATACCTTCCAGCTGCACTGCTGTTTCCTTGTTTGCCTACAGCTATCTAGCCACTATGAACGGTCAACATGTTGTATATTGCAGATACAGCAAATGCTCGTTCAAATGGACAGCTTCAGAAACTTCTTGGTAAGAGTCAGTCACAGTGATTATCCAGAGACAGACATGCACTTTTAGGAACATGTGAGTACTGTATATGTGTTTTCCCTGGGGTGATGGCTCTGTTTGTGAATGAAAACAGTGTTGCAGCTCGTGAGAGATTATGTTTGCATAACAGTGTCGTGACAGAAATCTGTATGTACGTGTGCTCTGCTTAATATCATACACTAATGGTTCTCTACTAAATTAGAAACTTTCCCTGCAGTTTCTAGCAAGTGGCCAGCACTAGCTAGTGTATTCGGTCAATTATTCAAAATAACTATGGGTGTGAGTTTCTAGGGAATTTTGTTGTTGGTAAAGTGTTAAAACTGTGGAGAAATGCACCATTTTGTACAAGAAAACTGTCAGCCGCTCAAAAAAAAAATGACAAACTGTAGGGAAATCGGAATTTTCGTGAAGTGCTATCACTGTTTTTCTTTTTGCATTGTTTTCTTTTTTGAATGAGATTGTTGGTTTATTTCCTTGATTCTCTATGGAAATTTAATTGTAGGTCAATGAATTCTCACGCATTCTGAATCGGATTATCCTGGCAACATTTCTGATCTTCCAGTGACCCTTTGCTTGGCTGTCTAATTTGAATATGTTTGGGCCTCCAGGTTTGATTTTTTTTCAAATACAGAAGACCACGAGTGTCAAAAGCATGTCCATTTTTCAATGACAAAAGCACATAAATCGGAGTATATACACTCTGAAGTTTGTCATTTTTTGAAAAAAAATATATTGTGAAATCTGTTGCTGAAAGAAACTGACAAACATGTATAAACTGACGGTATATAGGCTTTGTTGTATACATGCGACACTTACATTCATCAACTAGTATAAACGAATCCATAATCGTTGCTACACACAGTTGACCATTGGCAGCGGTAGGTTTATTCACTCACTGACGGGCTCTTCCTCCTGCCGGGACAAGGGCTCGCTTCATCTCCTCAGGCCGAGCAGAGCAAGGAAGAGTGAGATGTAGTCGAAGCGGAAGACGTGCCGGAGCATGCCAATCTTGCTGTCGTTATCGTCCCACGGAGGGTACCTGAACATGAATTCGATGAGGAGGCTCCTCTTGAGCACCGCCTTCTTGTGGCTGAACATCTCGAACGAGTACTTGCCGTGGTACTGGCCGAACCCGCTCGGCCCCACGCCGCCGAACGGGATGCTGTCCAGTCCATACTGCAGGCAACAATATTTGTGGCAGAAATTTCATCAGAAGTTAATGTGCATTTCGCTGGCGAAAAGTGCAGTTCAACCATTCTGATAGGCACGGCCAAGAATTATCACCTGCACGATGGCGTCGTTGAACGTGACGCTCCCGGACGACGTCTCCTCTATGATCCGGCGCTTCAGCCTCTCGTTCCTGGTGAAGCCGTAGATCGCCAGCGGCTTTGGCCTCGCTTTCAGGAACGCGATGCTGTCTTCGATCTTCTTGACCTGAAACAAAAATTAAGCAGCGATTCAGTGGTACTCCTGCATTTTTATTCATGTAAAGAAGTGAGTTAGCTGCCGTCAGTGCGCACCGTGATAATGGGGAGCAGTGGGCCGAATATCTCCTCCGTCATTATGTCACAGTCAAGTGGAGGATTCAACAGAATGGTGGGTTCGATTTTCCTACAGAGAAATTTTGGACCACGGCGTCAGGCAGAGGCGCTATATCATGGGAAACTGAAGCTATCACAGTGCCAATGGTTCGGAGCTCACAGGGTCTTGGCGTCGAAGTGTCCGCCGTGCACCACGGTCGACGCTACCTTGGGGTCGTCCAGAAGGCCGCTCAGCCTCTGGAAATGCTTCTTGTTGAGGATGCGCGCCATGAACTCCGGCTTGGTGAAGAACCTCTTGAGCGTTGGCTTGAGCAGCTCGATCTTCAGGGAACAAATTAAGTGTCACAAGTCAGATACACCGTCCACATGATACACGATGCAGCTCTGCGTATCTGTCTATGAACCTGACCAGAATCGGTGCGAATTCCTCCTCGACCAGCAGGTAGTCGATGGCGATGCAAGCTTGGCCCGCACATGTCCCCCACTTCGCCCCAACGATGCGGTTCACAGCTACCTGTGTACAGCAGCCAACACAGTCATTCTACCTTGGAACACAGACGCTATTGCAAAACGGAAGGGTCGTCAGAAGAAAACACAGGCGTGTGTACGGACCTGGCTGTCCCTGTTGCTGTCCAGCCAGTCAACGATGCAGGGGCACTTGGACCCGAGCTCGAGCGCCACCGGGGTCAGGTGCTTCGCGGCCTTCGCCATGATAAGGCGCCCCACGCGGCTGCTACCTGAACGGCACCGAGAAACATGCGGCCGTCAGTACGTTCACGCCAACACCGGAAACCGTTCCGTAGCACACGTTCTTCTCTTGGTTGTTTATTGCGGAGTATTACCGGTGTAGAGGACCTTGTCCCATCGGTGCTCCATGAGCATCTCCCCCACCTGCGGGCCGCCCTCGACGACCTTCACGGCCTTGGAGTCCAGGTACTTGGGCAGGTTGGCGGCGAGGAACGCGGAGGTGGACGGCGCCAGCTCCGACGGCTTCACCACCGCGGCGTTACCGGCCGCCAGGGCCCCGGAGAGTGGCTCCAGAATCAGGCCTGCGAGCACGAACGAACCGATCGAACGCGTGTGATTTCACTGTCAGTCACGTTTCTGACATTTACTATCCCAATCAGTCCTGGTCGTGCACTGCAACCGGCCTAGTCCTGAGACTTGGGCCGGGCCAGATTCGTGCGGCCCAAATCACGGTAAAATGGTGCGGCCCAGCAACCGGCACGGCACGATGATTTAAGAGGCCGTGCCAGCACGATACTGTAGCACGGGCCGTGCCGAGCCTCAGATTTAGGTCCGACGGGTGGCACGGCACGACACTAAAGAGGCCGGATAGGGTGAGACAGGCCCATGCAATTTTTTTTATATTATAAAAAACTTAGGAAGCCCAGAAGCTACAAAGCTTCCATGCATAAAAGGCGAATGTCAGGGCCAGACACGTTAAATCAACCAAGCTCCTTTACCTCCAGGTGGCTTCCTTTATAAAGAATTGAAGACTGCGGACCGAAACAACTTTTCAAGGTGGACTAAACTTTGGGGTGGCGCTGGCCGTCAAGCGTGGGCCAAATTCTGCCACCGGCCCACACGAGGATAACAGCCAGCGACGTTTCTTTTCCACTGCCACGCGGGGCCCACGAGTCAGCTCTTGTTTTTGGAAGAACTCTTGTTGCAGTCCTTTTCTTTATTTTGATTTATATTTCAAAATTGAAACTTGTATATATTTCGCATATGTTGTTCAAATTCAATGATTCTTTTTTTCTAAAATCTTATAAAAATCATCTATATCACGATAATGCATTATCATCGCACTTTTAAATTTCAATTTTGTAGTGATAAATCAATTTATGAATTGTCACTATTTAGTATCCAATTCTTTTTTCATAAATTTTTATATAATTTGATTTTTGACTGATTTTTTGTGTATATATAAAGATTATACACCTGTCCATATAAAAAAATGTAGCAGATTTTTTTAAAATACCTAAACTTGGGCAAATTTGAAAGTGCTCTTCCTTTATCTAAATATTCTCTTCATCCCGTTTTATAAGTGGTTTTGAAGCTGGACGCGAGAATTAAGAAAAATGGAAAATGTGATATGTTTTGAAAATGAGGGGAGAGAGATAGAGTATGTATTGGGAAGAGAGAAAGTTGTCTCGAGAAGTGATAATGACTCATAATTTAGAAAAACTTGAGAAGTTCAAAATGACTTATAATTTGGAACATATGAAGTATGTAATAACTTCTATATGGTTTTCTAAGATTTGAACACAAATTAAAACAAATATATTTGAAAAAAAAAATCTCAAAAATTACATTGATCTTTCTCACCTTGAAACAGCCCCCACAACAAATATGAGTTTAGAATTCATTATAATTTTGGAAATAAAAAAATGTGAAAAATCTATTTCTATTTGTTTTTTTCGTTCCACTCAAAGTATTATGATTTTGAAACTCAGATTTGGTGTGAGTATGTAATTTATCCTGGAACAACTCGTGTAATTTTGGTTGAATTTTTTTTAAAAAATTATCCATGTAAAACTATAAAAAGAATTAGTTTTTGCAGTGTAAATACGCTTTTGCTTTCTGCAAACGTATTCCGCTTTCTGTTAGAGTTCGCTTCCAGCACCTGAAAACGTATTAGGATTGTTGTGCTTCTGTGTCACAGATATTGGGCCGTGTTTGGGCCTGGCACGACGCGACAGCGGCCCACCGTGTCGCGTGCCGTGCTTGGGCCGCATTCTCGCCTTGTCGGGCGGGCCGACACGGCCCGGTAAGGCGTGACGGGCCTTCGGTCCATGGCACGATGCGGCCTAAAGCACGATTGGGCCGTGCCGGCCCGGCACGCCGGAGTCAGGTCTACACCGGCCATCCATCAACCTAACAAAGGACTACTACAGTACTACTTCGTAGGAGAACAAGGACGTAGCGGATCAACGGGTCGCAAAAAGGTGGTGAGGCAGTGCATGTGGGCTGTGGCAGTAGGTACAAAAAGTGTTGCCATCAGACAGGCTGGTTGGTCACGAGTCGCACAAAGGTTACGCTACCCTCGAGCCAATCGTTGGAAACTTGTGATTTGTGAATCAAGGAGGGTTTGGATCTTTTGCTAGGTTTTCTGGTCATTGGCGCTACAGCAGCGCAGTAGGACTGTTGGAGTCGCGGTCCTGCTGTTGGCTAGGCAAAATTGAGAGCGCCATTTCTTTAACAAACGCAATCAGTGGGGGCCCTGCTAATAAACGTCTTTGCATGGGACGTTCAGAAAGCAATCTAAACCGCCAATCAATTCATGATAACCATGTATCAGCTTCATGATACTGTTGGGGCTATCGTGATAAACGATACAGACGTCCGCGGAAAAGACTGGAGCAGAGAAGGTAGTTTCACGTCACCTATCGGGAGATTCCAGCAGGAGAAGATGAGCACCACCCCAAGCGGCTCCGGCAGCACAAACGCGGTTGCCGGGAAGGCGACCAGCGGCGTGGCGGCCTGCACTCGCAACAACGCAAACGTTGATTAAAACCATGGCAAAAAAATGGAGCTTATGCAGCGAAGACATGATAAAATAAACTGGCTGCATATGTGCACGCCGCTAGAATCGATCAGCCGTCAGGGCGAGCTTGCCTTCTCTGGAGCTGCCCACTTCTTGAAGTTCTGCAGCTTGTCTTCCACGGACTTGGCCAGAACTCCAACCTGAATGAACACAAGGGAATTGGCGGAGAGCTCAGTGAACGTGACGCACGCAGAGTGACCACTAATCGCCTGTACCAAGTAATTGAAATTTGGAAAAGATGCCGGAGATTCATTCACCCCACCTCATCTCTGAAGGACTCGCCGCGGTGCTTGCCGAGGTCCTCGCGGAGCATCTCGAAGATCTCCTCCTCCTTCTCCCGCAGGAGCCTGAGGAGCCCCCGGAGCTGCGCCTCCCGCCACTCCATGTCCTTGGTCCTGCCGCTGTCGTACATCTCCCTCAGCTCGCTCACAAGGCTGCCGAAACCGAGAGCCCTCTCGTCGGCCACGCTCCCCATCGCTGTGCTAGCTGCGCTCTGGCCAACCTCAGCTTTCGCTGCTGGAAGCTGGCTGGTTCTCTCTGCGCCTGCTACAGCTGCTTGGTCGCTCGACTGACTGCCACTGCGTTCGCCGATGGATGCACGCAGCGCAGGCACACGTGTGTGTGCGCGCGACTGCGCGTTAATATGTTGCGAGCGTTGGCCGTGTCGTGGCCGCGTGATCAATGATGTGGGGGCAGGGTCAGCTCGCTAGTCAGCTCCGAGAGTGTTTGTATACGCGACTGAAATAATGCATGGAGGAGAAATGGGCACAGTTGGGACGGTTGGATGTGACGCAGAGTTCGATCTGTATGCAGCGCCCATGCGATCGAGCAGCGTGCAGCACGCGCGCATAGTGACACGCGGCGTTCCATACGCGCAAGTGCTCCTCTCCGGGGGCACAGTTGCCCACACGCATCTGAAGGTGGTACGGCATCACAAAATCTAAAGCTGAGAGCCAATGGTCAATTCGAGCTGCCTGCTCCGTACCAGGTTTCACAAAACCACTAAAAATCGATCAGTTTTTATGGTTTTTGAAACTAATCTAGACTGATTTTACAAATCGATCGGTTTTCAGTTTAAAAATTTTAAAAAATTGAAAAATTAAAAAAAATCGGAATACCAAAACCTCGATAAACCGGTAAAATTGGTGTGCTCAAATTTTAAAATTTGTTACTGTAGCAAATTAGTGAAACCGACCGGCTTACTGTAGCAAACCGTTCAAATTTTGAATTTTAAGTGGTTTTTGATCGATTTTTTCGATTTTTACGGTTTTTATTAAACCAGTCCTGACCGATTTTAACGGTTTAAACAAAATATTAAACACTGCTCCGTTCTCCGTAGATGGATTTAACAATATATATCACATCTGTTTGACAGGAGAGTCAGAGAGAGCTCTGCGATACTGATGCTTTCAAAATTTTGATCGGTCTTTATTAAAATTTAGTTAAAAATGAATATTGATTTAACTCTATTATTTTTAATTTATTTTCGTCAGCTTGTTTCCCCTATGCGATACCCTAAGAACAGACATAGTAATACAGTGAATTTGACACTCACCGGCGATCAGATTCGGGGCGCAAACGTGTCTGTCGTTGTACCAGTATTTTCAGTTGGCCTTCAATTAACCGGTCTTTTTCCAGCGGATGGAAGCGAGTAGACATCGACTATCTCAATAAAGATTGCACGTCGATGGGTGAACCGTGTCCTCTGCTTATAGTTAGATCGTTCCATCAGGACTTCAAGATGGAGGTCGTGCAGTTGTGCACTTGTTGGCATTTTGTTGCCGTCATCCCGGCCGCATCGTTTTGGATTTCGCTGGGAACAGGACTATTTGTGCGTTTCCAAAAACGAAAAGACAATTGGACACCAGCCAGCATTATAAATCCATACACCTATGCCTGCCGGGAAATAAGTACTCCCTCAAGTCCCAAAATTCTTTGTCATTTTAGCAATTTCTTTTTTAATTGCTAATTCTTGATGTTTTACAATTTTGAGGTGTTTTGCGACTGAAATGACCATGTTTTCATCAGCTGCATTGCAGTTACTGTGATACCCTAAAAAATTTGAACCGGAAAAGAATAAACCCTTTTTGCGACTTTCTCTTTATACCCATTTCTTTTATTTATTTAAAGGAAAATTTCATAATGAGTAAATTCCAAAAAAAAAGAAGAAAATTTCAAATTAAAATTTGAATCCTGACAAGTGCCTGAGTTGATTTTCTCTTTTCGGACTTATTGAAATTTATCGAATCTATTTGAATTTATTCGAAATTAGAGTTTTGATTTGCTTCCAAATTAATCACCAAACTGGCCCATTACCTTAGCCTGCTTCCGTCTACACCGCACAGGCTGCCACCCCTCCTTTTCCGGCCCAACGCCCTTCACTCTCGCTGGGCCGCGCACACCAGCCCACTTGGTGCACGCGCAGCCCAGGTGACCCAGCCAAGCGGTTGGTCTGGCAGGGGGCTTTCTTCCCCAAGCCGCCATAGCCGCACCCCAGGCGCGCCGCGCCGACGAGCGGCACCGCGTTGCTCCGGAGAGATGGGCATCGCCTGGTGCACCCGAGGCCGACGTTACGCCCTTCCCCCATCCCGCACAGGGCCGCCTCGTCGCGTCGCCTCATGCCCGAGCTCGACGTCACCGGCTTCCCGTCGCGTCACCGCCGATTGACGGAGACCGGTCGACGTCGAGGCTCTGCCCATACCGCCTGCCTCGCGCGTTACCCACAGTGTCGAGCTCACGTCACGCTCTCGCCTTGTACTGGAGAGCCGCACCCATACGAAGTTAATGCCGCCACCTACACACTTCACCGATCACCGCCGAGCTTTGCTCAAACCGCCTCCTCGCCACCTATAAAAGGGCACCCCGGCACGCTCGCCGCTCCACCACGCTCCCACCACCGTGCTCAGGCTAGTCCCGTCTCCACGCGCCACCAATTTCAATTTTCCCCTCTAACTCCGGCGTGCTTGCCGCGAGGCAATTCCTCGCCGTCGGTCACCGGAATGTCGGTGCGACTGGAGCCACCGCTTCGCCACCACCCTCCACGCACACCTAACACGTCGGCACGGCCGCTCCTCCCTCGACGGAGCCCCGCACCTCACGCCGCCTCAGCCGCCGCCTCCTTCACGTCGCCGGACGCCACCGCACGGAGTCCGGCCACACTGACCACGCGCACGAGTCTACATCACCCACGCGCTGCTTCCGGCACTCCGCAAAAGTGGAATGGCGCCTCGAAGCTCGTAGGCGCCGTCACGCCGCAGGCCCTCCGTGCACGCGCTGCGTTCTGGACACGTGCACCGATCCGGCCAGCAGGCCGCCAAGCCGCTATGAGCTGCGCCCTTCGCGGCTAGCGTCCAGGCCCAGTGGGCCTCGCGGCCATGAACGGTCTGCGCACAGGCGCTAGCTGCCAGGCCTCTGAGCCCGCACGGCAATCAGCAGCCGTCCAGACACACTGGCCAGTGGGCCCAGGGCCTACCTGCCAGTCACACTACCGAAAATGCTACAGCCACCCCATTAGTGTATACATAGACTTATAGCAAGGTCATTTTGAAGTCCAAATAAATTCACAAAAAATTTCAGAAAATCCTCGCTTTGCAAATACACCCTACACATCAGAGGCCCACCTAGCAAGCCTTTTTACCTACCACCAAAAATTCCATATAGGCCCTCCACATATTAACATATTACAAAAAGGCCCTCACATCTTGTTTTTATCACTATTTTCACATACCACCTCCGTTCACCGGGGTTTTTGCATCATTAGAATCATAAATCCGAGCCCTACCTTTTGAAGCCACCCACACTCCGAGTTCCCCTATTTTGTTTTGGTGTTTATTCAATTCTTCTTTTATGTTCATTTTTTCGTATAGATTTATTTTGTCGTTTTCTTGTGTAGATGACGAGCCGCTCGAAGACGAAGAAGCCGACGACCCGGATTACGAGAAAGAGCCCGAGGATATCTTTGAAGGCAAGTCTTAATCTCTTGATTATTTTGCTCCTAGAATTGCTATGCACCTATAGGACCCGTATGCTTGCATGATTATAGCTGTATTTTCAAAACGTTGTGTAGATACGAACTTACTTGCTAATTACGTATTTACATTGATGTCAGTTACTTGCTCTCATTAAGTATAAATATCACCATGATACCGAGTTGCCGACCGAACCTTGTTAACTATAGGAATCCTGTCATTGAATATTTTAATGACCAGAAAGTTGCATTGAATTAGAATGCTTAAGGACACTCATGTGAGGCTATGCCTCACCACACTATATAATCATCACTTATCAAATGAGTTAAAAGAGTTTGGAGGTGTGAGTCAAATAAAGTGGGTTTAAGTGATAGTGCAAACTGGTGCTAGGTGATGGAAAGAGATATAATTTTGGTTGTGAGGCGGGCTTTAGTACTATGTGTTGTGATGGGTGTTATGCTTAGGACTGGTCCACCTGTCGTGGACGAGCGCCGCCCCTGCCATATAAAGACCGGTTCATCGAACCTCAACGTAGTGATTTCATGTAACAACAGAACATGTTTCCTTGGGAGGAACTTACTCTGCTCCTTCGGTATTCCTCATTGGTCTCTAAAGCGGTCAGGTGGTACACAAGTCGTAGAAGCAGACGTGAGATACTCACGGTCTGGTATTCGATTACAGCAATAGCCAACGCCCTGGGCTCGTATTGCCCATCGGTATAACCCCTGGTTTCTATAATTACCTGTCCGTGTGTGGGGTCTAGAAAGTAGACGTGGATGTCCTAAACCCACGATCTGGCTATAGGAATGTGCTATCGCGTTGTCGAGAACCCCGATCGATGACCTCTGTTAGCATCTTGAGGTGAATCTTGTGAATATCTTAGTGTGTGCTGGAGTGAGCATTTTGCTAATCTATTGATCAAGAGGAGCATAGCCTGTGGGTACAGTGTACAACCTTTGCAGTGTATATAATCTATTCGGAATGGCCGTTGTTACGGTATTAGCACACTACATCTTGGGCTCATTTTGATTAGTCTCGATTATCTCTTTGATGGTGTGAGTGCGTATAGATGCATGTGTTTTGAAAAGTGTCTGGTTGAGATAGTGGACACCCATTCAGTTAAAATATAAGAACTAGCGGGAAAGGTGACTACTCCTATAGGTCTAACCTTTAAAGTACTGATAGAATAGGAACACTCTTCTTTCTGGTTTAAAAAATCTTCTGTAGTATTGTCTGCACAAATATGCTGCTTTTGCTAAAAGAACACCATAGCCTCTCTTTGTTGGCTTATTATGCATGAATACAGCTAAGTATGAGGTTAGGATTTGCTGAGTACGTTTGTACTCATCCTTGCTGCTTCTGTTCTGAGGAAGGAGAAGATGGTGCTGGTCTCGATGGCGATGAGTAGGGCTTGTTCTACGCGCAAGTTTGTCTGTAGTTTTTGCTTCTTGACTTTTTCTTTTATGTAATGATTGTTCGAGATTGTCTAGCACACCTTGTTGGCTTGTATGCTAAGATTTGCTTGTAAGACTCTATTTGGACAATATATGTAATATTAATGATATGTGCTATATATTCACAATGTATGTGCGTATCAACTAATGATCTAGAGATTGATACGGTCCTCACGGATTATCTCAAAAATAAGGTACGACAGTTACTCAAGCGTTGGAATGCAAAAAAGAAGCAGAGCACATCCCATACAATCAAAGTAGCCACCATATGCATGCGGCAGGCTGCTGCTGACCAGTTGGGAAGGGAGATGATACTTACTGTCTCCGTTTTTTAATTAATGTCGTCGTTGACTTTAAAATTCAACTTTGACCATTTGTTTTATTCAAAAAATTTGCTCGAATATGTAAAATTTTAAGTTGAGATTCAAATAACTCTAATGATAAATCAAATTATATCAAAATATATGAAATTTATTAAATTTTTTTGAATAAGTCGAATGGTCAAAGTTAAATTTAAAAGTCAATGACGACATCAATTAAAGATCAGAGTGCGTATATTGGGAGAGACAATCAAGATTATCTATTATGGGTATACATGAAAAAATAATACCTAATTAATTACATCTTGATATGTGAGATTATATCAAAATGTCAAAAATATTGAGACTGGAGGGAGTAGGGCTGACCAAAGATGGGGCCATAACCGAGAGCAAAGCTATAGGCCATGGCCCATATTGGCGGAGATGGAGCTTCCCTCAATGGGCCATTATCTGGATGGCTGCCAGATATGGGCCAATTGAAATCGCCGAATAAAACTCGGCACCATAAACGCAGAACTGGCCAATGGAGATTGCTGAATATAATTCCCTCAAACACATGCAGCATGGAAATGCATACACGCGAAAATACAAACAAGCATGGAAGAGCTGTTTTACAGAAAATTTACACGGGGGTTTTCCCTGAAGGAAATTTGTATGTTTATTTAACGGTACCACTAAATTACTGCAATGTAAATAATAGAAGCTTGTTAAACAAGTTATTGACTTGAATTCAGATGTCCATTTCTTATTCTTATTTTATAAGGTCATCCAGTTTCTCTTAAGATGGTTGCTTTTTCTCTACATAAAACAAATCTCCACCTTGAGACATGGACTTCCCATTTTTCAGATACTTGAATAAAAAACCAGGTCGTCTATCAATCATGCAATTTGTCAAACATTCAGCAAAGTAATAACCATAATTCTCTTTA
This sequence comes from Zoysia japonica, assembly GCA_001602275.1. Lineage (NCBI taxonomy): Eukaryota > Viridiplantae > Streptophyta > Magnoliopsida > Poales > Poaceae > Zoysia > Zoysia japonica. Next base: position 2,992,189 of record BCLF01000022.1, on the reverse strand, counting down.
AAGACTAAAAAAGAAGCAATAATGTAGCATGCATTCCGTCGCCTCACTAAACTAATCGGTACTAGGCTGAGAACAAAACGGAGATCTAACAATTCTCCATGTGACATGAACAGGGTCGGGGCCTAGAAAACAGAGGCTTCCGCGTTGAAAGCCTGAAACCAGCCTGGTGTCCCACCTGCCAAACAACCTAAACGCTGCTTACATACGCAAGACCTGTCCCCGAATCACGTTGGGGATCATGAGTTGACAGCATCAACCGCGGAATTTGGGCATGTCTGTTTTCACTATAGCGGAATCCCACGGTGAAAACAAACACACGCTTCTGCGCGCCACCAGATCTGGCTCGCATCTGGCTGCGATCTAGAGCGAACGCCGATGCTCATCAGCTTCGCCGCTTCGTCGGTGAGTACTCCCGCATTCAGTTGCTACCGCTAAAACCGGTCTCCGTAAAAACCGCGAAAACGTAAAAACCGGTAAAAATTGATGTAAATAAAAAAAATTGAATGAAGTGCTACAGTAAATCTGTCTTTTTTTTTTATTTTATCGGTTTTTAGCTTTAAAGTTTGAAACCCATCGATTTCACCAGTTTACTTATCGATTTTATCAACTTTTGGTATTTCAAAATTTTAAAAAAAATTATAACAAAAATTGGTCGTTCGATGAAACCGAACTGAACCGAATTCACCGAAACTGTGAAAATCAAACAGTTTTAAACAGTTTTTTAAACCCTAGACAGAAGAGCAGAAGGGCCGAGAGGGTACAGGCACAGGCGAGTAGAGCAGTGACTGCGCAGTACATCCTTCATGTCGCGTTAGACAGATTGTTGTTTCAATAAATAAAGTTTCTGTAACCACCAGTTCGGACAGGGCATGACGCGAATATTTCGTCTGTGTAGTAGGGTAACAATCTCCAATTATTGAACGTGAAACAGTTTCTGTAAAATCACTATCAAACCAGAAAGCAGCTTGCACCGATCACACCAAACTTTAGTGGTTCTGCAAGCACAACAGCTGCCAATACAAGCCCGTCTTAGTTGCAGGGACCCCTGAATTATACACCACGATCCAGTGCAGCTCATGCCAGTCGCAGCTAGCGAACTAAGCACCGCTGGTTGCTGCAAGTTGCGTGGCCAACCGATCGACCTCTCGTCCAGCTTGCGCAGCTGGTAGATGGAATACTGGATTTGTCCCGGTCTGCAGCTGGTTCGTCGAATGGTTAAGCACGGCACATATGTTTCGTGTTGTTAATTGTGTTCCTGAATCGTCTCATCTTGGACGTTAGGTAGGGTGTCTGATAACAGGAGCGAAGCGAACAGATCTGCCAGCCGCAGCGCTATTTTTTTTGGGTGACGTTCTCTTTCCATGACTTGGTCATTTTTACGTGTATTGCTCATCGCATAACATAGCATCGGTGCCATATAATTATTTTCTTTATTTGCTATTATATTTCTTATATTGTAATCTACTTCTTTGGTTTTAAAATATTGGCAAGGTTAAATTTTTTATATCAACTTTGATCACTCGTCTTATTCAAAAAATTTATTCAAATATATAAAATTTTATTATTATTTTCTTTATCATTGATGAAATTTAAATTATGACTAATAATTTTACATATTGAAATAATTTTTTTTAATAAGACGAATAATCAAAGTTGATGTTGAAAGTTAACTGTGTCAATAATAACCAGAGGAAGTATAAAATAAAATTTCACTTGAATATGTTTCATGAAAAATAAAAATTAATGATATACATGTCATTCAAATAACTTTGACTTAATAAGGCTGAAATACAAACCTTCATTTACAAACTTATCAAGCAGTGCAGTCGTCACCTACCGGACCCCTTGCATCATTGCTGAAAACATCCAAATTTCTGGACGCTGCTGCCCTCGCTGTTACTACGGAGTAGGAGTACTTGAATAAACTTTGTAGTACTAGATCTTTTGCACACGTAAAGTTGCGTCATCCAAACCTAACTGCTCACATGCGTGCTGCGATCTGTTCAAGTCTATTGTTGAAAAATCAACATGACTTGAAATCTTAAAACCCTTCTCAAAGTACGCACATGATCACGTCATATGCGCGTGGTATAAACTAAATCTCATGAATCCCCAACCAAATGGACAAGATCAACTTGATGGTTTTATTAGGAGCCACTACAAAACCTCTCCACACCCCTCCCTGACATCACAAAATTTTCTACCTCATCCAAACGTTTCAACCAACAAACCCATTACATTGACAGACTACTGTAGTTTTCTAATCAACCTGCTAAACATGCTCTGTACACTTTGCGATTGCCTACGGCGTACAACTCAGGAAACCATGTTGCCCGCCGGTTTGGACCCGGCGGCCGAGAACAACGCCGTCGTCTTCTCTTGGAACTCGCGCACCACCTCCGCCATGGATGGCCGGAGACCAGGGCTATCGTTCACGCACTGCAATGCAAGCGCCATCACGTTCGCGGCCTCCTCGGCGTCGAACTCGTCTCCGAGCCGTGGGTCGACCACGTCGGCCACCTTCCCCTCGTCGAGTGTAGAACAAACCGTGGCCGTGAGCCGACACCCCGTGTCGGAGCAGATGGCCTTCTGCCCGGTGAGGAGCTCGAGCAGGAGCACGCCGAAGCCGTACACGTCGCTTTTCTTGGTCGCCACGCCGGAGCGGAGGAAGTGCGGGTCGACGTAGCCTGGCGAGCCCATGACGGGGCGCGCCGACGTCCTGGTGGTGGTCGCGGCCGGCTGGACCGCGGCGGAGAAGCCGACGTGCGCGAAGCCGAAGTCGCAGAGCTTCGCGTCGAGGCTGGAGTCGAGCAGCACGTTGGAGGCCTTGATGTCGCCGTGGATGACGGCCGGGTCGCGGCTCTCGTGGAGGTACTCCAGCGCCATCGCCACCTGGAACGCTATCGCCATGCGCCGCGCCCACGGGAGCGCCGGCTGCTTCTCGCCGTGGAGCCTCTCGTGGACGTCGCCGTTCGGGGCGTACTCGAACACCAAGACGCCTTCCTCTGCACGCGTAGAAAGGATAGAACAGAGTCAGCTCCAGACGGCGTAATGCAGCCTAGCAGAGCTCTTGCCAATTGACGGCCGAGCATGCAGCAGACGGGGGTGTTTACCTTGTTTGTCGCAGTAGCCGAGTAGGCGGACGACGTGGGGGTGGCGTAGCGAGAGGAGGACGTCGAGCTCCTGGCGGAACGCGCGGTGGAGGCGCTCGCTGCTGCGCTGCACCTTGACGGCGCCGAGGCGGGAGGACGAGAGGCAGGCCAGGTACACCGTGCTGAACCCGCCCTGGCCGATCACCCGGGACGAGAATCCGGCCGTGACGGACTCGATCTCCGCCCACGCAAACCGCCTCGCCGCCCCGCCGCTCTTGCCCATCGACGACGCCGACGCGGGCTCGTCCGTGACACGGGAGCCGGCTCGGCCCGCCTCGCGGTCGCGCTTGTCGCCGCGGACGCACGGAGGTAGGCAGCACCCGGGCAGCATTCTCCCCGCACCACCGCTGGTGATGGCCGGTCGGCAGAGACGATTCCAAGCGCTACACGAGGTGGCGAAGAAGCCCACGGAGGAAAGCCGGGAAGCTGAAGCAGCTGTGCTATGTCCGCCGCGCTTGGAACGTCTCTTTGGCTGTGCGCTACCAGAGGTCCCGGATCGGCGAACGGCCACTGTCACCCGCAGTTATATACGACGCACGATGCAGCTGAACGGTGATCGCACAAAGTAGTGCGAGCACAAAGAAAATGCGCTGATCTCAGCTTTCTCATTATCCTTTGAGATTCGTGACGCTTCTGCCCGCGCCGCCGTCGCCGCTCCTGACCTCTCGGCATGTGTTCTAGTTGCACCGGTAAACAATTAACAAACCCATTCTGAAACTGAGGCGACACCGGAACGTTGTGAGCGAAAACACTTGGATTTGATAAGCATTTCTCGCGTCACAAGTGGCGAGCAAGCGACGGGTGCGGACCTTGACCTCCCCACCGGCAGTGAGCTGAGTGGAGGCGGCCCTCTCCCGCTGCTGTCAGCTCAAAGCGAGCGCCCGTTCCTGCAAGTCATGGCCGCGTCCATGATGAAACCGGTTTCCAGGCTTCTTCCTGTGAACGGAATCCGAAGACGGTAAAACGTCCCAAATGGAAATGTCCGGTGGGCAACAGCCAACGGCGACAGCGGTTCTCCATTTTTTCAACGGCATGCTCGCTTACCGCGACACGCAAGTGAAAAACGCCCTGGTGCAGTCACATGCTACACGGGGACTCCCGTAGCCAGATCTGGTAGGCCGTCGTCCCAACGCAGAGACTCACCAGCACATGTATGTATTGCATAGCAAACGTAGAAGTGGAAAAAAAAATCACATTCACACGCAGAGTTCGCAGCAGATGAACTGTTGCCGGGGAAGAATGTGCAGGCTCAGGAACAGCAGCAGACGCCGCGCGAAGCCCCACTGCACGCGCTTCAGATGTTGACCACCGGCGAAGCGGCGCGCCTCGGTCGAAACCATAGGTGCTGCGCGGAATTTCTATGTCCTCGTGTTCTAAACCAGATCTACCGGGTTACCCACGCAAACATGCTTGGACCATGACCAAACGCGCCCGGCATGTGCAGGGAATCGATGGTTTTCTAGGCTTGCATTTGCTTTCCGGATGCCATGAAACGTGGTTGGTTCTACGGGAAAACCTGAGCTTGCCACCCTGTTGCCTGACGGCTGGCCAGGAGATCAATCTGAGCCAGCCTCTAGCTCAGGGATCTGTCATTGTTTTGATTGGGACATTAAGCATTTAGGCAGTGGCTAGCTTACTGTAAGGTTTGCAGAGTCATAGGGATTGACCTTTGCATACGTGTTACAGAAAATGCCGGACTAGGGAGTCTAGGGCTATTAATCAGGGAGTAAAAAAAAATCCTAACGCTGGAAACTCGATTGCAGTCCACAGAAAATTATGTCCAACTCTGAAACAAAATCCTACTTCCATGCTACTATGTGACATATTTTTGATCTAACTAGTATCATTATGGACATAGATCCTCTGCAGTAGCATGATAAATTTATCAGTCACAGATAGAGTCGGTCTCACCTGTCATTGGCTGTTAAATTCATTGCACCAATGCAAAGGATCCTGACTGTACAACTACTCTATCGGAAAGGTATCGGAGAAAGTCTTAAGCCTATGAAATGAATGTACAGTTATTAAAACAAGCAAAGTACTACGCCGTATAACATGACCTATGCCAGGGGTAGAAAAAAAAATCTGTTTAGGCGTTTCTGCTATCTCCTCCGCTCTCCAGTCTTCTCTTTTTCACGATTGATTACTTATTACAGAAACAAATCAACAAATGGTTTTACGATTATTGATGATTATGAGCCGATGAATACGATGCTTGACTGGGCTTGGGTACCGTTTGAATTCTCGGATTCTTGATCCTCAAGGGATTTTATCTAAATTATTTGATTTTAAAATTTAGATTCTATAAATTCAAAATCTTAATTATTTATATTACTAAGATTTTATCATTTTAGATAGATTAGTATGCATTGTGATATAAAATTTTAAATAATATTTAAATTTATAAGATTATATAGGATTTCGTAATCTTTCAAAAACTCATCCGTTTGATACTTGTGAGATTTTTTTATTCAGATTCTAAGAATCCCTTAGGATTCAAACAGGGCCTTGCAGATACCGTTTGAATTTCAGAGTCTGGATTCTGGAGTCTTACATTTCAGAATCCGGATTCTGAGAATTTAAAATCTCAACTGTTTGAATCAAAAGATTTTATCTAAATTCTTTGATTTTAAAAATTGGATTCTATAAATTCAAAATTTTAATTATTTAAATTACAAGTTAGGTAGATTGGTATGCATTGTGATATAGAATTTTAAATAATATTTAAATTTATAAAATTTTATAATCTCCCAAAAACTTATCCGTTTGAATACTTGTGAGATTTTTTTATCCGAATTCTAAGGATGCCTTGGGATTCAAACGGGGCCGCAGTCCATAACCGGACAGTCCGCTCGGTGATTTCTGCAAGTACACGTAGTTGTATAGGATGAGGATGCTGTGCGCGAGCGCGAGCTTTTTTCTGCGGACGAAACGCAATCCATGTTCCAACTTCCAAGCCTGGCCATGCAACATCGAGGTGTGGTAAAATGAAGGCCTGGTACTGAAAATCTCTGGGCCGAAAAAAAATTAGAAGTGGGCCTCTCATGGTACCCTACCGCTAATATCACTATTGCTGGGCCTTTTTATACGCAGCCTGAGACTAGGCAATGCGCGCAAAAGCCTCCAGAATTACACTACCACTGCTTAGATTATGGGATTACATGAGTCATAATCCGGACCCGAATACCATTATACCGGTAACATGTCGTGCCACGCAATGTCAAAGTTGCTACAAAATAACATGGACCCAAATACCACATGGCAAGCGTGGTTTAGCGATGTAATGTGAGTGGTAAGAGTATGAACAAAGATGAGCTCAGGGGCACAAATTATTATATTGGTGCTTAGCTTTATTGTTTCGGCTCTCGTTGGTAATGAGAGTATGTGTAACAAAATCAATTAGGCACACCTAGATCTCTATCACTGTGAGAACATCAATGACCAACTATTAAGAGAGCTGAGCGATAGCTCAGTTGGTTGAGGCATTTTTATGTGCCTAAACCTACCTGGGTTCAATTCAGATCTTCTTTGCCAGAGCTCTCAACTCTTAATTTTTATTAAGAGAAGTGATTATTGTCTGATTCTGTGAAGTGATTCTCTGAAATGAACTAAGAGACCGAGAGCTGAAAAAATTAGCTTTTTCTGATTTTGTGAAGTGATTTTATGACTTGATTCTAACAGTTTATTTTAAAGAATAAAAAAAAAATCACTTTCAACCATCAAAATCACTTCATAGAAGAATTAAAAGCGAATAAAAAAAAATAAAGAGCCCGAGAGCTATGCAAAGGAGCCCTCAATTCCCCATCGGCACAGATGCTTACTCTCCTTTCATTAATTAATGAATTGAGAGTGCTCCTCGTCATGTTTTCTGTGCCATGAAAAATTTTAATGACCAGATATTACCTCCATTCTATAACTGTTGTGGTAATTCTAATTTTAACTAACTGGTGACAACAAATTTAAAATGAACAAAGTATATGAAAGTACTGTATATCGTTTGACTTTTTGTGTACTAATAACCTTGCTGAAACCCCTTTTCTTCTTGTAGCCGCCGTAACCAAAGCAGCAAAAAGGCTGTACTGAACCTGAACTGGTGGTGACTTGCACGGTTAGTGCTCACCGAAAAGTTCAGGTGTCAGTCTCTCACGCAGTCAGTCAGTCAGTCAGGAGTGGCCCCCTTTTGCGCGTTTCTTGGTGCCAGCATCCTTTCAAAATCTGCAAGCTTTGACGGGTGCTGCTGTGATGCAACTTGCACCATGCCTTTTGAATTGCTCTAAAACTCATTGCTCTTTTCAATTTCTTCTTGCAAGCGCCAGAAGCCAAAACTGCAGTGCTGTTCATCACGCAAGTGTACTTGTTAATCGTTTACAGGTGCAGGCAAGATAAAACGAAAGGCGCTTTCCTCGCTCGCTCTGTGGATGCTGGATTGGCACAGGCTGCGCGCCATTACCCATTAGAAGTGGTCACGGCTGTTTGCTTTGCTGCCAATGGGAACAGTTCTCATCCATGGCGTCGGTTTTGTCTGTACCAAAATGGAGAGATTGCTGTAATTTGTTCATGTTTAGCTTAATTTAGCGCCCGTGCCGCCAGTGCCCACGGACTCGATGTGACCATGCGTTGACATTTAAAATTTGCATATTGAAAAGATCGGAAGTTCTAGTTTTTCGAATCGGATGCTCTAGTTTGGGAGACCGAATACATTTGATGATGATTGTTTTGCAAGAATTGTTTTTCAATGTGTTTTTCGGGACATAGAAGATATTTTCGAAGAGTTTGGTTAAATTCCATAAAAAAGAAAAAAAGTGCTTAAAAAGTCATGAAGATGAAGCCAAATCTATGATTTGAAGATTCCATGACGCAGCCCTCACCGAGACGATCGAAACGAATATTTGGATCGCCTAATTTGGAAACCGAATGAGGAAATTACGGACTTAACAAAAAACGTCCGAGTCTCCACCGAAGTGTCCGGTAAAATACCGGAGTATCCAGTACAGTACCGGAGTGTCCGGTAAGCTCTCTGGAGGTGAGATTTTGCCCACTGGAGTCTCCGGCAAAGTGACAAAATATCCGGTAACTGAAGTCTGTTTTTGATAGTTTTTACATCAAATCGGAGCTAATTTGTTTCCTAATCAAAGAGATCCCTGGCTCCACGGGGTAAAACCACCCCACCTCTATACAAAGAGGCCTAAGACCAATTGAAGAGGTAACCCAATCGATTCCACTAATTATTCCTTTACTTTTTAACTCTTTAAACCCTAATCCTCTTTCAAACTCTCTATGTTGTTCATCCACCGATCTCTACGGCCATAGATGACGTCTTAAGGCCTGCCGACCAACCTAGGGCACGTCCAGCAACGCTCATGTCTAGACGGGGTCTCTCCCGAGCGGGAGATTCGACGGCCTTTGCTAGTTTGCTCGTAAACTAGTCATTCTTCACCACGAAAGCACATTGCCTATCCTTTGCAGGTTTGCCCGTAAACCTAGCCGCCCTTCACAGTGAAATCATAATACCTATCTCTCCGAACCGATCGAAGGCGACCTCGTCGATCCGGTCCATTGCGATCCGCACGACTTAGTGCTCTCGGTGCGTTGATCCGGATCTTTTCAGTGTCAACACACTTTTTTGCGACTCCACTGAGAACGAGTGATTTTGGTTGCACAAACCGAATCGTCGTTTTCACCATGACCTCCGAGATCTCCACGACGAACATCGTCATGCCACCTTTAGAGGAGTTGCTCGAGGAGGTGCGCAAGGCGTTCTTAGAACGCCGGAGAGCCTCTGAATAGATGCGCAAAGCACGCGAGAAGTGGGAGCTACAAGAGTACTTGGCGTGTTTCAAGGACCGCCAAGGCTCGATCTCTCAAGTGAATGAGCCCGTTCTTCCGGCCGTCGACGACGACGCGGCCATGGGTGCTGCCAATGTAAGTACATCTTCGCGCTCTCCCGTTACTTTTGAAGACCTTTCATATTACTTTGACAGCATGAAAAAGGTCTTGACAAATGATATGCAATACATGATTCAAGAGAACTTGTCTAAAGATAAAAATGCTAGTATGCATCATCGTCTCATGTTGCACGTGTTGCTAGTACATCAGCACCTACTACCTCTAATGTAGAACATCCTACGTATATCATGCCGTTGAACTCGTTTAGTGAACCAACTAGTCATTATACATATAATGGTCTTAACTATTCGAATCACCATTCTGAATATATACATAGACCCTTTGTTCACGATGCATTTGCTCTAAGTTTAAATTCTTCTAACAACATTCAATACACATATCCTCACGCATCGGCAATGAGGCAAGCTCATATGTCGATGGGTAGTTATCAAGGTCAAGCCAACATGACGGGTTCGGTTAAGTTTTATGAAACACCACATGCTAATTTTGTGAATGCCCAATATAGTGTTTCTTCTTTCAATGCACCGGCACTAATTGCACCATCTATAATAGCTTCATATAATGTGCTGATGCATGACACATATGGCTATACTAGTTCATATTATTCATCAAATTATTTTCAAGTGCCATATGATGCTTCGCATGTTACTGGAGTGGAGGTTGTGCCTACAAATTCAGCACTATACTCAAATCTTGATGATCGTAATTCGGCTCCTTACATTGCTAAAAATGGTAGTCAAATTAATGAAAGTTTAGCAAACATTCACATACCTCCACATGCTACACTTGCATATACTTTGTCCACTAATTCGGCTTTAAATGCAAATAATAATCATGGCCGAATGGGTGAAAACTCAACAATTATTCCTATGTTCCCTCAAGATGCATTTTCAAGTATAGAGAAGAAAATAGATGTGGTTGCTGCAAAATGTCTCGCAAGAATCAAAAAGCCATTTTGATAAAAAAGCCGATTATTACTGAATTATCGACTACAAGTGAGATCCAGTAAACAAACATAGCTACACATGAGGATATCAAATGTAAAAAGGTAGCTATGTTTGATTTTTCTAAAGAGGTCATATGTTTGTCAAGTGATTATTCCATTATTTATCGACCTCAGCTCGTAATCGAACAAGGTTCGGTTAGCAAAGAGCATCAACGAGAGCATAGAGACAGAGACGAAAGGAAAATGAAGGCATTGCCATACTACAGTTCAATCCATATCAAGGTTTCACGTCTCTCCAACATATTTGATAAGGTACGTTTCACAAGTACTTTATCTAATTTCCAATCAGATCATGAATTTTCAATTGATGCATCTGTTAGTACTGCCATGGTAAATAATTCTAAGGGGTCGATTGAGGAGGGTAAATTACTTGTTAGCAATAGAGAGTCTTCACATAATATCGGCCAATGCATTCTAAAAATTAGAAAGGCCGATAATAGTAATATTTTGGCATTCAAAGTTTCAACCTCATCATTGCTAAAATTTTTATCTAAATGGTTTACTTGTGGCCATTCCGGTTGTAAAAGAACAAAGTCAAGATTAACCAATGTTACAAAAACCGATGCTAGTGTAGTAAAAGATTCTAAAGCATATGGTAAAAGAGACACAAGTAAATGCGTAGCCGAATGGGTAGATGAGAAATCTGAACCATTCGTTTGTTTAGTCTTAAAGCCGTCTCCTCAAAAGAATCAGCTAAAGAAAATGAAGTACACTTTTGATTTAACTTTGTGTGATGATCTATTTGACAACTTGCTTGAGAACAGTTTTATTAGACTCATAGATCACAAAGTTATTTCATCACCACAAGATGTAGGAAAGCGAGCATATTGCAAGTGGCATAACTCTTTTAAGCATAGTACTAAGGATTGCAATATGTTTTGTCAAAAAATTCAATCGGCCATTGATGGAGGACGATTGGTTTTTGGGGAAGCACATAAGGATGATCAATTGGCCTCAATTGGTCTCGATAGTAAAAACTTGTTAAATTGGCCACAGGCCGGTTCATCTAAAAACAAGTTAATGCCCTCCAATAGAGAGAGTGCAGTTGCCGATAAGATTCATGATGATATTATTAAAGGTCATGATTTTACCGAGATCGTAAAAGATCCATCGTGCACTGGGGGCAACATAAAGTTTTCGAGCTTGCTCATGGGCGATTGATCTCAAATCTGCCAAATTCAGCAAAGCTGAAAAAAATCAGAGTCTCAAGTTCATTTTGGTTCTCGCAAGGTCAGCAAAAAGAACAGAAATTCGAAAACCAATTTGGAGAAGGTTGACGGAGGTAGATTCTATGGCCAAAGCAGGGGTAGAAAGCCAAAGCTTACTTTTGAAGAGCTTTTAGCTAAATATATAGAAAAGATAGATACAAAGAATGATCATAAATCAAATCGCCCAAAGCCATCAAGAATACCTCCACAATACAAATATGATGATTTAAATTGACAAAGAAAGAGAGTTTATTCGGAGGATCCATATATTCTTTTTATGCCGATTGTACCGCCTTCATATGGATCAAACACGGTAGCTTGTCATCCTTATGCATCATGGGGGTGGTACGATCCAAAGATGAAGCATCAATCATATCATTAACACGATGACACTACAAGAAATCAAACCACCGGAAGGCAACTATATTCGAAAGACCGTTTCGATAAAAAGAATCGGTCAATGGCTCAAGAGAAGAGGAAGGTGGTTTGACAAGTCTATCGTGTCAAAAAGGACGGTCGTAAGGACAAAAGTTCATATGTGAGTTCAAGTGAAGAAAAGCTGATTCGTGCTTTGAAAACTTTGGCTGTTAGTGGCAAAAAGTTGAAGCAACCAAGCGTTGATATTCTTGATGCCAAATCTGAACCAAAAAAGTTAAAGGCATTCAAAAGCAAATTAAAGTTGCTAATTCCTAAGATGAAGGCACAATCGAGAGGTCCACTCGGTTTCTCAAATTGGCAAATAAAAAAGTTGCAAAACTTAGTGCGGAAGAGTTGAAGAAGAAGGGCATGGCATGGATTACCAAAGAAAGGTTGCAAGAACATGACAATAGTGACAGTCAAGTGATGGGCACAAAAAAGATAATGAAAAATAAGAAGACTAAGAAGCTGTTAAGGTATGTACACAATCATCAAAACTATTGGTCATTGTTTTGTCATGATTTATTGTCCATGTCACAAATGCGTATGTATTGGAGTTATCCTCATGCTATTTGTTCTCATCCTTCTTGGCTTATTTACTTTAATCTTTGGGCAACCAAATACTATGCATGCCATGAAGGGCTATTTCCAAATGACCGTACCATTACTTGAATTGCTTTGGGTGCAAAGATCGAAATAACTACATGTATAGCACTTGTACTTATTCTTAGAGTTTACTTCGGTTGTATAAGTCATGTGAAGGATATATCTTTGTGCTCACATCCGTAAATCCCTAGATGCTAAGTCTTATATCATGAATTCAGCATTGTTAGTCATTTATGCAGCCAATGATTTTTGCTATATATTTAGGATGGCAAGTATCCGGTTACAATATCAATATAACTTAATTGTAATGACCGATACTTGGAGTAACTGATGTTGAGATAATTCGGTTGTTGTTGTTCTAAAGACTTGGTAAAACCGAATTAGAGTATTTGAGAGTCTTTGTAGTCATTGCCTTTGTAATTATAGATCAATATTTCAAAGGAAGTTCAAAGTTCGGCATATAAGTATTTTATAAGCTTTTAAGTTTTATTGCCGAACATTGAAGAATTTAATGAACATGCTTAAATGCAAAATGACATAGTTTTGACATGGGTAGAAGAGCATGAGACTTCAATAGCTGATGAGTTGTAACCGACCATCGTTGACTACTAATAACTTCGACACTCGAGGGGCAAAGCTGCTAAGTGAAATGTCAAGAAGAAGATGCTGCAATAGAAATATTTGTCATGCTTGTCAAATATGTGGTGAAATACTTAGTTTCATTCGGCCAAGAATATGAATGTTATCTTGCGAAAAAACAAGGCCAATGGATGATTTGGTTATCACTTTAGGCAGAATCTGCAGTCACCGGAGTGTCCGGTATAATGTCGGAGTGTCCGGCAAGCTCTCTCGAGTTTGGGGCATTTTGCCCACCGGACTATCCGGCACGATGCCGGAGTATCCGACAAGCCCTCTCGGGTTCAGATGCATTGCACACCGGACTGTTCGGTGCAGGACCGAAATGTCCGATGATCGGAGTATCCGGTATAATGCCAGAGTATCCGGTAAGTCCTCTCAGATTCAGACGCTTTGCACACCGGACTGTCCGGTGCAAGACCGGAAGGTCCAGCCACCGGAGTCTCCGGTACGACGCCGGAGGATCCATTGTGCCCTCTCGAGTTCAGATGTTTTGCGCACCGGACCATCCGGTATAATGTCAGACTATAGATTGAACTTCAATGATTCAATAGCCGAAATATTTAGTTAATACGATCTAACGTATTGCTACAATTGACAAAAAATTATTTCGGCTACTTGATTAGTTTTTTATATCGGTTCTAGATAATCGGTATCTTGTTTATCATCATACTTGAGCAATTTTGGGTAACAAGAATATTTTTTGACACGCTAGCTTTACCAAAAAAAACAAGGGGGGCATGTGTTGACACTCAAAATTTGCATCTTGAAAAGACCGAAAGTTCTGACTTTTTTGAATCGGATGCTCCAGTTTGGTAGACCGAATACATTTGATGATGATTGTTTTGCAAGAATTGTTTTCTAACCTGTTTTTGAGGACATGGAAGATATTTTCGAAGAGTTTGGCTAAATTCCACTAAAAAAGAAAGAAGTGCTTAAAAAGACATGAAGATGAAGCCAAATCCAAGATTTGAAGATTCCATGACGCAGCCCTCGCCGAAACGATCGAAACGGATATTTGGATCGCCTAATTTGAAAACTGAACGAGAAAATTACGGACTTAACAAAAAACATCCGAGTCTCCACCGAAGTGTTCGGTAAAGTACCGGAGTATCCGGTACAGTACCGGAGTGTCCCGTAAGCCCTCTGGACGTGAGATTTTAGTCACCGGAGTCTCCAGCAAGGTGCCGGACTCCGGCACCCGAAGTTTGTTTTTGGCAGTTTTTACATCAAATCGGAGCTAATTTCTTTCTTAATCAAAGAGATCCGTGGCTCAATGAGGTAAAACCACTCCACCTTTATATAAAAAGGACCGATTGAGGAGGTAACCCAATCGATTCTACCAATTATCAATTTACTTTTTACCTCTCTAAACCCTAATCCTCTTTTAAACCCTCTATGCTGTTCATCCCCCGGTCTCCATGGCTATAGATGACGTCCTAGGCCCTAATCATCTTTCAAACCCTCTATACTGTTCATCCACCGATCTCCACGGCCATCGATGACGCCTTAAGGTCTGCCGGTCGACCTAAGGCATGTCCAGGGACACTCACACCCAAGTCCCTCTCGAGACGGAGATTCGACGGGCTTTGCTAGTTTGCTCGTAAACTAGTCGTTCTTCGCCACAAAAACGCGTTGTTTATCACTTTATAGGTTTGTCTATAAAATTAGCTGCCTTTCACAGCGAAATCGTGATAATTATCTCTTTAAACCAATCGAAGATAACCTGACCGATCTGCTTCATTGCGACTCGAATGATTTAATGCTCTTGATGCGTTGATATGGATCTTTTTCGACGTCAACACCGTGTCAAAGCTTCGTTACCGCTCGACGTGAAGTCGACTGACGTGAAACTGTAAATCGGGTCCCTTCATCGCGCCGCCGGGCCCAGGGCGCAAGAGTCGCGATTACTTTAAGGCCCGCACATCCACAGAAACAGTTGGGGCGACGCGACGTTTACGTGCTGCCGCTTTGTCCGGCCACCTCCCGTTGACGAAGGGGAACCCCGTGGAGCCCTCCGGCGCTGCTCTTCTGCGGGCACCCGTGCCTCGGCGTCCCTTCCTGTGGCATGAATCTTTGGTCGCGCGCGAGAAGCGGCCGGGCGAAAGAAACGCAGTGACCATGCGCGCGGGGAGGTTCCAGGCTTCCAGCGTCGGCACAGAGGAACCGCGCGCGCTGCAGGTGTAGGTCAGGTGGGGGACGGCGCGGGCGAGACGGGCGGGACTCGCTGTGCTGGCCCTGCGCGGGACACAGGCCTGACCCCATCCCGTTACGTCGCCTCCAGTCCACTTGTTCGCGTCCGCGCGCCCCGCCTGTGAACTGCAGGGCGCGCCACAGGGATCCGGACAAGCGACTTGACGCGACCGTGCAGCTCGCTGGCTGCCTCTGTGGCCAATGCCGATCAACGCCTCGTCCCTCCCCTTCGCTGCCGGCATGACGCTCATACTCATTTTCAGCTTGGTTTGATCCCCTTGTAGTGTTACCGCTGGTAACGACGTCGCGTTTACGCTGCTCAAGCGTTTTTTTCTCGTACCTCCACGACACTTGGTGGCGGGGCCATCGAGCCCTTCAATACGCGGCCGGGGGACAATGTTGCATGGACTCATGGATTGGAGGCCAGGACAGACCACCGCCGCTCACGTCTCTGCATGGATGGATTGGAGCTCGAAGTAACAGGTCGAAATGAAAGCACAGCTACCACTGCTTAGCCTACGGCCGGGTCAATTGAAAGCGAGTCCATGTGTATACGTACACTGCCAACTCGTCTCGTGGCGTTAAGAGAAATTGCAGCTCGCGTACGGAGCGCTGGCAGTCATAGTTTCAACGGGACTCCGTAGCGTGAGGAATATGCCCCCATTGCATAGCGATAAAGGCTACCAGTCCATGGGTAGTCGTAACGCAGGTACACACTGACAGCGAAGAAAGTCATGCTGTGGCACTCGCTGTCAAGCTTTCTGCCTCCAATCCTCCCGCTATTCATCATTCAAAGGTGATCCAAACACGAATCGAGTATTCTAAATATGATCAATTTTAGACTTAATATGAAGATAGTGTAGCATTAGCAAAATTTGTTCTTCAAAAAGATGAAGACAGTAGTACTGACTATGGAGTACTACTGACATTAATTTAGCTAGATTTGTTCTTCAAAAAAGAAAAAAAAATTTTAAGCATCAATCAGATATACTCTCTCCGTTCTAAAATATAAGCATTTTTAGGTTTAGTCAAAGTCAAATTTTTATCACTTTGATCACTAATAATGTATAACTAATAATATTTTATTATATAAAAATTATATTTTTTAAATTCATCATAAAATAAGCTTTCATAAAAAAATATTTTTTATATTATTAGAAATTATATAATTTGCTAAATATTATTAAGTAAAAGTTAAAAAAATTTGACCTTATCTTAAATATAAAAATGCTTATATTTTAAAACGAAGTGAGTATCAAACTACTTAGCCCAACATACATAAAGTCCGGCCAGTTCGTTGAGCCAAAAATGATTTTTCACCAACCTTCCGGGACCTCTTTTCGTTAAGTTCGATATTGCCAACCCTAAACACACAGATGGGCCACGCCGCCACGGTAGGTTGGGTTTTGTTAGGCTTGCGTAAAAAGCCACGTCATTCTTGCTGGTTCTGATCTCTTCCCAATCTGACCCCGAAATGTGCAATGATTCCACTTATGATGACCCCACCTCCCTCCCTCCCTCCCTCCCTCTCTCTCTCTCTCTCTCTCTCTCATAGATACCAACAGGCCGTCATCGTCGCAATATCTAGCGTCTCTCCCCCAAGAAACAAGCCGCTTTATGCGCGCGGGAGGGGGGGGGGGGGGGGGGGGGGGGGGGGGGGGGGGGGGGGGGGGGGGGGGGGGGGGCGGGGGGAGAGGGAACAGGAGGAGAGAGGAAGAAGAAACTGGATCAATTGAAAAAAAAAACCCAAGGAAGCTTCTTTTACTTTGAGGGGAATGTTGTCTGGCTCGAGGTGCACAAGCCTTGAGATCTGATCTAGGTTCATCTCGGACCAGGCTTCATTCCCCTCAAGTAGAGCTCCCGTTCCGCATCGGTCGATCTCCGTGGTTCTGGCGTCACTATTCGGTGAGTTCTCTAGCAATTTCTGTTTCTTGTTCTCTTATTCTGAACTTGCTTCTGATGGTTCGGTCGGGGTTTGTGTCATCAGCTAGACACATCATTCGGATATGATTATCTCGGTGATTTTTCCCTTGCGTTGGGTTCCGTGCTTCGTACTAGTATACGAGTAGCATGCAAGCAGATTGGTGTAATCATAAGGTTCTTGACTCAGAATCTCGGATGCATGCAAACTTTTCCCTTCTCTTTCTTAAAGTATGGCATCTCTCCCTCATGGTCTTTTATTTTTTTGCGTTCGCCTTTTCTGATCTCTAATCTGATAGGAGAAAGAAAGGGGGAAAAGCTCGTATATATTATCATGCTTTTGGATGAAGGATCTTCTTATCGTGCTTTGATTCCGACAGTAACATAGTATTACTTATTTCTTTTCCAAGTCTTCCTTTCGTCTTCAGATCGATCCATTTCGTTGGCCCTATTTTCAGTTAATCATATCTACTAGTATCTCATCTATTTGTGCTATTGTGTCCGTGTTATCTGTTTTCCCCTATTGATTTTGTCGATCTAACAAGCGTTTCGTGTTCTCTAAGTTCTGGATTACAAAGCCAAGAGGTTTATCAGAGGTACGTATGAATAACACTTCACTTCAGAATAGATTAAAATGCATTTTTTAGTGTGGAAGAAATTCATCATACGGAACATAAACATCTATATGGCTCTTGTGCTTTTCTTTGACACACATAAATGCTCCCATCTACTAGCATCAATGGCGGATTTGTTTCTTCAGTAGGCCGGCCGGGCCAAAAGCTAACGCGATTGCTCTGACGATTCATTTGAGTAGCTGTCTGTTTCCTTTTGTTTCCTCATATATCAAAGCAGCACACATGCAGTTGATCATCCTGTCCTGATGGGGCTCGTCACAGCTGGAACTTTACCATGTGGTCTCCATCCATGTGCTACTCCAACTACAAGTTCTGAAACATTCCATGAATTATAGCGGTAGAAACTGCAATTACTATGGGTGCATGTTCATAGTCCTCTTCCATAGCTATTTATGCATAAGTATACCATGTAAATCCGCCATTTGAAGTGTTACTTTAGCTAGAACTCAGGATCTTGAATATAATATATAGTACTCCCTCTGTTATTTAATTGATGTCACCGTTGACTTTTAAATTTAACTTTGATCATTCGTCTTATTCAAAAAAAATTAATAAATTTCATATATTTTGATATAATTTGATTTACCATTAGAGTTATTTGAATCACAACTTAAGATTTTACACATTCGAGCAAATTTTTTGAATAAAATGAATGATTAAAGTTAAATTTAAAAGTCAACGGCGACATCAATTAAAGAATGCAGGGAGTATGTGCTAGGAGTAGAACGCCACGAAGGAATGAGGGCTTCGATGCATGTGTAGTTAGTTGTAGGAACCATAAGTTTGCAGTCAATTTGTTTATAAGCAGGAGAGGATGCTAATGCAGTTTCCATTACATGTAATATTTCGGACAGTTTTTCTTGGTCACCTATCATCTTTTGTGCTCCTCAAATGTTCATGTACTTTAATCCAGCTGTATGGTGTAGGTTGATATACGAGGAAGAGGCAGTATTCCCCATCTATATTTGTCAGGCACTGTTAGCTGGTTAACTTTCACAGGTTAGTGGTGAGTACTAGTATGTTTGAATTTTGAATTGTACATATTTATTGTTAGTCAACTTGGAATTTCTTCACACTGAAGTCCTTTGTGGATCAGTAATGTCACAAGTTTACTGTTCAACATTATGTCTGTGCATGCAAGTAGAAGATGCCAAGATCAGTCCCACATTAAGAACTGTATCCTCGTGACTGTTTTATCTGTCGTTTAACTTCAGAAGGTGAAAGAGCAAGTGACATGGGTGCATTCGAACAGTGCTAATCGTCCTTCTGGAATGTTACATGGCCATAGCATTAAACAAAATAAAACGCTTACAGTACTTCACACAGCTATGAGTGACATTGTTCTTGTTTGCCTGGAATAATAAACTTCAAATTCCTTTCAAAATGGCACAAAAGCTTCATCAGAGTTAGCAGGTTTGAAAAGTAAAAATTTCTAGTTGTAGGGGCCATACATGAATAGCAAACTGGAGCAGTTGAGCCGGGCAGACATGTGCATGCGATGGAACTATCCTTTTTAAGTGCTGGGCCAAGTACCGTTATCTTGTGGGAAATGACTAGCTTCGATGTGAGTGCTACAGTAATTAGGTGTACAAAAACCCTAACGAGCTAAGCATAGATGTGGTTTAGGTTGTCCTAATATTAAATACGTACTGTATGGAGTAGTACTTTGAAGGAACGGCTGTTTCATGCGTCAGTCAATTGACTCTTTTCCTCCAACTACGGCAAATTAGGACAAGTGCAAACCACTACGAAGGTGAAAAAAATTAGGTACTGCGACGATTTTAAAAATATTTGAAAGATCATAGCAATACCTATTTGCCAGCAGAACCAAAAGCACTTCATTTCAAGAGAATTATTGATTGATTTAAAGTTTCTTTTCGTATAGCTAGAGAGGGTACAACTCGGAATTGAAAGATACTATGGCTACGAAGAGATTACTAACTGATCCCTCTCTCGATTCTCTAAAAAAAAAACTGCTCTCTCTCTCTCTCATATTTTATACTCCATCCGTTTTTAGATTATTGACACCGTTGATTTAGACTTCAACTTCGACTATTTATTTTATTCAAAAAAGTTTGATGAATATTATATATTTTATTATAATTTACTTTATTATCAAAGTAGTTAGAACTATAAATTATAACTTTACATATTTGAATTAATTTTTTGAATAAGACGAATAGTCAAAGTTAATGTCTAAAGTCAACGGTGTCAATAATTTGGAACGGAGGGGGTATATGATTGATTATTGCAGTAAGAAAAAAGACATGATGAAAGACAAGACACTGGCATACGAAAACATACATTTTCCTGATCCTACAATTCCAAGCTTGTCTGCAAAGAAGTAGCTGGCGTCCTGCAATGTACAAGCGGAGGTTCTTTATGTCTACCTCATATGACAGAATAGTTGACGAGCATCTGAATAGAGTACTATTAGTAGCTTGTCTAATAGGAGTAAATTAAACTTCTATAATAATAATACGTACCCAATCACCTTGACTTTAGACATACTGAAGAAAGACTTCGGCTTCTTTGGAACTTAGAAATTTTATAGAAATCTCACAAAAATTTTATAGAAATTAGTTTAATTTTATAAAAAAAACACAAGAAATAAAAAAAATTCCCGCATTCAAAGGAGGCCTTCGCCTTGAGCACTGCTAGCTCTAACTGGACGGAGCTGCTAAAGGCATATGAATGAAATCAAAATTCTAAACGATCACGAATTCCTCCTGCAAACTTTTCTTGAGAGTTCCTTTCAAGCTTACCACCTAATTCGTACTGCTAGCTACTAGTAGCCTCTCTAAGTCCTACGTACTGTTCCTGTGCCCTCCCGTCCAGAGGTGCCCGGGCCAGGAATGGCGAAAACAATACTTAGGTCCTTGCCCGTGCAGCTCGGCGCCATGCATTTTCCTTGCGCTTATCACTACTGCCCAACTTTCGGCTTCCTCCATGCTTGCTTGTTGTGTTGGTGGGAGATTCAGGTCCACAGCTTTGCGAATGGGCGATGGACCGATGGTACCGCGAAAAGCCGATTTGACAGTTTGGCCGGCCGTCCTGGCATAAGCTCTTCGACGTTAACCGTTCTCTTGTATGTTACCGATTGGATAGGACGAAGTCCTGCGGAAACGGCAGATTGGTCTGCTGGAGAATGAACAGCCGTTCGCCATTACGTTAAAGCACACCCCTCTGTTATGTACATTATGATTGCAATCTCTACCTTCGTTCTTCTTCGCTCAGCTAATTCTAAGTAGCTTGTGCACTTAAGTAGTAAAAAAAAGGCTATTGAATCTACGCAGTGCTTGTTTATATGGAGAAAAAAGCCTAACAATTGAAGTTTTGAAACTGTCAGTCTATTCTTGGCACCCTTGTAATTGAACTTCGACCATCGTACCTACCATTTGTTCTCTTTTTTTGACTGGAGACTTAGCTTCTTCTTTTTAGTTGGAAAGAGAGGTCTAATTAGCTTTGCTACTCGCAAGTAGTAGCAACAAGACAAATGAGCTTTTATAAAGAACATGCCGATTTAATTTTTTTGTAGGAATCAGGCCCGTTTATGAGGAGGATGCTCCCTAAGATCGCGGCCCAACTCAAAGTTACCAGTAGAAAGGCCTTCCGCAAAAAGGAGAGCTGTTTCCAGTCCATGACACAACGCTATACATAACAATGAGCCCAGTGTAGGTATGGCTACTATCTGTGTTAATTACTCTCTCCGTTTTTAAATTATTGACACCGTTGATTTAAACATCAATTTTGATCATTCGTCTTATTTAAAAAAGTTTGATAAATATTATATATTTTGTTATAATTTATTTTATTATCAAAGTAATTAGAACTATAAATTATAATTTACACATTTGAATTAATTTTTTAATAAAACGAATGATCAAAGTTGATGCTAAAGTAACGTGTCAATAATTTGGATATGGAGAGAGTATTTCTTATTCGCAGGTTGATTTCAGACAAAATTAAAGAGAGCTGGGACACTGTTAGTGCTTGTTTATGGTGTTTGCACAATAAGTTCATCAGCAGACAATCCAGCCAACTGAACAACAGTGGCAAAACTGCACTCGTGCCCGGCCAGATTGCCAGCTTGTGTCCTTTGCTCCCTTTTGCTTTTATCGGAAGCATGAAAGACTAGCATAACATACTTACTGGTCTTCAAAACTGCAACGCTCCACATAACAAAGGAACTGTTTTATGGAGATTTTTTTTCGTAGACAACTACTCCCTCTGAATTTTTTCTCTAATAATGGACTTACAGAAAAATAATAATAAAATATACAGATGGAGTAATATGGTTTGATCTAGGGCGGTGCTAGGGCTTACTACTCCGTAATTGGCATTGGTGTCAGCTGACACCACGGCTTCCAGATGGCTCGTTGGAGCTGAGAAAACTCTTATCCCAGCAGCAACCTTGACTAAGTACTCACCCATCCGGTTAGAAACGGCGCACTTACTAAAAAGCAAAGAACGGAAAGCAGAGCAGAGAGGCGTAGCAACACAGAAAAGCTTTCCGTTCCACGCGCCGCCGCACCAGCCCAGCTAACCCCACGAGGACCGCGCGTTCGTCGTCTTCGTCCTTTTTCCCGCGTACGCCATTGGTTCACCGGCGACAGGTCATCCTTAACCCAGATTTCGGTGACCTCGGAGCCGGCACAGGTGTCGGCGCCGGGGATCGTGGGAGTACAAGCTCGGTCGCGCAAGCCACCGTGTACGAGAGTAATGTTTGTTTATGCATCCAGATTATGTTCCGTATTATAGTATTCTACTGGCTGGCCCGGCTGGTAGATGCTCGGCCGGCGCGGGTTCTACGCAGCGAGCTGATCGAGTGGTGGTGGTGAGTTCGCCCTGGTTTCGTTTGGTCAGGGTTCGTGGCTGGAATCGTGTCGCCGGAAACTAGTGGCTCCGAAAGGCATGGGCCAAGGCTGGGCTTAGTTTACTAGTTAATCGTTTACGTGAGGGATGACTCAACAACATAGTATAGTGAGCTCAGCCGTCTCTGACCCCCGCGCGAATCACGTGTGACAACTTAGAAGACTTGATGACATGACGAAGGTTTACATGTCAACGTCTTAGACTCTTAGTGTCTATAGTAATGAACAAGCTCGACAATACCTGGGCGACGTGTGTGCGCCACGGCGACACATGAGCAGCCGAGTAGTCGTCTTTCTCGATCGAGCGACGGGTCCGATCGAGCCAAGCGTGAGCTCGCAACTCGTTCACCCTCCCGTTAATAATCCGAGTATGTACCGATCGAAATGATGCTGGGGGTTCAGCTTCTGTCCGAATCAGTCCGGGGCACGTATGATCGGCGCGCGATCACCTGGTGGCCATGCGTCACGAGCTGCAAGGCTACAATGGCCGCCGAAGAAACGGCGCGGACGGAGAAGCCGATCTAGTAACCGAGCACGCGCGCGCACCGGCGGTTCGACCATCTGTTCGACGCGGAGGCGCGCGCGGGACACGTACGTGCCCTCGCGCGCGGCGATAAGCTCCTCTGACTTTCAACGGCGGGCTCGATCCGTCGACCCCGGCCGGCAGCTAGCACGGAGAGAAAGAGAGGATGAGGAGGAGATGCGTTCGGAACTGAACTCTGAACAGTGACCCCTCGCCGCGCCCCGCGCGCAAGGAGACAACGGCGCCTGCCACCTCGGCACCGTGCCCTTCGGGAGAAGCTCTCGACGGCCGCCCGGGGACCATATCGACGTCGACGGCCCCGTCCACCTACGCGCTCGACCTCGATCGGACCGGTCCCACGAACAAAGGCGAGGCGAGAGGGTTTCGTTTCCTCGACTACCGCTGCGCGCTCTGCCCCGGCCGCTGTCCAATGGAAGGTCGATCGCGCACTCCAAGCCGCTGCGAGCGCACCACGTGTCCAGGGAGAATCAGTCTCAACGCGGATAACCATTCCGTCCCATGCGCGCGGTGATCGATCCGGCGCCGGAGACCGGCCAATGCGCGGCACCTGGCGGCCGCGGTGGTCCTACATGTCTTCATCGCAGCGATTGGTGCCACGTGGTAGAATCAGCGGGGGATGCACGGGTATAAGAGCGCGCGCGCCATGTCCCGAGCGCCACTCCACTACACCCACGCCCACAACTAGAAGCTTCGCTGGCTTTGGCGCCACAGCTGATCGATCGCTGCGGCCCCGGGATCGAGGCCATGGAGCGCGACTGCCAGTTCCTGGTGCCTCCGCCGCCGCAGCACCAGTACGAGGATCAGCTCTTGCACCAGTTGATGATGGTGGGGGATCAGGACCCCGTGGGTGCTGCCGGGATGAGGGGAGGAGGCGGTGGCGGGGAGAGGAAGCGGCGGTTCACGGAGGAGCAGGTGCGGTCGCTGGAGACGACCTTCCACGCGCGGCGCGCCAAGCTGGAGCCCAAGGAGAAGGCGGAGCTCGCGCGGGAGCTGGGGCTGCAGCCGCGCCAGGTGGCCATCTGGTTCCAGAACAAGCGCGCGCGGTGGAGGTCCAAGCAGCTCGAGCACGACTACGCCGACCTCCGCGCTCGGTACGACGCGCTCCGCGACCTCGTCGAGTCGCTCAAGCAGGAGAAAGTCGCGCTCGCCGCACAGGTGCTTAATTGTTTCTCTTCTTTCAACAATTGGCCCAGTGGAGTCAATGGATCGAGCTGCCTGTGCTGATGACCTCTTTCCCTCTCTTCTGGACTGATCTACAGTTGGATGAGCTAAAGGGGAGGCTGAACGAGCGGCAAGACCAGAGCGGCAGCAGCTGCAACATCACCGGCGGCACGGCCTCGTTCGACGTGGACGACAAGAGGAATAACAACAGCAGCGTCAGCAGCCAGGACGACGGCGCCATGGCGGCGGCGGTGGCCACGTCGGAGGACTCGACGGCGGCCGGGTACTACGACGACCACGCCGTCGCGTACGGCGGGGGCCTGCCCGACCCGTTCTGCAACCCACCGGAGCTGTGGGATACATGGCCGCTGCTGGAGTGGAACGCGGTGGCGTGAAACCGAAAACCTCACGATCGCAGTGGCACGCGTATTTCTGTACCCTTCCCTGTCCGTTTATATGTAGTAGTAGTGTACCAGACACCAGTAGATTCAAGTTGCTCAGTAGCTGGACCCGGAGAGAGATCGTCGAAAACAGATCTTAGAACTGCTATAGCTCGCCAGCAGGATTCAGGACGACGCGACCGGCCGGTGCACATGGCGATGGAACCTTGGAAGACTCATGCACTGTACTGTACCCCTGGAAAATTCATCCACGGCTGGCCGGGGTCGACGCGCGCGGTCGGCTCCGGGGCACCTTAGAGCTCATGTTCGTGAAAAGAGAGGCTCCAGAGCCCGTGTGGATGTCGTTTGCGCGTGGTTTCCTGCATACCGTTGCCGCACAAGTTGTAGACCGCTCCTTTGCTCGTCCGTGAGACTGGCTTCCGTCTCTGTACGTAGGCCATGGACATCCAGGACCCAGCGCGTTTGTTCGTTGTCGTCGTACGTGCTCCAGGACGAAGGCTACGCGCCGAGGACGAGGAAGCTTTCGCTCTCGCCGGGGAACAGACACCGACAGACAGACAGACAGAGGCAGCGTCGCTGTCGCGGCAACAGGAGATGATCAGTTTTCTCGCGCGCTCGTTTGGAAGGTAGCAGCTGATGATCAATCCGCGCGCGCGCGTGTCGCGCGCTCGTTCGTTCCCGGCGCCACCGCGGGGCCGCAAAGACGTTCCAGCGGGTGCCGCACAGACGAGAAGCAGGCGAGAATTCGGAACGTTCTGGATGCGTGGCCCGGCCCCAGCGGCCAAACGGGTGGCGGGGGGAAACTACTCACCGGACGTGATGGCGATGCGATGCCGAATCACAAGTACGCAAATGTTCCGACGCGTTCCCCAGGAATCAGTCGTGGGAGAAATTATAGTACTAGCAGTCAGGAAATGCAGGTGTTAGTGTGATCCGCTATAGTTTACAGCTTCGAATACGTGATTGCAGGGACTAGGGAGTACGAGAAAACGAACACCGGTTTTGAGCGGTTCGCACGGCAAGAACGACGATTTTTATTCCCCTTTCGACGAGTATATACCGCCAAATATGAAAATACCTCGCTTAACTGGTATGGTTTGCTTGTGGTGAAGCATTCCCAGCCAAATTCGGTTGCTTGAGGGAAGTGAGACACGTGTATCGGCGTAATAGTTTCTCATGGGTGTGCGCGACACGATGTGAGTGTGTGTTTCTAAGACAAAAATCACAAACGACAAATCGTGACTGCTGATGGATGTAATGTTATTGGGACGCACGGCCTTTACCGTCTCATCGATCTACTCAACTCAGCACAAGCTCTTTTTTGCTTTATTAGGGCCTCTTTCAAGAGATGACTGAAGTTATTGCCGAATAATCGGATGCCTTTTTGGAGCATTTTAAAATTATGAAGCACACTGATGAAAATTTGAACTCACAGGTAATGAATTCGATTTAAAAATTCAAATCAACAGTATATATATATATGGGGAAACAAAATCTAATACTACAAGCTGGTACAATGTGGTAGAAGAGAAACTACTAAATGTATGACATACAGTTCGATGCAGCATGCTATGGCTTTAGTACTGAAAGAAGACAATGGAAAAAAAAGGAAAGAAAAAGAAAAAAACCAGAGCGAGAGACTGGACCCACAGAAATGCTCTCTTTGGCTAGGCTAGAAGAAACTGGATCCGCTCATTACTTGGGCTAGGCTGACATGGTTCCAGTGAGCATAGCAACAACAAACTGGGCCGCGATGAACGAGAGAGGTCCACGTTAGGACAACATGCTCTAAAAATCTACAGCCGAATATTTTTTGAAAGACATATACAGCCGAATCAAATCCATGTTTTCTTTCAGATCCTAAATAAATTCAGTTATTTGTGTCTGTTGCAGAAGATATGCCCATATTCATCAGTCGTCATGCATTGCTTCTGTGGACACAATCACCATTGCACTAAGTTTCTGAAAAGAAAAAGATGAGCACGTGGAATTTCTAGTAGAAAGGTGATTTTGGTAACACTTTAATTCTCGGGCTAAGGGTTACCATGGAGTTCTTTTCTCTGGTATGTACGAAATTCTTTTTTTTTTGCTAAAAGTATATAAAGGCCAAACCAACATTTAATTCTGAATTCACTGGAGAACGAAGCAGGCATTACAGTGAAAAAGTTTACATCCGGATGGAAATAGTTTTCATGAAACAACGACAACTAACATTATAAACCCTACTAGTATTTTGTATTAAACGTGGAACCAATTACATGGGTTGGCGCGATGAACTCGTCACAGTTGGCGTCACATCATCCAATTCCAATAGAGCTTCAGAATACTGATAGTACTTCCAAGAGGCTGGAGGCGTGAAGCCACCGTGGAATCACCGAAAGCATATGGGTTTTTCTATTCGGTTTTGGCCTTGGCAAAACTCTGCAGCAGATAGACTAGCGCCAGAAGCAGGAGTGGCGCAGCGACCTGCAGGAGCGTCGCCCAGGAACCCGAGCTCGCCGTGGCCTTGTTGGGACTCGCTTCCTTGGGCATGGCGTAGGTGAGCTTGGCCGGGATGGTGGCCACGTCGATCTCGCCGATGCAGTACTGGCGCATCATCTCCTTGGCGGAGTCGCTGTGGCCAATGTCCTCGTAGTCCGAGGTCGCGTCCTTGCCTGCACCCGCGGAACAAGAGGCAACGGCGGCAGGCAGTGAGCAGCGGTGCGACAGTGCGCTTTACCTCCCTTTCTCGCTGAAAACGGCAAAAACAAGAGACAGGAAGGCTCACCGGCGGACGCTAGCAGGACCTCGTCGCCGCCCGGGTGCTCCTCCATGAACGGCGTCACGTCGTACACCTGCAGAAGGCATGGTGGGCAAGACATGGCAGAAACATGGTCTGACTAACCTTGAGATCAAAGCTTGTTTGCCGTGCAGCTTAATATGCTCATGGAGCGGAAGTAGAGCTGCAACCGCAATTGCAACGGAGGGGGATCACTAACCTTGCCGGAGATGATGATCCAGCAATCGTTCCGCTCGTTGTGCTTCCTCACCTCCTCGAACGTGTACATCTTCCCTCCCGCCATCTCAACCTGCGCTTCTCCTCCGCTGCTAGTTCAACTCCTAGACAAACAACGAAACAAATTAGTAACAGTTGTTGCTAATTCAGCCGTATCGGATCAAGAAGTAACCGGAGGTCTCTCCGCGCGGAGGGCACTTACCTACCGCGCTGGATGGATTCCTGCTCGAGCAATCTCACCCACCCGTTCAGTTTTGCCCAGCCGGCGGGGCAGCCCTGCC
Source organism: Zoysia japonica (assembly GCA_001602275.1). NCBI lineage: Eukaryota > Viridiplantae > Streptophyta > Magnoliopsida > Poales > Poaceae > Zoysia > Zoysia japonica. The sequence goes on along the minus strand of BCLF01000022.1, from coordinate 2,964,253 downwards.
ACATGCGCCGGCGGCGTTGAGTGATTTGCAGATTTGGTATTGATCCGGCGCCATGGCAAGTCACAATTTTCCTCTGCGAGGCTCACACGTGTCAAGAAATTTGCATCGGGGCGACTTATCAGACCGCCCGCACCCGTGAAAATCAGCCCGGAAATTTGCCACACCATTACCGTCATGCTTAAGTGACCCACTGGGTGGGGTGACGAAGACCGTACTTCTCCCGCGGTCGTCGTGTCTGGTCCCGGACATTTCCACGGCGCACCCGTCTTTCAAGTTCCTAGGCGGGGCTACCGGCCACGAGAATCAGCCCCACTCCGACGCCGCAGCGGTCATCCTGAAGGGAATTATCAAGTGACAAATGCTTTGGTGCCGGCCAGAAAGCAGCTCGGAAACGCGCCGAAATTTGGCCAGTCCACGGCAAAACGAAACCGGGGGCGTGGCCGGTGGTGCCCGAGCCAATCAACGGGCGGGACTTGACCGCGGGTCTTCTGCCAGCAACGCGACGAGGGCTGTGAGATTATTGGTTTAATCCGGGGAGCAGGGCGTGGGGAGCACGCGGGCGCCGTGGCGGAAGAAGCCACTGGAGCAGCGAGCGGAAGAGGGCACGAAAACGTCGTCAAAAATCCTCTACAGGGAAGCGTCCCAGGGCTGCTAGTACTACAAGCGAGGCTGCCCAGGAACTCACCCCGCGTGGTGGCGCTGGCACCCGGCTGCGGCGCGCGTTTTCCGCGCGCTCTGCTCTGTAGCAGCAAAACGCTCACCGGCCGGCCACGGGTTGTGCGCGCTGATGATGCCGATGGGCACCGCACGGAGAGAATAGGCAGATCGCTCGATAGGTCAGCGGTCGCCCCGTCCCATTCAAACCCGGCGAAATGCTCTCTTTCTTTTTTCCTTCAAGGCAGTGCTTCCGTCAGTACTTGGAAGGAGGATGTGGCAGAGAGAAATGTCAGTTCTTGAAAAAAAGAAGGGAAATCCCTCATACATGTACACCCCAAATGTGGAAATGTTACTTTTTTTTTGGAAAGGAATGGAACTGTTACTGTCTTACTGATAGTTAAAAAAATGGTTCCAAACTGCTGCTCATGGTGAGAGCTATAGACCATCTGTTATTTGTAAAAAGGAATGTTGCAGAATTCATCTCGTATACAACACAATATGAACAAATATCTCGTTAGAACAGTGAAATGTCTGCTACAATATACAACCACTCCTTTTTCAAACACAACAACATATCAACCCTAGAACTCTCCCTGCAGCTCTTGAAAATGACGGAACATTGTGAGGATAATCAATTTGACTTGAGAAATTTATTTTGATATACAATCACACCTGACACCCGAATTGCACCACCTGTTCTCCACGACTTGCTCAAATTTCTTAGCTTCCGGGCGTGAACTGCATGCATATTGGTGGCTTGATTTTGGCAAGAGCAAGCAGGGAAGAAGGAAAGGTCCATATGCCATCTCCACAGATCAAACCAGATGCCACCGCTGGCACCATGAAGGAAGCCTCCTTCTTGTTCATCTTGTTCCAGATAAAGACCACCAAACTACCCACACACATATCAACAGCAAAGCTCCCACCCACAAGAAACGGCACAGCCATTGCCATTGGTAGGGGAACGAATTTCACGTACTTCTGTGGTAAGATATCCCTTGCTTCACGAAAAATCCAGCGGTGAGAGAAAGGCAATGCCTAGGCAATGAGGCGAAGCCCTCCACTCCGATGATCGCCATATTACGGTATATCAGTCCGTATGGTGCCTTCCAGTAACCGCTTGGGTTTCCAACATCAAATGCATTGTAGAAGAGCAAGAAAGTGAGAGGCCCAATGATGCAACCCATGGCGGTCCCGATCACTTGTGCCACAAGCAAGGATTTTGGTGATGTCAAAGTTAAATGGCCTGTCTTGAGATCGTGCATCAAATCAGCAGAGGCTATCACCAACTGCTTCACTGCTGTACGGCCAACTAGGCCAGCCACAACACCATTTTCTTTGCTAGCCCAAGCTGCAAAGATGAATATTACGATTTTGCCATAGTTGTACGCCATGTTGATGTCAGTTAGTCCTGCTCCATAGGAATTAGAAAACCCAAGAATAGGGGCAATGCCATAGGCGACAATAATGTAATACCACTTGTCGAAACATAAATGGTACGGTGATTGCTGCGATAATGCTTAACAAGGCATATCCACCATAAGCAGTCCAAGCTGGAAAAGAGTCCTTCTTGAAGACTTCATCACGTTTTAGATCATCGAGCGAGACCATGTTATTCTCGTCTGCGACTGCAAATTATTTGATCAGTGTCAGCAAGATATTTATGGTGAAAAAACTACTCACTCCATTCTTTAATTGATGTCGCCGTTGGCTTTTAAATTCAACTTTAACCATTCATCTTATTCAAAAAAAATTGATAAATTTCATATATTTTGATATAATTTGATTTATCATTAGAGTTATTTGAATCACAACTTAAAATTTTTCACATTCGAGCAAATTTTTTGAATAAAACGAATGGTCAAAGTTGATCGTAAAAGTCAACGACGACATCAATTTAAGAACAAAGGAGTACATAATTTAGGTAAGCCTCTTTTCCTCACCTCTGTTGTTAAGATGTCTGTTGTTTAGCCGCTCATGCAAGCTCGTGGCAGAGATACCCATGACTTTGATGATTGATATACACCGTCTCCCATGATCAGAGCAACACATATGAAGGCCTGCACATTAAAGAAGAGGCCCCTTGACAAGATACATAAGTAACTGCTTCCTGCTATGGATGCAAAAGCCTGTGAAAAAAATGGGTAGCTGTGAGGGAGAAACCTTGTAGCCATAAAGGCTTTTCATGCTGCCTAATGGTACATTTGCCGGATACCAATTTCCTCTTTGTTTGGTAAGGAGTGGCCACATTATTCCCCACGAGATGATGGCACCAAGGAGGGTGGAGAGATTTACAAGATGTGAAACAAGCATCCCCGCACCGACATAGGTAAGGCTAAAGTCGAAGAAGAATCTGATACACAAATAGATTGAGATTTAGTGAGTTAGATATGCTAAATTTATGGAGATGTATTAGTTTGAACAATCATATAACTGTATTACGTTTGCCTCCAAGCCTTCAGGCCAAATGTTGGGAACTGAATAAACCCGCAAACATCACCTCCTGTGTAAAACCACTGGAAGAAGCTCCATATGAAGCTCAATCCAAAATATTTCAAAAAGCCACGGATTTGCATTCTGCCACGAAGAGTAAAATAAGGTCATCAGGCTCATGCTGCATCTCGCAGTAACCTTAATTGGCCAAATACAATTAGTTAGGAGAGGTGCCAGTATTTGTACTTTGCATTCCTGTCTCCTTGTTTGGTGTGGAACCCGTTTATGAGAACAGCAGTTGCAGTGCCACTTGGGTAAGTTAATTTGTAATCTATAACCAAAGCCTGAAAATACAATGTGTAAAAGAATATGATGACATAGGCAAATAAACCATATGCAAACTTAAATTGAACAACGGGTATTGGGAAATTGGCTTATTAAGCAGACATTATAGGATTTTGGCTACTTTTTGGCTTATTGGGGCGGGCAGTAGAGAATGAAGGAATACTGATAAGTAAAATGGCACCTTTCTAAGGGGAATCAAGTTTAGGAGGCCAGCGAAGGAAATCGCCAGGAGTAATGCTGCCATCCAGCCAAATGCAGGGTCCTTGTAGCTCCCTGGCACGTTGGCTGGCGAGTACCCTGCAAGCTCCAAGCCTCCAACGACTTCTTGTCCAGGCCAAGCAGCGTCGACCCGAATCCACCTGAAACGGGCGCCCAATAGTCCAAGTGCCGTGATGGAGAAGACCATCAGTTTTGAAACGGGCAAACGGGCGGTCACTAGTACAGTAAGAGATGCGCTGACTGACCTGCGCAAGCGATGTCGAAGCACGCGACGGCGCATGTCTCGATGACGGTGTTCTCCTGGCGAGTGAAGGGCCGGGTCACGAGGCCGAGGCGTTCGATCAGGAGCGTCCACCCGCGGAGTGCGAGGAACGAGAGCAGCGCCGCGGAGACGTTGAGGTTGGGCACCAGTCCCGTGGTGAGAGCGAGCTTCATCACGATGACGCTGTAGATGAACCCGATCAGCAGCGCCGCCACCATGCCCCGCAGGGTCACTTGCTCGCGCCACGGCGGCACGCGCTCCTCCTCGTGCGCCACCGGGGGGTCGGCCTCCATGTCGCCGGGCGCAGGCTCGTAGTTATCGATCTCCTCGCCAGCGCGCTGGCCGCGGTTTACGACGTCCATCGTCGCGCCGTTGCTCCCTGCGCCTTCGTGTGCACGAACCCAACAAAACCGATGGAGAGGGCAGAACAGAGGAGACAGACTAATGCAGACAAATGATTGGGATGCTGTTATCCGTAGTACGGAGCTTTATTTATAATGAGGATGTCCTTGCCAAAGTCAACTATATCTCCTATTAGTATCTTAATATCCATCAAGAAAAAAATATGTGCATTTTTCCATAATGTTTTCTATGCGCTGCAACTCGTAGAAAAAGTTGTACATAAGGAGGGACTAGTGATTAGGTGCACTCTTCCCATATTTTTGTTTTCGTTTCTGCAATATGCTTGGGATTCCTAATGGCAGTAGTAAATTAATTAAACTTTTTTAATAAGCTTGCAATGGCTACCACAATTTTTGTTTATATGAGGTTTCTTGTAACAAGCAACATCACATCTCACAATTCTGAAGCAAGGATGCTTATGTCGTCACCATTGTACGCGGGAGAAAATTATACAGGACCCGGGTCCTTCGTTAATCTGTAGGACCCTCCCTCCCCACCCACCACATGTTAAGCACCAATCTCAAAGCATTTTTCTTTCAGCCCAAATTTTCTTCCAGCCCACGTTGCACTTAGCGTAAACCGTTATATAAATATAAATCAAAATTAATTAGAGATAAAAAAACTTGTACTCCCTCCATTCTTAAATTGTTGTCATTATTGATTTTTAACATTAATTTTGGCTATTCGTTAAATACTATATATTTTGTTACAATTTGTTTTATTAGTTATTTGAAACATGGTTTATAATTTTATATAATTGCACTAATTTTTTGAATAAGACGAATGATCAAAATTGATGTTAAAAGTCAATTGTGACAAAAAAAAATTAGAAACTGAAGGAGTAAATGAGATAATAGAAACTGAATTATTGATAATCTTACAGTTATCTGTGAAACTCTAAATGCTTTAGCAACTGATGTTTGGTTTAGTTCTTCTCCTGCAAATATATACTCCTTTATTCCTAAATATAGTCGTCATTGATATCTAATATCAATTTTGACCATTCTTTTATTCAAAAAAATAATTTAAGTGTGTAAAAATTATAAGTTGTGATTCAAATAATTTTAATTATAAAATAAATTATAACAAAATATATTATATTATCAAACTTTTTTGAATAAGACAAATACTCAAAATTTATGTTAAAAATCAATGGCGAATTTAAGAATGGAGAGAGTACAAATTTTTTTACCTCTAATTAATTTTGATTTATATTTATATTACACTAAATGAAACATAGACTGGAAGGATATTTGGGCTGGAAGAAAAATGCTGAGATTGGTGCTTCATACGTGGTGGGAGGGGAGAGGGGTCCTACAGGATTAACGGAGGACCCGGGTCCTGTATAATTTTCTCCCATTGTACGCGGTCCAGGCACGAGCAATTGAAAATTTATTTCAGAATCAACAGCCACAGCCAGATAGAGATCAGTTTGACGGGAAAAAAAAAACAAGTACCAGTAGCATGTAAAAAGTCAAGCAAGAGACTTGTGCACTCAACAAAGAAAGCACAGCTGGGACTGCTGGGCATACAATAGCAGCGTTTGACTCTATGTGCATGCCTGGTTCATGCCGCTTTGCAAATATGATTGTAAAATCAACGACCTTGTTCACACTGATCACAAAAGCGCACAAATAAAGAAGACACGTATCGACAGACTGCGAACGATCATGGTCTCTGGAGCGCAATCAAAGGCCGCATATGGATTCTCTGATATCTTGCAGACCTTGTTATGCTGATCAATGATCATAAGAAATAGGTGGCACATTAATAAAAAAACCATATTCGGTATAAATTAACCTTTTCAATTCTATTCTAGTCGCCATTCTGATTTTACCATAGGAAGTGCTTATAATATATAACTTTTCACCGATAATGAATATATTTAATATAATATTAGCATGATTCTCATTTAAATGAGATGTTATTTTGAATCTTAATCGGTATGGACTGATGCCAGCCAGTGTTTTAGCCGATACGAACCGATATGGACTGGTATTTTAACCGCTACGAAACTAAGACTTTCACATATACTTCCTCTATTTTTAAATTAATGTTGTCATTAACATTAACTTCTAAGATCAATTTTGACCATTCTTTTTTATTTAAAAAATTAATTCAAATGTGTAAATTTTAAGTTATGATTCAAATAACTATAGTAATAAATCAAATTATAAGAAAGTATATGGTATTTATAAAAAAAATTTAAATAAAACGAATGATTAAAGTTGATGATAAAAGTTAACAGTGACATAATTTAAAAATGTAGAGAATATACCGGCCATTCCAATCGGTATAGAGGGTTCACACTTTATCAGAGACCACCATCTATCGTCGACCCCTTGTGCCGTGGTCGGGAGCAGTAACATGAGTCTGATGCTACAATACCAAACAGTAGCATATTCACCGTGCCATGAAATAAACAGTGTCGGTTTGTGCTATGTAAGTACTACCTACGTTGCAAAATATAAGCATTTTTAGATTTAGATAAGATCAAAATCTTTTTAACTTTTATCAATAATATCTAAATAATTACATAATTTTTAATAATAAAAATATAATTTTTATTAAAATTTATTTAATGATGGATCCAAAAAAATATAATTTGTATATGATAAAATATTATTAATTATATATTATTATTAGTCAAAGTGATAAAAGTTTGACTTTGACTAAACCTAAAAATGCTTATATTTTGGAACGGAGGAAGTAATCTACATCATTTATTTTCTATCGCACCTTCGAAATTGATCCTAATGCCAGCCAATGTCGCTCATTTACACTGAGAACTGCAATGCGTAACCGATACTAATGGTGAATCAATTGAAGGAGGTAGGGAGAAAGAAAGAGATGAAACTATATGGCAGCCAACATGGCATATATGTGCTTTTACCACTGAAAACACTTACTAATTAACAAAATTGATCTAATGTTGCCGTGTTAATTAATGAAACAAAAAACTTAAGATTATGTAAACTTGCAGTATGTGAAGGTTATAAAGCAGACTTTCCCATTGACAAATCAGGTAGAAAGCTGACAATATTGGGTAAAATTACAATGTATTTAGTATTATTGCATTTTGTTATCTATCGTCAATTTATCATTACCACATAATAACTGTTTTCAGTTGTCACTACTGTAAGGTGGATTTTAAAATAGATCAAATGATTGTGTGGACCGCTCATTTGCCATGATCTCATGGCTTTAATTGCCTTTTTACCTTGAAGGAGGTAAAAGTTCCCTAATAATTATTAATTACTGCACTATTCAATTCAAAAAGTAATTTGTGAGTTTTGGCAGGTGGCGGTAATCAGGAACATGTTGCCGGCTGATATTAATTTGTTTTTGTATATAAAGCAGATTCTACGGTAGACCCAAATTAACGTGGACAGTTCATTTGAATGAATCTCGATGAGTAAATGATTTTTTACCCTCTAAGAGGTAAAAGCTCTATCATAATTATTGATTACTATATTATCTAATTTGGAATGAAATCAATGAATTATAGAAAGTACTGAGCGGCTGTTTTAGGAATTAAATTTTGTAATTTTCTTTTATTTTTTCTTTCAAAATTCAACGGTCCAAATTGAATTAGTGGCTCACCTCCTCAAAGGTAAAGGAAACAGGAATTGGTCTAGCTTAGCATGATAAACGGTTGAGATTAAATTCATATTTTACCTTGTAAGAGGTGAACCAATAGTTCTTGGTCAACCTTAGAAGGGCTCTACTATAATACAATACCTTTTACTTTTTTAAAGCTGAACACATTTCAAGGACTAATGCCATCATTACGTCGAACGTTCTAGAGGTTCATGTTTCAGTTTCTCCTGCATATTCCTTCTATACTTCTAATTCAAGTCGTTTTGTACAACGACACAGTCTCCAAAGTATAACTTTGATTTATATTTTCTCTAAAAATATTTATCAAAAAGTGGCAAATGTATACTTTTATGCAAGTACTTTTTAAGATAAATCTAGACATATGATTTTCATATTTTTAAATTTAATAATTTAAATTTTATTTGTAGTTTATGTTTACAATGTTTGACCAAAGCAATATCTAAAATGACTTGAATTAGAAGTATGGAGGGAGTATGCAATATGAGCTTCTCCCCGATTTAACACAACTATACTCTTTTAGACATCATTAATTAGTATTGACATATGTACTCCCGCCCTCTGCATCATCCTCTTATCTGCTTCTATTTCTTTTTCCATCACTAGTTAATACAAAGCTATTTCTCTTTCTAATCTTTTCTTTCCTTTACTTGCATCAAAATATGATTTCTCGTAAAATACTTCAACTTTATGAATTTTCTAATAATTGTACTATTGCATAATAGAAAATCGATATTCTTTTAGCTTCCTTATATCTTATAATGGTACCTTTTCAATATTACGATAATGGTTAAATACTATGAGACTAAATAAAAAAAATATTCAAGACAAAAAAATAAAAGAGGGGTAGTATGCCTGCTTTATGCCTCTTCGCATCGGAAATGTTGTAATAGTTGTCAAGCAGATATTGAGGTTCAAATGTCAAAAGAAAGAGTTGTACTATACACACTATTGGGTTATACAACCCGAAAATAATTGGTCACACCGCATATAATGGGTCATAGCACAAATTATAACTATAGCACTTTCTAGAAGAACATACATACATACATACATACATACATAGATAGTATCCTTGAAGCGATAAATATTACGTAACCAAATAAAAATTTTAAAAAAATCAAGACAAAAAAAATGAAAGAGGTGCAGTATGCCTGCTTCATGCCGCTTGTCATCAGAAATGTTGAAATAGTTATCAAACAGATATCTAGTTTCAAATGTCAAAAGAAAGAGTTGTACTATACACGCTGTTGGGTTATACAACCCGAAAATAACGGGTCACACCGCATATAACGGGTCATAGCCCAAATTATAACTATAGCACTTTCGAGAAGAAAAGTGTTGCCATCCTAGCATAGTTCGATAAGAATTGAAGCAAGTGGAACAACTTAGGGACTAGGGAGTAGACTCGCTCTGTCAAACAAATATAAGCATCTATGTGTTTGGTCAAAATTGAATTATCTAAATTTTGACTAATAATATCTCAAGAGTTAGTTATTTCAGAGATCAAGAGTTACTTATCATAGTAGTTTATTTTGTAATAAATTTAACAATATAATTTGTACTTAACCAAACACTATATTTTTCTCTATTGATCAAAGCTAAAACTATTTGATTTTGATCAAAACTAAAAATGCTTATATTTATGGATGGTGGTAGGATTAAAAAAACTGAGTGTGACGACATAATGTGCTTAGTATCCGGCCACATGGACGGACGGTGTTCGTCATTCGTTCGATACAGGTGTCGTTTGAATCTTTAGAAATTTTGAGAATCTAAATAAAAATTTTAATAAGTATCTAAACAGGAGAGTTTTTAAAAGATTATAAAATCTTATAAAATCTTATGAATCTAACTATTCTTTAATATTTTATATTATACTGCACATCAACGTAACTAAAATGATAAAATCTCGTAATTTAAATATTTGAGATTTTGAAATCTTAAAATTCAAATTTAAAAATTTAAAAATCTAAATAAAATCTCGTAATCCAAATATTAGAGATTTTATAATCCTAAAATTTGGATTTAAAATCCCAAAATTTGTAATCCTAGAATCCGGATTCAATCGGAGCCACAATGTCGACATGCTGTACTGGAGGAAAGTTGATTGTCACAGCATCCGACGAAATCTGGATTCAAACGGAGCCACAATGTCGACATGCTGTACTGGAGGAAAGTTGGTTGTCACAGCGTCCGACGATCACGCTGGTCTGTAGGTGATCTCCTTGTTGCAGACCATATTCTAATTCATTTCTTTTTTTGCATCGCACATCTCTTCTGTCGTTGTTGTTTCTTATTTTGTGTTCGTATCCTCTCCTCCTCCATTTGTAACAAACTTTGTCAATATTTGATTCTAACCACTCATTATATAGAAAAGTCAGAGAATCCGTCAACAAAAGGCCTCCACCGTTTTCTTGATCTCTGGGCATGTCACACCTCTTCTCCGGCCCCGTCAGTCTCCCACGATCTTATCATCGTCTTGGCACCGTACACTACCCCACTACTAGATCGACCATCACATAGCCAATCACACAGTTGATCTGGGTTGCATATGCGGCCATGTACCCTAAAATCCTCCCGACAAGAGTTACGTATCCCACGCATCCAATCGATGGTACAACTAGGTTGATAGTTTCTCATGGATGGTTTCTTAATAGTACATTTTTAGGGTCTCGGTTGCTCGGGGATTGGGAGGGTTTGGAAGGGGATTCAATCCCCAACTGACTTGTTTGAGGTTTAATCCCCTTTGTTCCCTCCGAATCCCCTTGTGGGGATGATTAACCTTACGAATTCGTCAGCTGATCGCATTGCGTGCCATGTTTCTGCAGGGTCATGGATCATATATCGGAATGGCGAATGGCGGCACTTGCATTGGCGACTGCAGGCTGCAGCAAGAGACTCCAGAATCTGGAAGCGAGCAACAGGTCCGTACATGTTTCTCTTGCATTAATTTATGTATATCTCCTTACGTTGCCTGATTGGTCGTGTCAAGGTTCTCGAGAAATATACGCTTGCTGCAACGTTGTACTTATGTTTTTGGAACCAGGGATATGTAACATAACTCCGCGTTGATACTTATACTGAGACGATCTTTCGAAAAAGATACTTATAGTGAGACAGAGAGCGGCGTGTGGGAAGCACAGGTCCGAAATCCTTTGGCCGTATGGCCATATGACACCATTTTGACAATTTGACACGTAGAACTTAATTTAGCTTGGAAGGATATTATGCCTGGTCTGAATAACTGAGGTAGCATTATTTATCTAGTAATCTCTCCGTTCTTAAATTATCGTCGTCGTTGACTTTTACAATCAATTTTGACCATTCGTCTTATTCAAAAAATTTGCTCGAATGTGTAAATTTTTAAATTGTGATTCAAATAATTTTAATGATAAATTAAATTATATCAAAATATATGAAATTTATAAAAAAATTTAATAAGACGAATGGTCAAAGTTTAATTTAACAGTCAACAGCGATGTCAATTAAAGAACAGAGAGAGTACTCGTTTTCAAGTCGAGGTTTGAGGAAAAACTAGGAATCATTAATAGCTTAAGGTGTCAAATTATACTTTCCAAGCCTTGAGGTTATGGCAGTAAAACAAGACAGAATGCTAAGCCAAGGAAATGGATACTGCAGTAATTAAAGAACAAATGGTACTTATGAAGATTGGAACGCCACTCACAGAAAAACTGAAAGTATATGGATTGTAAATAAAAACATATCAGCTGATAGAAATCTCAAATCTGGTAACTTGTGGAAAACAACGTTACATTGAAATGGCACTTAAAAATACAAGACCCCTGAACAATTTATTATTTCAAATAAGGACCAATCCATAACCTGTACCACCCACAAACTGCCATAGTACTCTAGCTTCCAGGTACAAACTTCATGCAGATTGGAGGCTTGATCTTGGCAAGGGCAAGCAGGGAAGAAGGGAATGTCCATATGCCATCTCCACATATTAAACCAGATGCAACTGCAGGCACCATAAACGTGGCCTCCTTTTTGTTCACCTTATTCCAGATATAGACCACCAAACTCCCAACACACATATCAATAGCAAAACTTCCACCCACAAGGAATGGCACAGCCATTGCCATTGGGAGGGGCACGAACTTTGCATACTTGTGTGGTAGAATATCCCTAGCAACACTCAGGATGAATGCAAACGCGAAAAATCCAGCAGAGAGTGTGAGGCAATGCTTTGGCAGTGAGGAGAATCCCTCCACACCAAGGATCGCCATGTTACGGTATATCAGCCCATACGGCGCCTTCCAGTAACCATCTGGGTTACTAATATCGAATGCGTTGTAGAAGAGCAAGAATGTGAGAGGCGCAACGATACAACCCATGGCTGTCCCAACAAATTGAGCCACAAGCAAGGATCTTGGAGATGTCAAAGTCAGATGACCCGTCTTGAAGTCATGCATCAGATCAGCGGAAGCCATGACCAACTGCTTCACTAGTGTACCTCCAACAAGGCCGGCAACAACACCATTGTCTTTTCCAGCCCAAGCAGCAAAAATGAAGAGTGCAATCTTTCCATAATTGTACGCCATGTTGATATCAGTGAGACCCGTTCCGTATGAATTGGAGAAGCCAAGTAAGGGGGCCACGATATAAGCCACAATAACGTAGTACCACTTGATCTGCCTGAACATTATTGGTATTGTGATCACAGAAATGATGATTAACAATACATATCCCGTGTAAGCTGCCCATGCAGGGACAGATCCATCATTGAATACTTCATCACGTTGTAGATCATCTAATGCGACATTTTCATCCCCATTTGCTACTGTTGACTCACTCAAAAGAATAATAAGTTATTCATCATATAGTAATCGATTAAAACGTCATATATGTGAAACGAGGCTGTAGTGTTTTCTTTTCCTCACCTCTATTGCTAGCACGTTTACGGCCTAGTCGTTCATGTAGATTCTTAGCAGTGACGGCAAAAACCTTGAAAAAGTGGTACGTGCCATCTCCCATGATCAAGGCTATACAGAGGAAGGCCTGAAAAAGTATAGACACCATGATATGGTTTAGTTCATTTCTGTTAATTTCTGTTAAGTTCCAATCAGCTTTGTGCTGATCATCACTTGTACCCACACTTGGTCTCCTCGTGTCAAATGGTTGTCTATGGAGATTGTGGGATGTCTCTGTCATATTTGTAGTCACTGGTATTTATAGAAAGAAATAGACCAACGTGTAAAAAAAAATGGATTGCAGGTGAAGGACGACCTTATAACCGTATAGACTTTTCATGCTGCTTTCAGGTATATTTGCAGGGTACCAATCCCCCCTTTGCTTGCTGATGAGTGGCCACAATAACCCCCAAGACAAAATCGCACCAAGAAGGGTGGATATGTTCACAAGGTGTGAAACAATCATCCCCGCACCGACATAGGTCATGCTAAAGTCGAAGAAGAACCTGGCAACCAAATAAATTGAAGTTAAATAGGATTTTCATGCTGCAAATTACGGAGATATTTCCTGAAATAATTAGAAATTAATCTTACGTTTGTTTCCAGGCCTTCAAACCAAATGTAGGGAACTGAACAAATCCACAAGCAGCACCTCCTGTGTAGAACCACTGGAAGAAGCTCCATATGAAGCTGAACCCAAAGTATCTTAGAAACCCACGGACTTGCATCCTTTCATGGAATGTGAAAAAAAAACTCAGTTCACCAAACAATTCTGACCCAATGAAAATTTAAGAATAATCATTATCCATACTTTGCATTCTTGTCTCCTTGCTTGGAGTGGAAACCGTTTATGAGCACAGCGGTTGCAGTTCCACTTGGGTAAGTTAATTTGTAGTCAATGACTAAAACCTGGAAATATCATTTTAAGTAATGAGTGAGACATGCACGCAAGGTATGATTTCTCAGTGTGCAACATCGTTTCTTAATTTTTTTAATCAAAATTTGTGCTAGATTTTAAATTGTTGGTAACTACTGTCTACTGAGATTAAGTCAACGTCGGATCATTTTGGATTAGAGCGTTCCCTGGACCTCTTCACAGCAGACTGAATTAGGATCAAGTCTCTCAAAGCCATTAATAAGCACTTCATAGTTAATGCCCGTAAGCTTACAGTGTAGACAATGTCTAATATACGGAGTACTAGTTTAGCTAATACTACATGATAGATGCTTTCAAAAAGAGATTTTATACCAATTTCCATGACGTTGACTAGCAAAAAATAGAACGAGATTGTGTTCCTGCTTCTCAATTCATCATCGCAACATGTCGCGATCAATGGAAAACAGGGGAACGAAGTGGGAAAGAAGGCAACACCTTTCTGAGGGGAATCAAACTTAGGAGGCCGGCGAAGCTGATCGCCGCGAGGAATCCAGCCATCCAGCCAAAACCAGGATCCTTGTAGGTCCCCGGCCCGTTGGCCGGCGACTGCCCGGCCAGCTCGTACGTCTTCTTGTCGAGACCAAGCAGCGTCGATCCGAACCCACCTGCGCGCGCGCACAACTCCAACGATATTATTTCTGATCAACTGATGGAGTGATGGCCTGACGCGCCGCGACGAGGTAGGTTAGGTACTGACCGCCGAACGCGATGGAGTAGCACGCGACGGCGCAGGTCTCGACGACGCAGTTCTCCTGGCGCGTGAATGGCCGGTGCGCGAAGCCGAGGTGCTCGAGCACGCGCGTCCACCCGCGGAGCGCCAGGAAGACGAGCAGCGCCGCGGAGACGTTGAGCGTCGGCACCAGCCCCGTGGTGAGCGCGATCTTCATGACGATGACGGTGAAGATGAACCCGACGAGCAGAGCCGTCACCATGCCGCGCAGGGTCAGCTGCTCGCGCCACGTCGGCACGCGCTCGAACTCGGGCGCCTCCGCGGGGTCGGACTCCATGTCCCCGGGCACCAGCTCGTGCTTCTCGATCTCGGTGGCTGCGTCGCCAGCGCGCGCGCGGTCACCAACTTCCATGGTGGCCAGTGTTGCTCCTCTGCCCTCTCCTCGGCTGCACAATGCCAGCAAGTGCAGAGGCTGCTGGTCTCTAGAACTGTAACCCGAGCCCAAGACCCCAAGGAGTAGCAGTAAACAAACTGATGTTGCGATGTTAGCAGTTACGATGGTTTATATAGGGAAAATCCTTGCGGAATGTCAACTTCCTTAGAAAAATTCCATAATTATTTGTCTAGTGTGCTTCTAGTGTAGTAAGAGAATGTTTCGTGCCGACCTTGTTACATCTGAACCATATGATTCGCTTCATCAGAATGTAATTAGTAGCTGTTGGGATCTTTTTTATTCCGTAATCACTGGTGTTGCATAAGGATCCATGCTAAGCGGAAACTTGAGGAGTTACAGTAATGCAATATGAGCAGGGCTTTCCGTGGCGGCATTTTCCGTGCCGCTTGTCTACGTGAGTTATCTCGACAGAGTTACGAAATCATTGTTAGATTTATACGGCTTTTGACCATGTAATTTCTGAAATAATTATCAAACCTCAAAGGCTCATCATTATTTGTAAGATGGTAGAGCAGATATGTGCCCATTTAAAATGCAGTAATTTCACCAGAAAAAACACAGGAAAGAAGAAAAATCTTCCGTTTCAAACAGGCCTATATGAAGACTAATTTGACGATAAAGATGTGCTTCACTCCCAAACTAGCATGGGGGATGAGAGGAGACAAAAAGATTGTGTTGGCTTGCCTTGTAAGGAGTATAATCGATAGGCCTGTCTTGATTAGATAGACTTGTATAGTGTAATCTCTTATTCTAGATTTATTTTTAATTGACTATAAATAAATATTATTTTTGATCCATAGTCTTATTAAATTAGAACTATTCAGCACATTATGTACTCTTTCTGTTTCAAAATACTTTATTGCTTTAGGTTTGTCTTAAGTCAAACACAATGTTTGACTTAAACTAAGAGCAGAAAAGTATTGAGGTACTTTGAAATAAGGATACTTCTTTTTAAATTGTGGTCATTAGGATAATAATTCTAGTTTAAAATTAATTAAAATGTTATCTAAACGATAACAATTAAATAACCGATGGAGTAGTATGTAACAACTCTTTTAGAGGATCCTTATGTTATCTTGAAACAAATTGTGTCATCCATACCCCTTTTACTCTGAATTACTTTTGTTCTCCTGAATGAATTTGTAATTTTGAAACAATTATGATACCCAACACGTACCACAAAGACCATAATCAGTGCATTTTATACCAGGCTTGTTCCTAGATTTATAGAGCCAGTGAACTATCTGAAAACAAGTTGTCTGGCTCTCGCTGCATCTGAAAGTTTGTCTCAGCATCAGCACGCAGATGGACGAACTTGATGAAGAGAAACTTCTAGAGGGCACGCAGAAAGTCAGCCCGGACACACGTTGCTGTTGCTTCATCTTGCTACGGTACGTTTCTGAATAAAACATCGACTAAACGCGGCTTCAAAGTTTGTGGGACGGGCCTACTTCATGCTGCTTTTGCTTGCTGATTTCAATACGAACATTGCAGCCGGGCAATCAGAGCTCCGATCCGTTGACTTTGGCTAATGGCCAAGAGAAAAATGTATAATACGTTTCCAGCTTGTGCAACTGGAGGGAACTTGAGATTCAATTGTGGCCACAGAAACAGTTTATGAGACAGAAAAGGATGACCTATGCAAGGGCCAAGGGAGAGGAGACTTGGGAACAGCCTATATGTAAGATCAATTTGCGTCATTGTTTGATGCGAGGGAACTGGTCGTGTCCCCAAGTTTGGGCAACCTGCTTGCCAAGTCTACGATACTGGATTGGCCAGCCAGCCATCCCGTAACTTTCATTCCTCGAGACAAAACTAAAGCATCAGCCAGTTAACTTCCAAATAAAATTAAAAAAAAAAATCTCGATGCCATCTGTATTTCGGCTGACGTTTGTTTGTCCCAGGAAAGCCCCAAAGTAGTTGCAAATCCTGAGCCATAACGAAAGGGGATTTAACCCAATAGTTCAGCCCGAAACATGGGCGCAATGTTGCATTGCAAAATGAAAGAAAAAACAAAAACATGTCTATATTCACAAACACAAAACTATACTACATACTTCCTCTGTTCTTAAATTGATATCACCGTTGACTTTTAATTTAAACTTTGACTATTTCTCTTATTTAAAAAAATTTAATAAAAATTATATATTTTGCTATAATTTGATTGATCATTAAAGTTATTTGAATCACAACTTAAATTTTTACATATTTAAACTAATTTTTTGAATAAGACGAAAGATCAAATATGAGATTAAAAATCAACGACGACATCAATTTAAGAACGGAGGGAGTATTTAGTGACGATAATTCCTAGTACTAAAAAGAACCCTTTACGTTACCCTATACAAATTACAGATTTGGGAGGACACGATTAGCATATCTATCTTCGTAACCCCGTCAGAAAATACAAACTACAGATCGTCAATTATATTGGAGTTGGCGCAGCAGCAGCCCTCATGAGCATGAATCTCCTTTTCGCAATGATGTTTGCATTCTCACCTAGGGCAGCCAGGTGAAGCATCCGCCTCCTGGCTGATGCCACGGCAACATCCTCTGCAGTTGTTCTCCCAGGCGCCTCATGGGGTGGTGGGGAGCCCTCACCTGAAGCACCACCCACATGCCCATCCAACTCCTTGCACTGCATCACTTTTTTCAGGCTCTCGACCACCTCTCTCATTGTAGGACGGTCCTTTCTTTGCTTTGCAAGGCAGATATTGGCCAGCTTGGCGATTTCTCTAGCGCCCTGCTTAGAGTAGTGACCATCGAGCCTTGTGTCTATAATCTTGCTGAATCGCTTACTTTCAACAGGATACTGCTTCACCCATTCCAGAAGCTTCTGTTCTTGTTTAGGACGGTTTCTTTCCATTGAGCGTCGTCCAGTGAGGATCTCATATAGAACCACTCCAAAGCTCCAAACATCACTTTTTGTTGTGAGATGGCCTGTCTCAATATAGTCTGGAGCAGCATAACCATAGGTTCCCATAACCTAACAGAAAGTTGTTTTCAGTAAAAAATTTATGAGGAAATTCTATTATCTAAACCTGTGGAGTACAATCACCACATACCGCTGTAGATACATGAGTCTGACCTGCTGATGGCCCTTCCCTTGCCAATCCGAAGTCTGAGAGTTTTACTTTAAATTCCTCATCAAGCAGTATATTGGAAGCTTTCAAATCACGATATATGATCTATAAAATTGTTCTCAAGATTTTCAGCGGTCAAACACAAAAAAATATCTTTGTTATGGAAGAGAAAAATAAAAAAAATATATCAAACAAACAGACATATTTTCTGTCGATAAGGCTACACATATTGTTTAAAAAGCATTTTAACAGCAAAGAGTATCTATAACACTTGTTTTTCTTAACTATTTTTGGTTCAATCAATATGACCACGCAATAACATTGTTTCAGGAAATAACAGAGAGAATAAAATAAGCCAACGCTGCATATAGCTCGCTAGCACAATTGCATTTCCCAAGTGTACTTGCAGAAACAAATTTGATGTAAAATACTATCATACCTTCTCATTTTATCTCTAACCACACACCTTTCACCTAATAAATTAATTACAAAATTTTTATCTTCCCATAGGTTATGATACAAATTTCAAACCCTACAATCCCAACACAAATTGGAGATATTTATCGAGATATGTTTTTGAGGGAATTTATCTAGATTTGTTCAGTAGTCAGTATGGAGTGCCACATTTGAGCATTTAATATGGTGTCATTGTCAAACTAAAGAAAGGTGTGCATCGCATTTCCTGTGATTTGCGATTCGCATACAATGTACCAGTTCAGTTTAGACCACACAGTTATTATCCTATTTATCAGAGAGCCTTAAGTCCAGAACTCCCCCTTCAAAAGTTCTGCTCTTGAAAGCTTTTCTATCATGTACTGTATCATACATGGTGAACAGTTGTGGATGAATTACTTAATACCCGATTTCCGTTTAACCCAATACACAACTCAGATATGAGAAAGCTGGCTGGATGGGGTTCACAAAATAAATGTTTTTTTCTATCTGTGGAGTGTTACCAAGCTGATACCTGAACTTCCAATCCCTCATGGAGGTACAGCAACCCCTCTGCAGCACCCATTGCTATTTCCAGCCTGGTGTTCCATGGTAGGACAGGGTATGCTCGATTGAAGAGATGATCATCTAAGGTCTTGTTCGTGATGAACTCATAAACTAGCAACCGCTGAGGGCCTCGCTCACTTCGAGCGGCGCAGTACCCAATGAGCTTGACAAGGTTCGGATGCTCAACAACTCCTAGAAATTGAACTTCAGCCAACCATTGCTTGTGACCCTAATCAAGTTGGGAGTAGGAACCAAAATAAATTAGCCAAGTGCTATAATTGTCATATCAAAGTAGCATGCATGTCAATCCATTTATGCATTACTATGTTGAAAACATGTGTACTTATATCATTATAGACTGTAGATGAATATCATTAAAGACTTTGAATGTGTGAGATTAATACTCAACACTGCCATGCTTATCAGTTATCATACTTGTTGGTATGCTATTTTAGTAGATTGCATACAGTGTAAAGCTTCCCAGCCATGAGCCCATGAGTCAGATAGGACTTGATAATTATGCAAACAATATCCCTATTTATGAAGCGAAATGGATGATCTCTGAATCGTTCTACACTATCATCATCAAATTGTTATAATTACTCCCTCGGCTAGAAGCATAGCTAGAGTGACTTTTAATTTGATATGGAGGGAGTAACAAGCAATGGACTGTAAAAAAGGACTTTTAAGTTGACTAGATGCATGCCGAACCAGGAAGCAGTGATCCAATAATGAAAGAAGGGTACCTGGTGGCCATTGGGATTGAGCCTTTTGATGGCGGCCACAGTGCCTCCGGCCGGCCCGCCGGGCAGCCGTACGACGCCCTTGTAGACGCTTCCGAAGCCACCCTCGCCGACCTTGAGCAGCCGGCTGAAGTCGTTGGTGGCGACCTGGAGCTCCCGGAAGCCGAACTCACGGAGGCTGTTCGCGCCCCGCTCCTCGTACAGCTCCGGGATGCTCCGCGCCGACGAGACCGAGACCAAGCCGGACGACTTGCTCACCGCAGTCCGCACAGCCGCCCCCGAGTCCACGGACCGACTCGTGGCGATGGCCGACGACGAGACGGTGGAGCAGGACAGGCTGGAGAGCGTCCCCGTGGAGACGGCCGTGGAGGGGAACGACGCCGCAGCCGGAGACGCCGGCGCGGACCCGCCCTCCCGCCGCCTGTCGCCCTTCTTGTTGCTCTGCTTAAACTTGATGCGGAAGCGCCGGAAGCAACCCATTACCATTTCTTGAAGCGAGGAAGCGGCGGCGGCGGCTCAGCTCGTCGTGGTTGGTCTATCTCCTCGTCTTCTCCATTTTGCCTCCGTCAAATTGCGACGGCAAAGAGCAGCTTGTGAAGATGGAAACACCCTTTCCAGCTCCCCCAGTAACGAAACGGATCAAAAGCTGCCAGCTTCGAGAGAAACCAGTTCCCTCGGTTGACCGCTTGACGCACGAGGCGGCCGAACAATGTCAATATATTGCAGCAGAATAGTTTGACTAACGACTCAACTCCTAGTCCAAGGTGAACAGGAAGCTGAGAAGCAAGGAAATTCACCCACGCCTAGAACTAGGAAGCAAGCAAGAGAAAAAACAGAGGTGGCTTGAAGTTTTCTGCAGAAATCATAAGAAACCCGATAGGAGTCAAACGAAAGGTGCTTGGAGAGCGACGGGAGAGGAGACGGGTCCGGTTGCAACTCCAAAGTGCAACAACTCCTTTATCTGCATGCCTCCTTTTCTTATTTGTTTGTCTAATTTATATTGGTATAATAATCCTTTACTGGTCAGCTTATTCAATTTGCTACTAGTTCATGTTAAGAATTGATCTTCACCCGTTTTGACCCAACGGCTTTAATAGGTCTTTGACCTAATCACGTTTTGATCGGGGACGTCCAGCCTATTATGTCTGGTGGACCCCTGTCGCCAGCGCCACAATAAATAGAGGTGAGGAGCCGGTCGGAACTCATGACCTAAGTTCGTCCGTACCACCGCACCCCACCAACGTCCCTAAACCCGATCTGTGAGAGGGCACTGTGCCGACGGGAAGCGCCATCGCCGTCACCGCCACGACGACCGCCATCACCGAGAGTTCGACGACGTCGCCGTGACTCCAACGGCACTGCCCTCTCCATCGACCAACGCTGCCCAAGCGCAGAGAACCGCACCGACAAAGGGCAGATGGCCAAAACATCTTCCACGACTCCGGCGACCGGATCCGAAGGTATTGACCACCTCCGAACCACAGATCTGTTACCGACACGAAACTTTCGGATCTACACTCCTAGACTCAGAGAAAAGATCATAACATTGGCATCAGAGCCAGATCTAGGAGTGGATCCCGACGAGTATGGAAAAACTCGTCGGAATCCTACCCGCGAGCAAAGATCCGAAAGAAAATTAGTAGCCGTCGGCTACACTGTGGCGGTAGCCTTCGGGCTCTGCGAAAGAACCGCAAAAAGAAAAGGAAAAGAAAAACTACAGCCGCCAAAGAGAAAAAAAAGGAAAGAAAGAAAAAAAACGGCCGCACGCGGGCGGCTGCGTCAACGCCACGCGTCCCGTCGCGGGCAGTCGA
>BCLF01000022.1:2922971-2942303 GCA_001602275.1 Zoysia japonica | reverse complement strand
CGCGAGGCGCGGCAGTACAGCGGGCGCGCGGCCAGCGGCGCGAAAACTCGCGAAAAAGAACTGGAAGGAGCAAATGAATTAGGGTTAGGGTTAGGAGAGAACCCCACCCTTTTTATACCCTCCGAAAAAAGAGCGCGTCCGTCAGATCTAGATCCAACGGTCCAGATCGCACGATGGACAAATGGGCCAGATTTGGCCAAGAGGGAGAGTGAAATTTCGACCCAAGCCCAGGTTAGCTTGCATGAATTGCAACAGGCCAATGGGCCAGGCCGAATTCAATTTCAGCCCAAAAGAAAAGTTTTTCCATTTCTTTTTCAGAGGCAATTTTAATTGATTAATTAGGTAATTTTTTTACCTAATTAAATCTGTTAAAATTTGAATCAACGGGATAATTTTGACAGAACAAAAAAATAAAGTAAATGCTTCTGAAAATTAAAGAAATTTGTTTTCCGCTGCGTACTTAAAGAAATTATTTTCATTATTAAATTCGAACCAACGGGAGAATTTAATTTTGGAAAAATAGTAATAAATTTCAGATAATTATGATATTGTTATTTTCTGACCAACGTTGATAACAACAATATTCTAATTTTTGTAATTGATATTTTATGCATTATTTCTATTTCTGCCCAACATTGATGTAGATTTAATGTATAATATAAAATTGTGTGTCAAATTTTTTACCAACGTTGAAAATAAGACATATAATTTTACTGTTATTATGTTCTCACTTTATTTGATTTATTTACAGGCGGATACAACTTAATGAGTTGTATCAAAGAGATTCTCACTCTCAAAGGTGACAACTATGGAGAGTGGAAGAAAAAGATAGACTTAGCGTTTATCTTGGCTGAGGTGGACTGGGTTCTCACTACAGCATGTCTCACTGAGCCTGAGGAGCCAGTGAGGAAAGAAAATGAGGCTGAGGCTGCTTGGCAGACCAGACAGAGGGACTATGCTCCTTTAAAGATGTTCTATGACCTTGAGCATAGAAAATGGACCACAGCCAACAAGAAGTGTATGGCTGTGATAAAGAACACGATTAACCCTGCAATTGTGGGTTCAATCGCGGAGTGTGACACCGTCACATAGTACCTTGAAAGAATAAAGAGTCATTTTACTAGCTCTTCAAAGACATATGCCACACAAGTTATTAAACAACTTGTGATAGAAAGGTACTTTGGTGGTAACGGTGGCATTAGAGAGCACATACTGAGAATGAGCAACATGGCATCTAAGCTCAAACCAATGGATCTGGGTCTCAAAGATGCACTCCTTATCCATCTGATTTTTGCTTCCTTGCCAAAAGAGTTTGACACCTTTGTTGTCAACTACAATATGCAACCCGAGTCTTGGGACTTGGAAAAGTGCATAGCAATGTGTGTGCAAGAGAACAGAATTAAAGCTTCACATGGTGGTTCTATCAACTATGTGAAGGATAATAAAAAAAAGAACTTTAACAGCTACTCCTCAAAGAACAAGGGAAAAGCCCCTGTCCATCAGCCTCAACAGAACAAATTTGCAGTGGACAAAGATCAGTGCCTTCATTGCAAGAAGACGGGACACTATAAGAAGGATTGTCCCTCATATTTAAAGATGATCATGGCAAAGAAAGGTGAAAACATTATTACCTTTATAAATGAATCCCTATATGTGCAATATTCGAAATTCACTTGGTGGATTGACTCTGAAGCAACTGTTCATATTGCTAATTCATTGCAGAGATTCCGTTCGACGAGGACTACGCAAAGAAGAGAAAGATGCATTAAAGTTGCAAATGGAGTCTAAGCTGAAGTTGAAGCCGTTGGCGATCTTTCATTAGAACTAGCTGATGGCTTTATTCTTATACTTAGAGATGTTCTCTATGTACCCTATCTACAGAGGAATTTGATTAGTGTTTCACGTTTGGATAATGATGGTTATGATTGTCATTTTGGGAATGGCAAGTGTGAAATAATGCTTAATAAAGAATGTGTTGGTCTTGCCATCTTACAAAATGAGCTTTATTTGCTATCACTACGTGATGATGTGAATGTCGTATGCGATAATGATAACGCTGCGTGCGAGATAAACGAATCATCGTCTATCAATGAAAATAGAAAATGAAAAAAAAACTCTAGATGAGTCATCGAAATTATGGCACTGTCGTTTAGGCCATATTTCGAGAGGGAGAATAGAAAGACTAGTTAAGAATGATATTCTTCCTCCACTAGAGTTCTCAGACTTAGAACAATGTCGAGATTGCATTAAAGGAAAATATGTAAAGAAAATTAAGAAAGATGCAAAAAGAAGCACATAAATTCTACAAATTATTCACACGGATATTTGTGGCCCCTTTTCTGTGAAGAGTATAAATGGTTATGACTCGTTCATAACATTCACGGATGATTACTTTCGATATGGATATATTTATCCAATCAAAGAAAAAAATGAAGCCTTGGATAAATTTAAGATATTTAAGACTGAAGTTGAAAACTAACACGATTTAAAGATAAAGATAGTCCGATCTGATCGTGGGAGGGAGTACTACGATCGACATACCCCGTATGAACAAGTTACTGGACATTTTGCAAGGTTTCTACAGGAAAATAGAATAGTGACTCAGTATTCCACGTCGGGCGAATCTCAGCAAAATAGAGTAGCTGAAAGATGCAACCGTACCCTGATGGATATGGTGCGAAGTATGATGAACTATTCCACATTGCCATTGAGTTTGTGGATGGATGCGTTAAAAACCGCCATTCATATTCTCAACAGAGTACCCAGTAAATCGGTGCCGAAAACACCGTATGAGTTGTGGACAGGTAGAGTTCCCTCGTTAAACCACTTACGAGTGTGGGGGAGCCCAGCTGAGGCTAAAGTATTTAACCCAAACATTGGAAAACTTGATTCCAAAACAGTAAGTTGCCATTTTATTGGTTACCCAGAAAAGTCAAAAGGTTATCGTTTCTATTGTCCATACAGACATACAAAGTTTGTAGAAACGAGACACGCTGTCTTCTTAGAGGATGAGATGATGAGGGAGAGCATGGTAGCTCGAGAGATTGACCTTAAAGAGAAGCGGGCGTATGCGCCAACTCCGATGATTCACAAGCCATTCTTTACACTACCTGTTGTCGCTGCACCGACAGTGCGAGATACTGTGGTGCAAGCACCTGTTATTGTTTCTCCTGTGGCAACAATGAATGAGAATGAGGACCCTATTCCTCAGGATTCAATAGAAACTATTGCCACAGATGAGGGGGAGCAAGAACAGCCTCAAACAGAAAATGTACAAAATGAAGAGGCCCCGAGGAGGTCTCAAAGAGTAAGAAGATCAGCTATTTCTGATGACTATGAAGTGTATCAGACAGAAGAATTTCAAATGGAGGATAATCCCATCTCATTTGAAGAAGCTATGAGAAGCGAAAACTCTTCAAAATGGCCTGAGGCCATGGAAGAAGAGATGAAGTCTATGAAGGCTAATAAAGTTTGGGACTTGAAAGTAATTCTTAAAGGAGCCAAAACAGTAGGCTGTAAATGGGTCTACAAGACAAAACTCGACTCCTAAGGGAATGTAGAGAGATATAAAGCACGACTCGTGGCAAAAGGTTTTACTCAAAGAGAAGGGATTGATTACAATGAGACATTTTCTCCGGTCTCATATAAAGATTTTTTCAGAATCATAATGGCACTAGTGGCTCATTATCATTTAGAGTATCATTTAGAGTTACATCAGATGGATGTAAAGACAGCATTCCTCAATAGGGATTTGGAGGAAAATGTTTACATGGCGCAACCGAAAGGTTTTGTCATGGAAGGAAATGAAAGAATGGGATGCCGTCTAAAAAAATCGATTTATGGATTAAAAAAAGCTTCAAGACAATGGTATTTGAAGTTTGACAGTACGATAAAGAAATTTGGGTTTCAAAAAAATATTGAGGACAACTGTGTTTATTCAAAGTTTAAAGATGAGAAGTTTATCTTCTTAATCCTGTATGTGGATGATATCCTACTATCTAGTAGTGACGTCAGTCTACTACTGGAGACAAAGAAAGTTTTGTCCTCAAACTTTGATATGAAGGATTTTGGTGAAGCTTCGTTCGTTCTAAGAATCGAAATTCACCGAGATAGAAACAAAGAGGTATTGAGACTGTCACAAAAAGCATATATAGAGAAAGTCTTAAAGAAATATGGTATGCATAAATGTACTCCATCACCTGCAACTATAGTCAAGGGCGACAGATATGGGGACTTTCAGTACCCCAGGAACCAATATGAGATCGATCAAATGAAAGCGGTTCCATATGCTTCAGCTGTCGGAAGCTTACAGTATACTCAAGTATGTACACGCCCTGACTTAGCATTTGTTACCGGGTTACTCGACAGATTCCAGAGCAATCCTGAAATAGAGCATTGGAAATTGATAAAGAAAGTCTTGCGCTATTTGCAAGGAACAAAAAGCCTCATGATGACATATAGAAAATCAGATTCACTCTATATAGTGAGGTATACAGATTCTGATTATGCGGGAGATGATAGAAAGTCTACATCCGGATATGTGTTTACTCTCGCTGGAGGAGTTATTTCGTGAAAAAGCTCAAAGCAAACCGTCACTACATCGTCCACAATGTATGTTGAGTTTGTAGCATGTTATGAGGCTACGGGGCAGGTGAACTGGCTTCAGAAGTTCATACCCGGTTTAAAAGTGGTTGACGACATCTATAAACCACTTAAATTGTACTGCGATAACGAACCCGCAGTAACGTATGCACACAACAATAAGTCAAGTGGTGCTGCCAAACACATAGACATAAAGTACTATGTTGTGAAAGATAAAGTTCGGGATCAAATCATAAGTCTTGAGCATATAAGCACTGCAAAGATGCTAGCGGATCCGCTTACTAAAGGCTTACCACCCAAAGTATTTATTGAACATATTGCCGGCATGGGTTTAAGGGAAAGCCTATGATTCCTGAACTAAAAGATGGTCCAAAATGTATAGTAACTATTTCAGAACAGAAAAATGTATTGTAGCTGTTAAGTCTATCGGCGATTGATCGTGACGATGAGACAGTTCTATGCATCAATCTGTAATGAAATGAGTAAAGTTAAAAAGCACTAAAGATAAAAGTAAAAAGTGAGATCAAGGGAGAGAATATTAGGAATTGATCTCCACCTATTTTGGCCCAACGGCTTTAATGTGCCTTTGACCTAATCGCGTCCTGATCGGGGGCGCCCAGCCCATTATGGCTGGTGGGCCCCTGTCGCCAGCGCCACAATAAATAGAGGTGAGAGGGGCGGCCGGAACTCATGATCTAAGTTCGTCCATACCGCCGCACCTCACCAACATCTCTAAACTCGATCTGTGAGGGGGCGCTGTGCCGACGGGAAGCACCACCGTCGTCACCGCCACAACGACCGCCGTCACCGAGAGTTCGACGACGTCGCCGTGACTCCAACGCCACTGCCCTCTCCATCCACCGACGCTGCCCAAGCGCAGAGGACCGCACCGACAAAGGGCAGATGGTCGGAACGTCTTCCACGACTCCGACGACCGGATCCGAAAGTATTGACCACCTCCGAACCACAGATCTATTACCGACACGAAACTGTTGGATCTACGCTCCTAGACCCAAATAAAAGATAACAACAGTTCAACCTAGTTGTGTTGTTTGTGCAGAGTTAGCCAACTGTATTATCCTCCGAACTTTGAACCGTTCACCTGGGCATCACAAGCCTCATCTTCTTTTTCAGCGCGCTGTATCTGCTAGACACGCCGTGTAGGCTCTGTAGCTGACATGGTTGACTACCATTTCGGTCACCGTACTCACCAAGAAACTCCGTGATGGATTCTTCGTGACAGGATTGGCCAAAATCCCCGTGAAATTTACATGGGAGAAGGCGTGCCTATGCGAATGGAGGTCGCCTCCTAAACCTTGCCTGATACAATCGGCACCGGGAATTGCCGACCAGTTTGACAGAACGTTAATCTTCAGCAAAAATATGAACGCTCTTGTGTACGTAGTATATGAATTTCACAAAAACAGTGTAATCCTACAATTCCCATCTAAAATATTTCCTCCGTCAACAATACAACAATTTTCAGCACCGTTGTCCCTACAGAAATTTTTCTGGAGAAATTTAACTCACCATGTAGTATCATCAGCAAGGAATACTACCGAACCACGACAAGCCTCCGCCGCAAAAGGATGCGCTGTACTAGCAAAAGCATGAAACAATTTGACAGTATTGGCTAACATGACAAAGGTGCTGTTTGTCTGAACCATCGCGCATCAAACGGTCCGAAGTAAACATGCAGATCAGGGCCATGACATGGACAGAGGTCGTAAATTTTTGCGTTGATAAAACTGAACTCTGTCACGAGTTCATGAAACTGAACCGCCAGACAAATACCGTAAACTGATGCACACAATTTATTTATTTTGACAACAAGTATAACATACATCTCTGTGTTCTTCAGCACATCCGATTTGCTAAATACAAAGATAAGGCCTCCAAAGATCAATATGGTGGGGCTAAACATGGCAGCAGTCCATTCAGATTCCCTAAAAACCTGAGAGTGAGCCTATTTATAACACATCTATGGATACTATTATCTACAAATGGCTTACAGATGGTACGAAAATTCCTGGACTACAAAGCGTCTTTGATTAATCGAAAGGGCCAATCCGGGGGTCATGCTCACTAGCCATTGCCATCCCAGTGCAGAGACATGTTGGGTACATTACCTGAAATATCCAAAAATTGTTTCATTTGGAACCAGGATTTATGTTTAGAATTGGAGACATGAGACTCAGAAAATATGACACTGATTTACCTTTCCAGCGCCTGAGCAATTTGGGCATCTCTCTGTTCTCGGTGCCGATAAAGGTTGATCACTGTCATTGAACGTTGAAACAGGTTCAGTTAGCACAATAGCGCCTGTGCTTGAACAGCGAGCGCAAGCAAGGTAACCTACAGGACACAACATGAAACTCTCAATGTCCAAGCAAACAGTGTGGAATCAGCTTACAGTTAAGACCTTTCGTTCAAAAAAAAAAATAGTTGTCAGTAGTAGGGCTGCCCCCAATGATTACAACTGTCGAAAATAAGCCATTTGTTCCCTTCCCAAGATATATCTGCAGTACATAGGTCTAAGAAGTTTCAGATGAAAACTTACCAGTTCCTAAACAATATTTGCACCGCTTATGTTCCTGCTGCTTCACATTGTTTATCTCAACAACCATTAAAGCAGAGATAACTCCAACTGCTCCACCAGAGAAGGAGGCCACAATAGGATCTACCTGACTAAAATACAGATTGACAGATTAAGAAAGAAAAGGTAAATAATTATGGCATGTCAGTCTGAATTTGCCTGGCTAGATGGTGCAAAAGACAAATAGATAATGTAACAATGATAGTACCTCAACTGCATGGGCAAATGGACGCTGCGAATGAAGTCTGCATAAGATGTTCCGCCCAAACCAAGTTTAAGTTCCAGCTGCAAGGAAAGCAGTTAAACATCCTCTGAACTGCAGTATAGTATTTGGCAAAATAAACAAAATTCCACAAATGAGGATGTAACTTACAATTGGTGCAAGGAGACCACCAAACACCATAATTCCAGCAGTAAGAGTGAAACATGTGGCGTAGTAGACCTTCAGGTTAGCTGCACTCTGTTTACAGCAAGTAAGACTCAGGTTGCCAACTGCTTTCAAGTTTGATACATAAAAGAGTGTTCATGTAGACAATGGTGCGAATGCTTACCAAGGGAGGCAAGAACGGGATAAATGATGGAAAATCAGGAAGCTCCCCTAGAGGCTCTTCCATTGAAATTCCGAGTTCTGCATTTTTTATATTCTTTGCTGTATTCTCAATCTGCGAATCTATGAGCAGAGCAAAACGAGAATAAGGGCACACGACCCCAAAAAGGTAATATGATACAAACTTTATAGTTTCGAGCAGAAGTCACTGCAAACTGCAAGAATAACAAGATAAAAACAAAGAGATACAAATCTAAAGTAAAGAATGAAGCCACGCCAGAAAAGCAAATATACAGCCCCTTAAAAAGAGGTAATCAAACAGAAATACAAAACATATTGAAGCTTCAATTTCTCTGGTATAGCAAGCACAATAATCTAGTAAGCTAAATAAATTGGAAGCCTATAAAATATATGAACTTCTAACTACAACTTTGTTGTGTAGCACCAACCACACCAACAATAGGATCTTTGGCGCAATTTCGGCAAGCTTAGACAACTACACAACCAAAATTGACAATCATCGACATATAACCAAAAAAATGAAGTTAACACACCTCCTCCATATGCAAGAATATCTTGTTTCGGCGGCTCTTTATGTTATCCTGAATCTCCTGCAAATCTAGCTTTGCAAAATCTTGGACCGTCTCAGGCCCTTCAATGATGCAAAACCGGCAAAGCCAAGGCAAGCAGAGCTTAACGTTAGGTCCATTCAACACAAAATCATACCTAAATGGTACTCCAACCCGCAAAAGAGTACCACACGGTATTCATCAAGGGTGCAACGGCAACATTTCTATCGTTCAGATCCAACAAATGCAGAAGTCTGGCATATTCGAGCATTGTTGATCCATAGAGAAGCTGCGTCACGCAATAACCCATGCTTACTCGAGGCTGGAGATCTCATTCCCAGGTACCCTTCCGTCCAGAAATCTACGACATGTGTACTCGCGGCAGGAGCAACCTAAGCTACGGTAACTAACGAGTGCGACCACGCAAATCACATGGCTTATTCGCACGCAGCATAGACTACAAGCTACTACAACCAAGGAAACCACAGTTACCCTGGTGATGCGGCCGCCTCGTCGTCCCCAGCCCCGAACGGCGGGGTAGAAGACGACGACGACGACGACGACGGAAGGTCAGAGGAGCCGCCCGACGCCGCGGCGGAGGCCGCGACGCGCCACCTGCGTGCGGACACTGGCAGGCGCAGCCGTTCAGCATGGGCTCGCGGCAGCCGGAGACTACCGGGCCCCAGGCCGCTGCAGGCGAGTATGCGGCCCGAACAGAGCATCACCGGCGAGACGCTTCCCGCGAGAAACTGGAGATCTTGTTTTATTCTTGTGCCAGTGGATAAACCAGTCGACGCCACGACGGCGACGGATCGGACTGGAGTCTGGAGACGTCGGATTTATCGGGGAGGGAGGAGGCGGTGGCTGTGTGTACTGATCGGTGGAGCGGGGAAGATGAGCGTGGCGGCAGCCAGGAGCAAGTGGAGCTCGTGTTTTCTACTCGTATTTTCTCGGTGGGAAAAAAATGGCGAGTGGGATGGAGAAGAAAAATATCCGATATTAGTGGAGTCTGATGGCGGGCCACTTGAGCTGGAGGACTAATAAATTATCTTTTTGAGAGGAATTATATTTTTTATTAGGCATATGATCTCCAACTCAGGCCCGTCCTGCCGCGGTCGTAGCCGGCCTGCGCCGCCTCCAACCTGTCCTCCGTGGGCTAGGCCGTCGTGTAGGTTCGAAGCCAACGCATCCAACCCAAAAGGTCCAAGAACAGAAAGCCCATAGCCCACACAGCCCAGCTGCCCACAGCACGCCGCCACTACACGGCTCGAGCCATAAACCCTAGCTCACAGCCTCCTATTTAAATACCGCCTCCGCACCGAGATCTGTCACCGCCGTCAGGCTGTAGGTTCAACTCATCGCTCCTTGGCTCCAACACCGCGCAGTCAAGCTAGATCTGCTCTCCTTTATCTGTTTTTCTTTTTTGTTTAACTGGTTTCTCTTGCATAGTCGATGGCGGTGACGACTCGGAATATTCAAGCTCAACAGACCAAATCACTGGTCTCTCTCTTTCTATGAGATTGATCTGTATGCCGATTATCCCGCTGAACCGAGCCATTCGATTTCACCCTCTTGTTTTTCCTATCTGTTCAGATCTGGAGTTTTTGTTTTTGCTTTAGTTGTTTAGATTCCTCCTTGTTTCGGGTTGGAGGTCGTTGTTGCGATGAGGATCACAAGCTCCCTCTTCTGAAAGCATTGAGGACACTTGCTGGCAGAATCGAACCAATAAACCACAGCCACCACTGAATAACGGAAAATCCTCCTCCCTGTTTTTGTTTGATTTTGAACCACTCTGCTCTCATGTTCACCTATTTGGATAGTGAGGATTAACTGATGCATAATCCAACACTTGATACGAGGTCAGCTTCAGCCGTCCGTGTGATGCACAGAACTCTTGCGTCTGTATCCGTCTGATTTTTTTTTGTTATTTTATATGCTTAAGCAGGATACTATTCGGGATTTGCGCGCTGGTCAGGTATCCCATCCAACTCATCTGTAGTATTGTTTTGTACTAGAATGTTACTGAAAGCCTATGATGATTAGCTATACATCTGGAATTACCGTCAGATTTACTTGTGACGAAACTTGTCTGCCTTTGCTGAGGCTTATTTCATTTTAGTTGGTATAATGCTTGAGCGATCTGTACAGTCCTGATTTGTTCCCTCTGAGGAATACAAGACCTACCGATAGGAAGTGCCGTTTGACACTGTAAACAGCAGCGGCTTCTCTGCACTGCACTGCAGGTGGCCATCCTTGACCATAATCTTTGTGGTTTGGTCTGGGGTGGAGCTCCCATCTGCAGTGTGTGGATTCAGCTGTGGTGCGTGATTTAAATCGGGTCTCTGAGGGATACTCTTCAGAACTGCATGTGGTTGTTTTAGGTTCGTGCTAGTGTAATTAGATTTTATTATGGCCTGATGCCACGTCTTTGGTAGCCTCGAGCTCTGACTGAAGATGCTATGATTAGGCCGATACAAAGTTGTTTCAACGTTTCACATGTTGATAGGAACCTGGGGACTGATTTTCCATCGGTCCACAGAGCCGGTTTCTGTGATTACATAATCTCTTCAAAATAATCTAGCACTATTTGAAGTTTCAATCCTGTACCTGTGGCGATGATGATAAAATCAAGGCTTGTTTCTCTAACATTCGCAGTTGCCGCCTAAGAGCTTTTGCCCTGCCAGGCTTGAGAGCTAATGCTGCTAATTCCTTCCTTGGATGTCTGAGCCACGCTACTAGCTTGTATCTTGTCACTTTATTATTAATTATCTTAGTATCTGTTCGTTGTTTTGCATTGCAAGTGATGCTAAAATCAAGGCTTGTTTCTCTAACATTCGCAGTTGCCGCCTAAGAGCTTTCGCCCTGCCAGGCTTGAGAGCTAATGCTGCCAATTCCTTCCTTGGATGTCTGATGCAATGCAACTGAACCCATGTTTCCAGTTTTCTCAGATATCATGATAATTGTTCAACCCTTAGAACTTTGTGTAGTATGTTTGCCCTATGATTATATATAACAAAGGCTTGTTTCTCTAACATTTGCAGTTGCTGCCTAAGAGCTTTCGCCCTGCCAGGCTTGAGAGCTAGTACTTCTAATTCCTTTTTTGGATGTCTGAGGGCACACAATAGACTCACCCTCTTTTTTGTTATATAAAACGAGGAGATAGAGTGGAGATCTATTGGTAAAAGAAAAAAATGTTTCGGGAAGTGAGGATTTATAATTTGGAAAAGCAAATAGATTTCAGAGTGATTTATAATTTGGGCTGGAGGGAATATATGTTTTCAGTAATCTCATTTTTTTTTAAATATCTGGATTTCTAGTCTACTGTTTCAGTTCCTAAAATGCTAGTAACAATCCAGGAAGCTGCTGGTGGTGTTTAGGACAACATGCTTCAGTTGTGATGATTTTGGAGAAATTTTACATAGATTCAGTAGTGTGACCCCTTGCAGATGAATCTGTAATCAATTGTGATGGTGTTAGACAACAATTTGGAATGACTTAGCGTGTGGATGTGTTCATTTTGCCAATTATATTTCTTTTGACATTGCAAGCTCGATCTACGTACTAATGTTCGTTTCCTGGATCAGTAGCTCCACGGCCCTTCTTGACTTGGAATGGCACTGCAGATGGAGGCCGAATACAGCGAATCCGAGGACCCGTGCACTAGCACCAGACCAGCCCATTCGTGGCCTGCACCAAAATCGCGCTCGCACGTAGAACGATTGCACCTTGTCGGTAGATGGGCTTCAAAAAATCTTCTCGGTAGGGGGTTAAAAACTCACCCCAGTGGCCTTTGGCGATTGGTAACTGCAGACTGAAAGCGAGTGGAGGAAATGGTCTCTGAAGCTAGAGGCATCTGTGCGAATCGATGCCGGATGGCGTCGACCTCCAGGCTCCAGCTAAAGCATGGCATTGCCAACTTTTCCACAAATGGTTCGTGTCCATGTCCACCCGGAGCCCAAGGTCAAATTTTTAGGCAGCGCGGTCACTAACCCGTGATCATGGGACGTGCGTCGTGTGCGGACATGTCGAATCGTTGTGTCGTGGCTACCTGACTACGATCTTCAAACAGACGACTCCCTGGCTCCCTTTTTTTCTTCTGTTGTTCAATAGTCCCTCTGGACGGAGAGAGTATCGCGTAGGACTGATACATGCCACTTCACGTTCCCGGCGTAGGTCTTAAAATCCTTGTACTCCTATACGGTAAAATTAACAGAAGCCAAATGACCAAGCGACACCTTCACAACAAATTAACGCATTTTGTATCAGTTCTGTTCCCAATATCTGATACTTTCTTTACACTTTATTTATCATCTTTTTTTTCAATTTCCCATCATGCACAAATTTGGTGCACTAGTAACTATCTCTATATTAGCAGTCAGAGTTAAAACTATTTGACTGTATTTGAGTCAGTAGTAAGTTACTCCAGCTTCAACTTCAAAAGAAGAACAGCGAACTCAAAAGCACACTATAGCGCTCACGGGCTCGCTAGGTGCTCAGACTCTTGTGCGCCATTGGCAGTTCTGGCCATCATCAACCTTGGAGCGTGCGAACGTAGCCAGCCGGATGCAGGCGCTCAAATTCTTCTCCAGCTTTGGCAAGCACATCTGGACACTTACCTGCCGACACTAACCAACCGACAACAGCTACCAGATTCTTCAGGTCACGGGGAGCTCACCCGCTCACGGGTCTCGGGGTTCTTGACAAACCATCACACACACCAAAATACATCACCAGTAAATAATTTAGACAGCCCCAACCGGATAAACGACCGAACATTCGCTGTCATGCAATTCCAGTGCGGTCCTCGGCGCGATAAGCCTGAAAGCTACTTCCGCGACAGATTTTACAACTTTTCTAGGAGTAATGCCGGGGCAAAGCATTTGCGAGCGCCGAGCATGGACGACGCGGCCAAAGCGGATGCCAAATGCGACAGCGGGAGAAGCAGATCGCATCAGAGTGGGCCGGTGGTGCGCCATCTCTTTGCAAAGGCTTTTCCCCTTCCATTACCAGCGTATGAACGCTATAAATAAGCAACGGGACATCCATTCCGCCTTAAGCTTTATAGCCAGGCAACACAAGACGCGGCCAAAAAAGTGAGAGCGGAAGAGCGCGCGAGAGGCTCCACTGCTTTGTTCAAGGTATTCATCTGCTTCGACAGAGAGTGAAACAGCCAAACAGGAAGGAGCTAGCAAGATGGGGCGCTGTGAGAAATGGCGAGAGCCGGCACTGGTGCTTGCTATTGCGTTCCTTGTATTTTCATTCGCTCTCGTGCGGGGCACGGGCGTCGACGGGGAGGGAAAGGGTGGCCCGGCAGAGCCAGAGCCAGCGACGGGAAAGACAGGGCCGCCGCTGCCGCCCGGGTGGACCGGCGACTCCGGGTCCGGGCACTGGTCCAGCCCTGACGGTGGTTCCTGGCAGTACAGCTGGGGCTGGGCTGCGGGGCCTGACGGGAAAGGCGGCGGGTTTGGATTTGGCTACGGCGGCAGCGACGGTGAAGGCGGTGGTGGCGGCGGTGGCGGTGGTGGAAGTGGAAGTCGAGCGTTTGGTTTCGGCATTGGCGGATACAAAGGCCACCATGGCGGCGGCGGTTCTGGCGGACACGATGCCTTCGCTGGTGGCTCTGGTGGTGGCACTGGAAGTATCGAAACCGGCGGCTTCGGTGGCGAAGCTGGGAACGTTGACGGCGCGGGAAATCATGGGTTGTCCGGGGCCAGTACTGGCGCCGCATGGAGCAAGCGTGGCCTCTTCCGCGGCAAGAGGACGACGCCGAAGGACGATGGCGGCAACAACTGAAGCTGCCCGTCGTTGCTGCTGGCTAAGCTCAGAACTATGACGTAACGAGCAGGAGTACGCAGTTGTGCATGATGTAAAATACAGTTCCTCTCCATGTTACGCTGTGTTATCAACTATCTAGAGCGCTTCTTGCTTTGCTCTGACCGCTGTGTAAGCAAGAGCCGCATGACTCATGCCTGAGGCACTACACAATAAACGGCGCGAGCGTTTGCCATGTTGTAATCGTGTTTATTCCTAACTCTCCGATCATCGCTAGAAGCGATTTCGAAGTTCAGCAGTACGAATGCTACGGTACCGACGCTACCACACAAAAGAGAAGCGCTTGCTGTGAAAGCTTGTTCACAATCACAGTCGTTCCTGCTCTGGTCCAGTCCCCGTACCCCAACTAAAGGTTTACTAGTTCGAGTGATACGGCTAGAACAATTTGATGCAAATTTTTAATATGAAAAAGTAATATAACGCATTATCACTTTGTTATGAAAAAAAAATGATATAATTTCTCCGATATAAGTATGACAACTTTATTAATACAAATTGCAAAGGCAGAGGTTCTCGATAAGGACGACACGTGCTGACACTGTGAAAGTTGGAGTCACCGCGCAGCCCTGTGCGGAGGTGCGTAGGTGGGGAAGGGTATAATAGAAAAAAAAATTCAACACGAACAGAGATAGATGGAGAGAGATGACCTCTACAAACTTTTATATTATGAGAGATTAAAAGAAGAATTTTATAGATTGAATGTGTGACATCAAAATTACAGATAGAATTCGTGAAAAAAAAAGTAGAATAGACGTCTATAAACTTTTATATTATGAGAGATTAAAAAATTTAGAGATTAAATATGTGACACCAAAATTATAAATAAAATTTGTGAAAAAATGGGATAATGATATCTATAAACTTTTATAATAGGAGAGAGTTTATCACGCTGGGCTGGATGCCGAGTACGCAAACCTGGCGCGGACTGCGGCCCACGAACAGCCCGGCTTCGGCATTACCATTGAGCAACGAATTCATGCCGGCCCGGCCGCGCGTCCACTTCGATTTTGCTTTGCCGGACCGGACGGGCAGACGGCCACGCCCCACGCGACGTTGACGCGCGATTGCCCGCCGAGGAGTCGGCCGAGCTCGTATGCGAGGCAACGCCGCAGCGGCAGCAGCCCGCTGGTCTGCTCCTGTTCCTGGCCGCATCACCGACTCCCTTTGGGGATTTCGTCAAAATCGTGTGGGTTTGCGCTTTACCGACCAATCCCACGCCATGTCGGCCTTGCTGGTGATAATGTTTCAACTGAGCATTCACGTTAGTCACTCCAGTTTGTCGACTGACCTGATGCCAACTCTGATTTTAAACACCGAA
This sequence comes from Zoysia japonica, assembly GCA_001602275.1. Classification (NCBI taxonomy): domain Eukaryota; kingdom Viridiplantae; phylum Streptophyta; class Magnoliopsida; order Poales; family Poaceae; genus Zoysia; species Zoysia japonica. Next base: position 2,926,839 of record BCLF01000022.1, on the reverse strand, counting down.
TAGTATAAATTTATACTTAGCCGACGGGGGAATTTTGGAACAGACTTGGATGCGAGACACATGTTGATCCTTTTTCCCATCGATCGACTTGTCAGTAATCCGACGACATGTGACCCAGCGTAGAACCTCGTGACGAACCAGGCAGGCAAACTGCAAACCGGAGTACAATGATTTCATCAGGGTCAGCGCGCGCCCACTCATCTGAGAACCTCCTGAACCTGACCAGGCCGGCCAGGGGTTGCACTTGCATGGACACACTCATGTACTCCGATACTATGATAACCCTGCCCCCTGCAACCCGTGTCTTGTCTGAGATGGATCGATGTCTCTGAACGAAGAACAGCAATAGCCCGAGTTAATGGCGGTTTGTTTGGAAGCCCGTGTTCGTTTGCAACAGGGCGCCTGCTCCACAATCATTAGCGCGCGTGAATGTGTGCATAAAGGCGTGCCGCTGTGCTCTTGCTTTGTCCTGTCAGGTGTCGGCTGGCGCGGTGCGTACGTCGCCTGGGCACGGTATCCGCCTGCTAGCTTCATCAGCCATTCGATCTTCAGCCAAGCATGTAACAACTCCATTAGTCGTTGTTAACCACTCGCAGAACAGTATATTTGCAGTTACACATAGACATGTTTTCGAGAACGAAAAGGAATACACAAAAACACACACGAAAAAGTAGCTTTATTAGTGGACTGCAAGAGCAAACAGTGCAACAAAACTGAAGAGAGGCAGCTGGGCAATAACATGTGGATAGAACAGTTGATGGCGATCTTTTGGTGATCTGCTCTTCATTTGCAGCTCCAGTACTGGGTGAAGAACGTACGTCTGCTGGCGAGGGATTGTTATATTTCGATTCTTCAGAAGGAGCTGAAGCAGTCGGTGTGGTCGCCGGAGGCGGCGTCGTCGCTGCAGGGGGAGTGCGTGTGGCGGCCCTCGTACGTGGTGATCACCATGCGGCAGTCCGTCGACAGCCGCTCCACACGCTTCTTCACTCGGCAGTTGCTGTGGGTGCAACGGAAGTAGCTCCTGCATGCATACCAGCATGCGTTAATAATCAGCAGCCCAGCAGGGACTGATAACTAGCACTCCGCGGTATATTCGGACGCATTCTATACCCAGAAATGCATGAACTGCAGGCAAGAAGAGATTTTTATACTAGCGCGCCGCATCCGCAATAAAGAGGGCATGTAACGGTGTAACCACGACGACACAAAAAGTTCAGGAACAATAATCTGCAGCTTCAAGTTTTTTTTTTTTGACGTTGACGATCCTATGATAAGGTTGAGCTTTGGGGACAGATATCAAAATTTACTTCTCTCATATTACTCATATGATGGGGTTCATCATATAGTTTGTGGCATCACATATAATTGCACTTAATAAAACATACATTTTTAGCGTATTTGGATCTAGATCATCTTAGACATTTTCCATATTTCTTCACAGGTAGAAAATATTATAAATTAACCCTTAAACTTTACGCAACATCTTTCATCTAAATACATTACTTATCATCTATTTGAGTGTTGTGTTCCTTTTCATGCTGCATTAATACAGTTTCAGGTTCATTTCATCATTAATCTAGCTCTTCAATTTTTTGCTTCTCCTGTTATTAGTAACCCATCCACACTCCCTACGTTTTTAAATCATTGTTGTTAGGACAAAAATCTATTTTTTTTATTAAAATATAATTAAGATAGAGTATATGTCTTCGAGGGAGCTCTAAGTTAATGATGGATAGATTAGGACAAAAATCTACTTTATTTTTATTAAAATATAATTAAGATAGAATATATGTCTTCGAGGGAGCTCTAGTTAATGATGGATAGATATGATTTTAGGCTGTGAGGACATTTTCTTTTTGTCCTATTTGAAATATAGCAGATAGATCGTTGCTGAAGATCAAATATGAAAAACTGAACTTCTGATGATCAAATATGAAAAACTGAACTTCTGATGCACTATCTATTCACCTCTCATGTACGGTTCAAAAGAAACTCAAGCAAGAATATAGCATTTTTCTGTCTTTCCTACTCTTCTCTGTCACCTTATTAAAATATTCTCTTGAAATATAGCCCTGTTTATTTGAGCAAATTTTAAACATTTCTAGACTGCCAGCAACTCCAAGGATGATAGTAACTGTTAATTGTCCTATACTCCCCTAAATTCTGATACTACAAGTTCCAGCGAAGATAAATGTTGAATAAAAAGAACAAGAAGCAATAATTACTGATTGATCAAGTATCTTTTGGATATACGTGCTTCTCTTATTCTATTTGATTATTTCACGTATATGCTATGTCACTAGTTTTAGATAAGCAAATTGATACTATCAGATTCAAAACCAGTTGTCACACAACTTCATTGATACACAAATTGGTTCTTACAGGTACCTTTCAAAATTTGATCACAGCAGCAACTAGTAGCTAGCTTAACGTTTACAAAGCTATCTTAGAATTATCTCAAGGTATTGCTTTGCTTAGATCTCGACCAAATTAATAAAGTTTATCTTAGATTATTGCACATACCTGGGATGAAGACTGTTCTTGACAACTTTCTGCCCGTACTTCCTCCACTTATAGCCATCATCCAGCACATCGACGTCGCTTTTGGTCTGGAAGCAGAACCTGGGCTCCCTCATCTTCCTCCTCACCTTCATCTTCCCTCTATCCGCCATTGTAGCCGAGCTCTTCCACCTAGATATATATTCACACACCACAAGCACAACATGAAACCCTAGATCATAGCCCAAGATCTCAGACACACTAATCGCAAGACGGAGGCGTACTTACCAAGTGCTGGACCCATTACAAGTAGCACCCTCATAGCCAACTTTGGTCACTGAGGTGCACACCTGCGGAACAAAAACCGATATTACGAACAAGAAGAAAGACCGGTACGAGCTTACCTGCAAAGGGCCACAAATCCGACGAGTTCACCTCACCTCCTCAATGCTGGGCATTAAACCGGCCGTAGGCTTTCCACCGCTGACGACCGCGGCAGCGCCCGAGCAGCCGAACGGCAGTGCCGGAAGCTGGTGCAGCCCGCCCTGGTCAGAAGCGAGCATCGCGCCATGGTTCCCGGCTTCTCCCTGGTCAAATGGCATCTGGAGGAGGCGCTTGGGTAGGGTTGGTAGTTGAAGTGGAGGGGAAGGAAAAGAGAACGCGTAGCTATCCGGCAGAACCAAGCTAGCAGGAAGGCATGTCCCCAACTGGCCTCCCTCCATATATGCCTGCATCTTTGCGCCAAACCGATTGATCGAGCGAGCACAAAGTGGTTCTTGGGGCAGCAGCTGAGAATTCGTAGGAGGGATAGATCCCTCCTTTCCTTTCGGTGTCAACTGTGACGAGGTTGATGATGATGCTCCAAGGGTAAGTGGTGGTGGGCTATGGCTCTCTGAATCGAGTGCTCTGGAGTACTGCTGAGTAGTAGTACTATGGAGAGCATGAGCACTGGAGTCTATAGCTTCCCCGGCCCTTCAAAAGGGTCTTTCACTCGAATTATGCCGCGCGCACAGTTCTTGCTTCAGTACAAGTAGCTGTTGCACCCCTGTCCCAGCGAGTGAGTGCTTGCTAATTCAGCAGCAGCTTTCATATATGTCAGAGATCTGCTTTTTCTAGCTAGTTGATCGGTCGTAGATGCCGTACGTCTATCGTAATAATAGTCACGTTTTTTCGTTAGAATATCGAGGAAAATCCGTTCTTAATTTAGGGTTACGATATATCAGTCGGATCGAGCTCATATGGTTCTGGTGCAGATTTGCACGCTAATTGAGGTTCAACTGCAGCAGAGCCTTTTCAGGCGGGGCACGCACGCATTATTGCAGCGATTGTTCGGCGCACAGGATGGCACTGATTATATACCTTTTGTCAC
>BCLF01000022.1:2903459-2922934 GCA_001602275.1 Zoysia japonica | reverse complement strand
CCCCCCCCCCCCCCCACCACCACCCTGCGATCATCGATTGCCCAATCGACCGATCTCTACATGTGCTTTCAGGATGCGCTCCTCGTTCTCGATCGAGGAAAGAGCACTCGCTCGTTTCCAGTACACGTATTTTCTCTGTAACACGCACGTCGGCAACCAGTCTATCCTCAAATCATTGCCGTCTTGGTACGTGTTCCGACTGGGATGGATCGGAGCAGGTTTTGCTTTCCACCTGGCCGCCCTCTCCATACATTTTGACCATACATCCACGTTGCATTATTGATTTGGGCATACTATTTCATGAGGTCGTTTGTGGTGTTGCAAAGTTTAGGTAACGTACCCTCCATAAAAGACCCCGTTTGGTTCTTTAGAATTGAATCAAATTCTGAGAAATTGAATCAGCTAGAATTAAATTCAATTCCATTGTTCTTGTTTGGCCTTTCTTAGAATTAAATTCTTGGAATCAAAATCAAAGTGTTATCTGGGTCAAAATCAACAACGAAACATGAATCGTCCTGTTATATCCAAAAATGAAACAGGAAATGGTTGAGCAATTTGGAATCAGGAGCTGTCATGTGGTGCGTTTGAATCAAAATTGATCAGGGAACAGCCTAACAGAACCTGCGCAAGAACTCAGGAGAGGGATCGAACGGAACTGAAGAGGCATCGACTTACTTTCTCTTCCTTGCCTCCAAGCTCGTATCCTAGGTTTCCTTGATGTGATCTCTTCCACCCCTACGGCTCTAGATTTCTCCGACGGGTTCCGCTTGATTTCCTTGCACATCATGACGTGAATCACCAGCTGAAGCCGATTGGTTCAAAGCTAATGTCGTACGCACCACCAGTACAAGCGCGCTAGCTGGCGACAGTGCCGCCGCCGATGGCGTAGGCCGAGCAGAGCCAATGGCGGATTTTGGCCTCGAGCGCTTCCCACTCAAGGTTCTGGATGTCGCCAATGCTGAGCCGCTTGGTGTCGAAGCGGCACAGGAAGGGGTTGATGGCCAACTTGCGGACGGAGGCATACACCTGTGGGCACATGCGGCCGTACCCTGCAACGGCAATACGGGGCACGATGATGCGAAGGTTGGCGACGGCGTCGTCCGGCAAGAGGTTCTCACGGATACTTTGGGGGCAAGCGATAGGCGCTGCTGCTGCTGCGATTCAATGAGGACGGGGAAGGGAAGGGCTTTCCTCATGGTGGCAGCCGCGTAGGGATCCCTCCCGCTGTGTTGGCGGCGTTGCTGTCCAGTCGGGGATGGCGGAGTCACGCGTGGCGTGGAGTGAGGCAGAAAGGAGAGGATTGATTCCGATGGATTCAGAGGTTTGAACTCGGAATGTAAAATGAAAGTGGAATTCCACCTGCTGGAATCTGCAGAATTGAGAATTCCAATTCTATGAGCTGCCAAACATGTTAGGTTTTAGAATTTGATTAACAGGCCCTAAGAAAAATTGTCGCCATAAGTTTGACAGGTTTGGAGGAGTGTTCAGTGACTGTGGCATGGCACAATTTTGGTAGCAAATCAAATAATGATCAGAACAATTATGGCGCGCCAAATTTATGGTGTGGTAAAGTTTAGTTACCACCAAACACGCCCTGTGTCTTCATCAAGTCCCGTAGCAACAGTTTTAGCCTTTCGACACGACTAATAGTATTACATAAAATATTTCTTCTTGAGAAAAAGAGCTCTCCATTACTTGAAGAACATGGTTGATAGCAACTCGGCACAATATTAGTTCATATAAATCAAAACAACCCAAAACTGAGAAACCTCACTATTTTCCCTACAGAACTTCAAATTGCATTTTAAAAAAATTTTGTGTTAGCACGGCATACAGGATAAGGACGGAGAGCTAGAGATCAGCTGCGAAAGTGGGGCTGCAAAAGATGTTGGCAAACTGAACACATTGCTGCTGTCACCTGCTGTTGCAGGCACACACATTGATGTTTCCAGATTAAACCACGGTTTTGCTGCAGGGGCGAATTCCTATCATTGCGAGCCCGCTGCAAAAGCCTCCCTTTCTTCTTCAGGTCCCCTACGGGCCAGCGCATGTACCCCAATGCAATGCGCACAGCGCTGCAGACACCAAATTCATCATCAGCCTCCATTCAAACGTTTGAGCTTTTAAAATGCAAATTACGTGGTTAATAACTCATCATCAATTGCAGCATATAATAACCTGACAATCTTTCTCTCTGTGTACTCATTATATATAGGTCGATCATTGAAATGATTAATAATTTGGTCCATGCATGCATGAAGAAGGAACCAGAGGGGAGGGGTGCTTAATACTGTGGTAGAAAGCATGTGAGCAAGCGGTCACTGTATTTGCGCAGAATCCCCAAGAACTCGCATGGTGTGCCCCAGAAAGGGTGAGCCGAAAGGAGTTCGTAGCCATGAACAGGACGAGGCAATCGGCGGCGGCAGTGACAAGAAAAGAATAGAAACCCTAAAGTGGCGGTGGTGCACGCGCGCGGTCGTAGCTAAGTTGCTGCTGCAATCGCTGTCGCTGCGCGGGTCAAAACAACACGAGAGATGATAACATACGTGCATGGAGAAGCAGCGGAGACGCAAGGTGACAAGGAGAAAGGCGATGTGTGAAATACGCACCTACGAATGATGGCGCCGGCATGAGTTGCACAGTGTTGTGTGTGGCTGGGCGCATACGGATTATGTCATGACAATTTTTCCCTGCTTTATTTTCTCACCCTTTTGCATGTCGATCCTCGTAGTTGTTGTTTTCGGTGTCATTTGCATTTTGCTATAGCTGGCTAGGTAGACTTCATATTGCGCATTACTGTTTGCTCGATCACCGACAAGTATGTGTTCTAGTGCGACGGTCACTAACTTCTCTGTAAATATATAGGATGATGATTCATGCTTGGAATCATGGTCCATTTCGAACTGGTCATTGCACTCTTGCTTGCTCACAAATAACTGGCCTAGCAAACTACAAGATGTCCACTACAAGTTGAAAATGTTTGACTTCGATCAAATTTAGAATACTAACATTTAACCTGAGGGCGTATTTGCAGGTATCTGATGTGCTTTTCCTTTGTAGCAATTTACAAGTGACAAATTAAGCACATTTCTAGTACGATTAAATATTTCCAAAGGGTGAAAACAAATTAACAATAAGGTAAACTACCAATATTTTTAATAAAGTACTCTATTCTTAAATTAATGTCGTTGTTGGCTTCTAACATTAATTTTAACCCTTTATCTTATTAAAAAAAATAGTATATTTTTGCTTTAAAATGCAATGCGTGGATGTGGCACGGACAAGTTGGCTACTCATGCAGGCTTTTGGCGCCCGATATGCACAGCCATATGTGAGGTGGCTAGTATGAGGGTGGACAAATTATGTCGGAATCGAGCACGATGGCCGGAATTTCACTATCGATCGCCGCCACCACTCGCCTCCACGGCCATCGCCATTCTGTTCTATTTCTGTTGTTCGTCACCGGCCAAATTTCACCAACCGTGCCTTATATACAATACGCTCAATACAAGCCCAATAGGCCGTCACTTGTTAAGCCACTCAGGGCCGAAGTATTTGACGTTGGGCCGACATGCTCTTCCCTCCTTGAGTTTGAAGTCCAGCGCTTTCCCGCTCTCCCCTTCTTTGCTCAGCCCGCCAACGCCGCCTTTCTGTTCTTTGCAAGCTTCAGCTACTGCGCTCTTGGTGCTCTTGACATCCTTCCCTCCTTGAGAACCGACTTGACCGCAAGTCGGAAAGGTTGGATACTTGGCTCTGAAATTGTGCTCATCTTCCCAGGTAGACATTGAAGCAGGCCATCCCTGCCACTGCACCAGGACTTGAAGCACCATGCGTCTAGCACGAGAACAGAGACGACGATCTAGGACTGAAGCCGAAACAAGAGGAGCATTAGAATTATCAGGAAGTTCAGAACTGACCTGAGCCGAGCCCACTGCCTTCTTAAGTTGAGACACGTGAAAGACAGGATGAACATTGCTTGAAGGAGGTAGTTGCAATTTGTAAGCCACTGAATTGATCTTAGCAATCACTTGATAAGGCCCAAAAAATTGGAATGATAACTTGTAATTAGCTCTGTGGGCTACAGAGGTCTGCACATACGGCTAAAGTTTAAGATAAACCCAGTCACCAACATTGAAAGTTCGTTCAGTTCTCTTCTTATCTGCTTGAACCTTCATGCGCTGCTGAGCACGCTGAAGTTGTTGCTGCAACAGACGAGTCATGAGATCCCTCTTAGACAACCAAGTAGCTAAATCAGGTACAGGTCAAGAGTCAGCAGTATCAATGCCAAGATGTCTGGGATTCTGACCATAAAGCACCTCAAAAGGAGTCTTGTTCAGTGCTGAATGGAAGCTGGTATTATACCAAAATTCAGCCAAGGAAAGCCACTTCTGCCATTGATTAGGGCAAGCATGGACAAAACATCTGAGATAAGCTTCTAAACACTGATTCACTCGTTCAGTTTGACCATCACTTTGAGCATAATAAGCTAAGCTCATAGACAATTGTGTTCCTGCTAAAGTGAACAAATGTTGCCAGAAATGACTTGTAAAATTTTTGTCTCTGTCAGATATCAAGGACTGAGGAAGACCATGAAGCTTATAGACATTGTCCATATAAGCCAAAGCAATAGTTTGAGCATTGAAAGGATGAGCCAGAGGGATAAAATGTGCATACTTAGAAAACTTGTCCACCACCACCAATATGCAGTTAAAACGATTAGAAGAAGGCAATCCTTCAATAAAATCTAAAGAGACAACTTGCCAAGCACGATCTGGCACAGGCAAAGGCAGAAGAAGACCAGGGTACTTAACTCTTTCAGGCTTAGCCTGCTGACATATAGAACAGTGAGCCTCAAACTTCTTGACAGTATTCTTGAGATGAGGCCATGCAAAATGATTCTGGACCCTACGAAGAGTAACAGGGAAACCTGAATGACCACCACTGGACTGGAGTGCAAAGCATGCATGATCTTCTGTTGTAACAAGGAGTTGTTGCCCAACCAAATCCTATTATTAAATCTAAGGAGACCATATTGCAATGTAAATTTAGCATGTGTCTGACCAGTAGCCAGGGCAGCAATGAGAGCCTTAGCTTGCTGGTCCTGCCGGTAACCTTCAATGACTTCATGTAACCAATTGGGAGTGACAGTGGAAATAGCCAGATAGCCCAGTCCTTGAGGATTACTTTCAATACAAGGATGTCTAAAAAGTGCATCTGCAGTTTTGTTCTCAACTCCAGCCTTGAACACTATAGAATACTGCAGCCCCAATAGTTTTGTCAGAGCCTTGTGCTGAAGAACAATAGAAAGTCTTTGATTTTTCAGATGAACAAGACTTCTATGATCTGTTTTTATGATGAACTCAGCATGAAGTAAATAAGAACGCCAATGATCAACTGCAAATAATATAGCTAAACATTCTTTTTCATAGATAGATAGTCCCAAATTTCTAGGAGATAGAGCTTTACTGATGAAAGCAATAGGATGGCCGTCGTGCTGCAAGACTGCTCCTATGCCTTTGTCACTAGCATCAGTCTCAATAACAAACTTCTTCTTGAAATCTGGTAAAGCCAAGACTGGAGTAGATACAAGAGCTTGTTTAAGCACTAAGAAAACTGCCTGAGCTTCAGAAGTTCAAGTGAATAATTGGCCCTTCTTAAGTAAGTTTGTCAATGGTTTACTTATGATGCCAAAGCCCTGAACAAACTTCCTGTAATTTGTTCTGAAGGACTAACTCAAACACTTGCCGAAGGGTTGTAAGTGTAACTGATAAGAGGAACTGTACACTAGTATGTCATCAAAAAATACCACTACACATTTCCTCAATAGGGGTGCCAGAATTATATTCATAGCACTTTGAAAGGTTGCAGGACCTCCAGTGAGTCCAAACAGCATAACTTTGTACTCATAATGACCCTGATGAGTCTGAAATGCAATCTTGTATTCATCCCCTTTGTGAAGTCTAATCTAATGAAAACCTGACCTGAAGTCAAGTTTACTAAAAATAGTGGCTCCTGCCAACTCATCCACTATTTCATCAAAAATGGGTAAGGGGTACTTGTTCTTGACAGTATAGGCATTTAATTTCCTATAGAACACATAATCTCCACTCTCCACTTTTCTTTCTAACCAACAAAACAGGAGAGGCAAAAGGACTAGAACTGTGTTGAATAATCCCATTGGTCAGCATTTCTGCAATTTGCTTCTCAATCTCATTCTTCTGTTCAGGGTTATACCTATAAGGTCGAATACTAAATGGAGGAGTGCCAGGCAGCAGGGGAATCTGATGATCAAAACTTCTTGTAGAATGAAGACCTCTAAGAGACTGAAAAATGTCGACAAACTCATCAATCACTCTCTGAACTTCAATTGGTACTTGTACCCCAGAGTCACCTTTAATGATATGACAAAGTTCCAATACAAAAAGCACTGTATCTTGTTTATATAAACCCTCCAACTGATCACTAGAAAGAACAGTACAATGGTCTATAAGTGGCTGAACTCCAAATAACTTAACTGTCTTTCCTTTATACTGAAACTCCATCCATTTAGAGGCCCAGTGCACTCTCATGGGACTAAACAGTTCCAACCAATCCATGCCCAAAATGATGTCATAACAACCCAGAGAAAGCACCTTAAAATTTGAGATGAAAGTATGCCCCTGACAAGACCACTGACAGTCAAGAGCACCAAGAGCACAGCAGCTGAAGCTGGCAAAGAACAGGAAGGCAGTGTTGGCGCGCTGAGCAAAGAAGGGAAGAGCGGGAAAGCGCCGGACTTCAAACTCAAGGAGGGAAGAGCACGTCGGCCCAATGTCAAATACTTCGGCCCTGAGTGGCTTAACAAGTGACGGTCCATTAGGCTTGTATTGAGCGTATTGTATATAAGGCACGGTTGGTGAACTTTGGTCGGTGATGAACAGCAGAAACAGAACGGAACGGCGATGGCCGTGGAGGCGAGTGGTGGCAGCAATCGATAGTGAAATTTCGGCCATCGTGCTATTTTAACTTTGACAGGTTGCTGCAACCATGTTATACCACTACGAGAGTGAGCAATATGATCACTGATAAAACTAGAGGAACTGCCAGAGTCGACTAACACAAGGACTTCAGTGTTCTGAAGGAAACCTTGCAATCTCATAGTTCTGCCAGACTCTGTCCCTTGAACTGTCTGCAAGGATAGGGCTAAGACTTACTCAACAATTGGATCAGAATTAGAGAGTGATTCAGTGACAGCAGTGTCCTCATGTAACATAGCCCACATCTCCTCAACAACATGTAGAGGCACTGAAGTTGCACATTTGTGGTTTACTCTCCATTTTTCTCCACAGGTGTAACACAACCCTTTAAATCGACGATAGCTCCTCAAAGCAGACAATCGATCTTCATTCTTCTTAGGAACCAGGCACCAATGTTCTATCCTCTAAAACAGAGTTTGATGATTTGTTAGAAGGTGGAGGAGGCAAAGGTAATGCAGTAGCACGAGCTGAGTTTGAATTTTTATAACCACTTGAGTTAGAATTCCACTTCTTCCATTCTCTTCTGAGTTGAACATTCAATACTTCCTCCTGCAAAATGGCAAGGGAACTAGCAGTATCCAGATCTTGGGGCCTCTGAATAACAACCACAGATCTAATGTCTTCCTTAAGACCATCAATAAATCTAGTGGTAAGAACAGTGGAATTCAGGCTGCTATCATGTGCCAACAGCTGATGAACCAGAGTATCAAACTGTTCTATGTATTCCTCACACTACCTATTTGATGGATATGGAAAAATTGACGCATCAAGTGACTCAACTCATCCCTACCAAACCTGGTACAAATGACAGCTACTAAACCCTCACAATTCAGGTATTTAACTTTTGACTCAACAGACTATAACCAGAACACTGCGGGTCCTTCAAAATGCATGACCGCTAAACAAACCCACAATTCTACTGGAACACAGTAAATCTCAAAGTACGTTTCACAACGTTTCTGCCACATTTTGGGATTACTACCATCAAATACTGGAAACAAAACTTGGGGTAACACAGAACTCAGTGAAGCAGTTGTGTCAGAAGAAGCACGCATACTGATCTGTTTATATGGAGAAACATAGGCAGGATTCGGTTTTGCACCTGTGACCGAGGGCGGCTCATGGATCAGAGGATCCCCGACACCAAACCCTCGGTGGTGAAGTTCAACGCGGTGGCCATCTGGCCCGGGTGTCGCCGAAGAGCCAACAACTGACTTAGGTGCATCAGTAGACACCCCAGGTGATGAACCCGATTTCCCACACAAAGTAGATACACTCATCGTCTTCACTTGATCCTGTAGTCCAGACATAGAGATCTGAAGATCGCCAACTTGTTTCTCCATCGTCGGCTTCCACTAATCGAACTCCGCCTTGGCTCAGGTCAACTCCTGTACCGTGCCTTAAAGTTGGTTGATGAGGTTGTTGGTGTGGCCTAGTTGTTCCTTCAGGATCCTCGACGGCACCTCCTCGGTGATCGCCTCCTTCGATCCAGTCGGCGCCATCAGCTTGAGCTTCGGATGCAAACGGTGTTGGAAGCACGTTAGGTGAAGAGGATCCGACTCCAGAATCGTTGACTCCGATACCAGATGTGAGGTGGCTAGTATGCTGGTGGACAAATTACGTCGGAATCGAGCACGATGGCCAGAATTTCACTATCGATTGCCGCCACCACTGCCTCCACGGCCATCACCGTTCCGTCCTGTTTCTGCCGTTCGTCACGGGCCAAAGTTCACCAGCCGTGCCTTATATACAATACGCTCGATACAAGCCCAATGAACCATCACTTGTTAAGCCACTCACGGCCGAAGTATTTGACGTTGGACCGATGTGCTCTTCTCTCCTTGAGTTTGAAGTCCGGTGCTTTTCCGCTCTCCCCTTCTTTGCTCAGCGTGCCAACGCCGCCTTTCTGTTCTTTGCTAACTTCAGATGTTGCACTCTTGGTGCTTGACATCGTATCCCCTCCCGTAGAGGAACATCATTTCAGCCAGAAAAGCAAAGAGCGCGCAACGAAAAAACCACCCAGAGACCACCACCAACACTGCGCGTGCCGAACCTGACTGCATTGCCCCCTATCCCACGCTAGCTTTTTGAACACTGCTCACATACGCAGCTTGCTCTATCTGGATCGTACTAGTGGATTTGCGGTGTGTGTATGCAAAAGAAGCTAGCCCCTGGTGTTGGGATTAATTGATGTAACTAATTCGATCACTGGTGGAACTAGTGGATGTAACGAACTCGATCGATCATGGTTCATATCGATAGTTTAGGTACTCCTAGGTTCCAGCTGGATGAGGTAGGCTATGCCCCGGGTCAGGTGCGAGTACTCAGCTTGGCAACGGTGATCTGGATTCCTCGTCATCATGATGGCTCGCCATTCATGTCATCGGCCGTAGCGGCGAATCGACACGACCGGATCTCATCCGATCTCCGCGACTGCACGCACGCACGTCAGTTTTTTTATGAGGAAAAAAATCCCTGCTCGCCAAAACGTGTCGACACCATTGAACACCGTTCAGAGACGAGATGAGACTGGGTTTGAAACTTGGGGAACGATCCGCTTGGCCTTGCCTTCAGGCTTTGGCCATTGGCCCAGGCAAGTTGCCAACCGCACACGAGCACAGAAGCGGAGGCAGCTCGTGGTGCTCTCTGCCCACTTACCAACTGCACGCCATTCGTCCTGCTCCAACATTGAGCGCGTCTGCCATCTGACGATCGCAGGTCACGCCGCTCACCGGATAGTGGATACCTGCTGACTCTCCACCAAAAAAAATCAACATTAGATCAAAGAAAAGCAATAAACAGATACATTTACCACACCTTTTTGCCTCAGTATAAAACTGCTGAAGAATAGTTTGATGTACTCGATTCATATATGATAAATGGTATAAGCTCCACTCCAGGGAAGCACCCACTTTGTTCAGAGCCATGGGGATGCAGAGAACAGGATTAAGCCACATATAGTAGATTTGTTTCTGTTCTGTTAATGGATACTGAGCTGCTGCTTTACCTCCAGGAAAAAAAGAGGGGTCTAATTTAACAAACTTCAGCATCAAAAGTATGAGGAACTGCAAACCAGTATACAGGGCAGGACTAGCACAAAAGGCATAGTTGCTGCACATTCAAACTAGCTGATATCATTCATGCAAATGCTTAGGTTGCAACACCACGGATTAGCTTTTCAAAGATCCACTTGTTTACAAAAGAAAAATGAGGAACACTTCCCGCCGGCAACAGCTAGAACGTAAAAAGACACACTAATGATAATCTGTCATGGCAGCTGATTACGCACTTCAGTTACCCTGCTGGCATACTATCACCAAGAAACCCTAACATGTAAATTTCAGAGCTCAGGTTACCAGAGTACCTAAACACGAGGATGCAAGTGCATCTACATTTTACGATTCTCACAGTATATGGGTAATCGTTGGAAGCAACTCAAGTGTTCAACAAGTAGCCATGTTAAGGTCTTCAATTCTTCCAGCTATCGAGCCAGAAGCTTGTATGAAGGCATGTCCTCAATCCACTGAATATCTTCAAGCAACAGCTCCCTTTCCAGCTGATGACGCGTAGATTTCATGACCGTCTGCAATAGTAGTATAGCTACGTGAGCGAGAATTCCCAAGATATATGCATGTATTTTTCAATATATGACTATCTTCTGAAAATAAACGACATGCAGAGGAGAATAGCATACATTGAAGTCCATGTAAGTAGCATGCATCTCAAGCCACTGCTGATCCATCAACTTGAAGGTTATGCAGTAGAGAATGTCAAAAGCTTGATCATTTTCTGTTTCAGTCAAGAAATTTGCGTTAAAATTCAGAAATACATAAATAGATCATTCAACTATGTCACATTTATCTATATTTTTAGCCTTAAAGTACAATGGGAAATCTACACAACAGTGATGCAAGACAACTCAATAGAATTTAGCAAATATTCACCAGAAGTGTCATTCTGGTCATCTAAACACAAACTTGATCCAATAATGCATTTTTATGTGCACTGTTATTCTAATAGCAGTCATCATCACAAGCAAACAAATTTTTTTGCTCAAATACTAAATACTACTTACTGCATGACAACTATTCAATGACGCAAGGAATAATTGAGGTGAATGCACTAGTGATAAACAGTTTTAGTAAATCCCAAAACCAATTTTGCAAACAGAGATTATACCTGAAAGGAACTTCAGGAAAACTGCTCCAAACAATGACCTTGGTTTAACTGCAATTTGCACCAAGATCAAGTATTAATTCAACATGTATTAAACAGGTGACATGGGTCCATAACTTGGAACCACGTTACTAAAACTCTGCAGGAATTACTAGTGTTTAATAAACATAGAGCTATTTGATGACAAATCTTTTGGATGGCAAACCTGCTTGAAGATCAAGCATTTGAATGAGCATGAACGTTATATTTACACCAGCCACAGCAAATGGGTACTCCCAAATTGCACGGTCACCATTTTGCTTGCGAAGAAGTTCCTGAAAAGTTTTCTGCAAGGAAAAAAAAGTTAGATGAAAAGTTATTCATAGCAATTGCAAATCAGAACTGGACTGCAGATTAGGGTTTGAGGGTAACTGTATTAACGCTATATCATAATAAATACTTGACTCCAACCTCAGTCTTTATAAATCAGAACGGATATAACTGAATCATTTCTTTAACACTGTATTAAGATGTACTGTTGTTCCCATTTTATTTTCTATTTTCCTTTTTTGCAGGTTAGTCATAATTACAGAAAATGTTTCATAACCCCAAAGAAGAATAAATGCGGGGATTCTACAAATAACTATGTGGTATGACACTGAATAAGCCATCTAGGTTATGACACTTTAAAGAAATGCTAGATATATCAGAGAATCAAGCTCTCATCCTCAGAAGATAGTGTGGAAAAAAATGAAAATATCAGAAGAAAGGTTCGCACTCACCGGATAATTCGTAGCAAAGTACAATAAATTCTCCAAGGAAATGAAGCCTCCACCTCTGTAATGCCAGAATGGCAAAGGTTCATTCACCAATACTTCTCCAAGCTAACTAAAGAATACTGACGCAAGGGGTATCAACTAGCAAGTGGAACAGAGCAAAGAGACCACACCTAAAATCTGTAGATGGATCTTTCCCTTGCCAACCCATCTCTTTCCATTGTTCTGATATGAGCCCCCGAAGCTCAGTTCCAGGAAATGAAGCACACCAAAGGGCCAGTAGTGCTTCCTAATAAACAGGAAAGAAAAATAGATGGCAGGTTAAGTAATTAGCTCAATTTTCTATATTGTTATCTGTAAGGAAAATTGAAAAACACTATAAGATCAAGAAATGATCAGGGTTGAAAGGCATAATTCCAAAATAGGTTCAGGCTTTCATGTGGTGATAGCAGCAGCAAGGAATGACATCTTATATTAACAGAGGGTATGCAGGATAAAAATTCATTTCACCAAGTTGTTTAAAATTTTCTCCTATCGTTATTTAATTAAGAAGAAGAGATGCACCAAAAGTACAAAATGCCTGAAACTCACTCCCAACACAATGAACAAATATATACAACATTTGTATCAATATCAATGTAATAATTTTTTTTTAAAAAAAATCTACTAATAGCTTTTACTCCACTGTGCTGTGCTAGATCCCAGTATCTGCTATGTCAAATTTCATGGTCACTCAATTCTATACTCTGTCCACATTCTGGTTAAATGGACTAGAAAATGTAAAGAGAAATAGTATAAACACACTTTCACAAGATAGTAACATGCGCCACCAGACTAACAAGTACCTGATGATCCATATTTGTACTATCATACTGAATTTCTATACGGTCCTGTAATCTCTGTAAGCATTCTTCCTGCAATCGACAAAAGAAAGTGTTCGTTGTTAATGCATTGAACCAACGACGTTTCAAAAAAGTAAAAAAAAAATGAATAAACGAAATTCCCGATCAATCCAAGAGAATCCGAATTGCGTACAAACACAACACAAAGTCGATTAAGTGAGCTATGCAGGATTGAAGAACACAGATGAGATGTGCCTCTGCAATTCAGAGGTCCATTCGGTGCCTAACAGCGAGAAATTTCAAAAATGCACGAGTATTGTGGTACAACATTTAACATCGCGAAGCCAACCTGGAGATCAATTCTAAGAGCCAGAAGCAGAGCCCCACCTGCGTCGGTGTCAAATCGATGGAAAGGCGCGCGTCACTGTCCCTCCTCTGCGCGCAGACGCAGGAGAGCCCCTTCCCGATCCACGCCGTCGAGCCAGTCACGACCTCCGCTGCACCACCACAACACGCAAAATCAGAACCCCAAGGCACAAGCTTCATTCCTGCCAGTACCGAATGTTACCAAGGAGGAAAACAAAACAAGCCGATCCGAGGAGATTAGGCACCGGAAGAGGAGCAGTGGAAGGCGGCGGCGCGGTCGGAGCCGGACAGCCGGCGGACGGCGACAAAGGAGCCTGCGTTCGCGTCCATCTCCCGCGCGACTGCGGCCCTGGCTTAGCAGCTCTCTCGCCCCCTCCCAGCCTCTACGCGCGGCGATCCGCGCGGGGATCCATGGGCGGGCACACCGTGGAGGGATCACAAGTTCACAACGGACCGGCGGGCGGCGGACAGGTCCCGAGAAGGCGGTGGAGAGACGGAAGAGGGAAGGGCGGCTGGCCGGATTGGCGAGGCTTCGCGGCGGCCACTTCTGTCCGTCGGTTTGGTTAGTTGGTTAGCTGGCTGTGGCTCTGCTTCGTCTTTCTGGTTGGCCCCCGCGCTGGCCGCTGGTGTGCTGTGCTGCGAAGTTCCTCTGCTCCGGCTCTGCTTCGTATAAATCAATAGCGAACGCCGCCCTTGCTTTGCTTCCTCATTTTTTTCCCTCCACTTTTCGATTATTTTTTCTATCCTCTTGATTTTAAAGTTATTTTTTATTTGATTTGGAGCCTACACATTTTTATCGTATTGTGCCAACTGTTTCGCGCGTGTATTCGTACATATTTTTATCTTCAAGTTGGAGTAACTATGTGTACTGGAATTCATTTTTTGAAGATACAGTCGGCTCATCGTTTCAGCAAGCGTACGGACCATAATATTTTCCATTTTAAACTACGGAGTAGTATCATTATCCTGATAACATCAAATTGAGAATAGAGGAAGTATAGCCTTTTCTGTGATACTCAACTACGAATTTTACAGTTTGGTATGTCAAGCTATTGTTTTCTATCTACTCGTCACCCAAAAAAAATTGACTTCTCCAGTGGTGGCTGGTGGTGGTGGGTTATCTGTTCTGTTCAACCAATCTTCATAAAAAGAGCAAATTAGATTGTAGGAGTAGTAGTATCCGTTTTGAGCTGTCATTTTCTGGAGTTGTTATATACTCGTACTACTAACGAATTTCCTACGCGTGTGCAGTGTGCTCACCATTTGCCTTGCATCAGAGTTCCAGACACCGGTTCGGTTCGCTGACAGGTGACTCACCAATTCTTCGACGTTTGGTCAGTGGATCTGGACCGAACGAACGCATCGTATCCGTATGCTGTCCGCGAACATAATCCCACCCAACCTTTTCTTCGAAAAGCAGGGAATGGGTCTTCGGGCTAATCATCCGTTCTGCTCCTGTATCCTCTGCGCTTTACCGACGTCTATCAGTCCATCAAAGTTGGGACTAGCGCAACCACTTTTCATGTTGCCTCCTCCTGTCGTCTTTGATATGGCACCGTGCTCCAGTTCCGTGCTTTAGTATTTTCCAAGCATTGTGCGTGATGGTTTGCCGTCGTTCTGCGTACGAGAAGGGATCGTGCTAGATGCTTCCGACAAGTGCTGATAACAACCTTGTAGTATCCGGCCAGAACAAACCTGCGCCGCCGTGCCAATCAATGCAGCTGCAGTTTTTTTATGCGCGTAGAGAAAAGAAGAAAGACGGCTGCGGACGCGTGGATCAGGACGGCTTGACCCTTTCACAAACGAGCTATAGCTTATGTTTACCGACAGATACAACGAATACCTCCCCGAACACGCGCACGCTGCGGCGTTACTGTCACAGCTCAGAAGTCACAGCTGCGAACAGGTGTGCGAGCAGACGGTGAGACGTCCTAATCCGCCACGGTGAGGCGGCCGGACGGACGGACGACGAACCCAACCGGGAAAGCGTCGCCGCCGCGGGGGGGAGGGGAAGGAAGGAACCCCATCGAAAAAGCCGAGGGCCGACGCGGCCCCGCCGGGCTCCCGCTTTCCGCGGCCGCGGATCACGTCGCGGCAACGCGGAAAACGATGGATGGATCGGGGGCACCACACCACATGCCTTCGCGGCGCGGGGTCGGGGTCCCCACACGCGCGGGCGCGGATCCGCGTCGCGGCGCGCCGCCCCTCGGCATCAGAAGGCGCGCTGGGCCTGGGTGGTCGGCTTGCTTTTTTGTGAAGTCGCTGCGACGCGCGCGGTGTGTCCGGCCGTTGCCGGGACGCCGGGGACGTGGGCGCTGCGCCTGCCGAGACGTGTGTGTGCGCGGACGCGACGCGCGCGTGGGCCTCCTCCCGGTGCGCCGGAGCTGGCGGTGGCGCACGCGACCGGTCGGGCGCGTTGCGTGCTTGAAGGACGGTGAGTGGGGCTTTAGCGGTTGGAACGGAATATTGAGATCCACGCGACTGTAGCTCGTAGTGGCACCGGACAACGATTTCCTTGTGTCCTGGATCTCCCAACAGCGTTACGTACCGCCCTACACCGGAGGATCAGAGCGTACACTCTCGATCTCCCGACCGAAACTTCAGATCAGGAACGGGACAGTACTGAGTATAGGCGACGGCCCTTGATTCCGGCTGCTAATGTTGCCGGTGATAAAAGCGAGCATTAAGAGATAAACCAGCATAATTAGGTCCTAAGAGCTCATCATTTCAGGGACCATTAGGACGATGAGAACCCTCCTTACATTCATGCTCTGTGGCTTTGCGGTTGGCGAGCCTTTTGACGGAGAATGGTACCATAATACCCACGCTACTGCTGCGCGATCATGGGATCAAAGCACAAGATATTAGTAGATCGATTAACCTTCAGAAAGAAGCCACAGCCCACAAACCAGTGGTTTAATTTCTGAACTGATACAGCTGGTGCAAATGATATCATCTTCCCATGCTCAGTCGCCCGAGCGGTTACACCAACCTAAATGAATCAAAAGCGTTCTGTATGTGTGCTAATCATTGGTTCCCAAGCAGGCATCAGCTGATAGATACCGAAACTAAGTGGCAGGGTAAAAGGGATTGCATTGCAAAAGACTAGTTCAAGCGTTTTACAAGTTCTGAACAGGATTCCTCCAAAACACAAGCGCGCGCGCCCACACACACAGAGGCAATGTGATGATCCTTCTCGTCAGATGGCAAGCCTTCCAAAGCTCCTTGATTGCCTTGGAAGGGTAATTTCAGCAGATAAACAGGCAAATGGCTTCTTGATTTCTAAGAGTACGTACTAGTATACTTTATGCTTCACTTGGTACCGCAGATATCAGTCCAGATCCTTTGGATCTCATGTTTCCACCGCACAATGTACTCCGTCCGTTCTAAAATATAAATATTTTTAAATTTAATCAAAATTAAATTTTTATCACTTTAACTATTAATAATATATAATTAATAATATTTTATTATATTAAAATTATATTTTTTATTCATCATTCAATAAATTTTCGTAAAAATTATATTTTATATTAAAAATTATATAATTTTTTTAGATATTATTAGTGTTAAGTAGAAGTTAAAAAATTTTAATTTTACTCAAATTTAAAAATATTTATATTTCAAAACAGAGGTATTTCTTATGCACCCATCCGCTTTGATCTGATGTGACTTGCACGTGGGATCTGACGTGATGAAGGAATCGAGGAATATATATAGCGAAGCTGATGAACCTAGAGCAACTCCAATAGATTAGGTAAAAAAGTTTTCCAAATATCTGATTTTAGCTAGTCTCTAAAGTGAAACGTTCCTCAAAAAGATGGAGGAAACCAACAGCCTCTTTAAAACTAGTCCATCTCTATATTCGAAACTACGATCTCCTAATCACTGATCTCACAACGTGATCTGTGCAGAACACAATGGCCGCGGTAGAACGCTCTCAGGCTTCCTAGCACCGCGTCGCCTGGCCGGCGTTCACCTGCACTGCATTGCCTCACCGCCGACCGCCGTGCGCACGTGTGCTCACCCTCAAGCCATCGCCTCGCCATCGCACTTGGACGCATACGTTCGCCCGCATCTTTTCACCTCTCCGCAGCGGTCACCTGCACCTGACCATAGCACTCGCACGAGACTCTTCGCCTCGCCATAGCAGTGACCTGCATCTCGTCGTAGCGCTCGCACGTGCCTCTTTGCCTCGCCGCCGCGGTCATCCGCTCCTCGCTGTGGCGCTCACACGCGCCTCGCTGTTGCATTCAACTGCCGGGAACGAGGGTGGGCACGAGGGATGGTGAGCATTGAACGCTAGGCAAAGCTTGAGAGCGACTTTCGCGGGATGAAGAGCTAGCGATAATGGCAAGGAAAATGTCGAGTCTGTTGGGCTGGGTTTTTGTTCGAAATTAGTTACTTTTACCTTTATAAAAGGGTTTAAACAACCTCTTGGAGATGCTCAGCAGTTACGGTTGCTGTTTTCAGCGTCGAAACTGGCCGGCAGATGAATGTAGTCTCCAATTTTACTGGAGAGTCGCGTGATCGTCGACGTGTCCGGTGTGCCCGAAAGCCTGTGCTCTATAAGTTACGTACATTTCGCTTCAAGAACGTCTCTCCAAGTGGGCTAAACAGGATTTAAAAAAAAGAGTGGGCTAAACAAACAAGAGCACGGTAACTTGTTCGAAGCGGCAGCGCGCACGAACAAAACGCAGTTGGTGAACTGTGTCCACGTAGATCTCGAAACATAGAGGGCGCAGCGTGTGCTACGAGAGATTCTCGGTGCAAATATGTGCAATAAACCATACTCCCCCTTTTTTTTTTAATTGATGTCGTCGTTGATTTTTAAATTTAATTTTAACTATTTATTTTATAAAAAAATTTGATAAATTTGATATTTTTATATTATTTGATTATTATTAAAGTTATTTGAATCACAACTTAAAATTTTACATATTCAAGCTAATTTTTAAATAAAACAAATAATTAAAATTAAATTTAAAAGTAAACCACGACATCAAAGAGCGGAGGAAGCAGTAGATTCCGACCGATGCCTAGGCGTGCGTGGCCGCTGCTGCGTCCGAAACGTGTGCAAGTGCATCGTACTGCTCGTACTTTTGGGGAGCGTATCTCGGCGGCGGCGCATGAATATCAGGGAACGAGCTAAACTACATCAAATCAGTGGAGAGTCGGGATCGATGAACCGGACGCACCTGCAGCGATCTCAAAAACCGTAACGATGCGTCGCCGCGTCGGTCTGGGCAATCGAAGGATGCGGCTTGAGACAGGCCGAGGCGCGACGAAACTGCTGTGCCCAGCCCAGACGGCGTCTAATTTCCCGCAGCTGCTTGTTGATTTGTTCCGTTCGGGGACCAGCCGCAAACACACAGTGGTCCTGATTCCTGAATCCTTTTTGTTAGACAATGTCGTGGCTCCTCACGTAGCTGGGGAAGAAAACATGCGTACAATCTTTTCCACTTGGGCGGCACATGTGCATATCATCATTGTACACGGCCGTGGCAACCTGGTGGATGCCGCTTTGGTTCCGGAGATCCTTGCGCCACCGCCGCTGCCGCCAGGGCGCTACCGCAGCAGCCGACCGGCGGAACGGAAAAGGTTGGCGGGCTTCAGGCCCGGGACTGGACGGCCACTGCCGGCGGCTGCGGCTGGATGACCGCGGACTTCGTGCTTGGTTCTCTGTTCTCACGTCACGTCCTCGACACATGTGCATATCATCATTTCCACTTGGGCGGCACATGTGCATATAATCATAGCACACGGCCGTGGCAGCCTGGTGGATGCCGCTTCCGCCATGGCGCAACCGCAGTGGCCGAACGGCGGAACGGAAAAGGTCATCGACTATCAGTACGGTTGGATGACCGCGGGCTTGGTGCTTGGTTCTCTCAGCTCTCGCGTCCTTGTTGGCGCTAATGATCGGAGACCTCGTGCGGCAGCGTGATCAGGCCGTGTATTGGAGATGGGCTTTCACTGATTTTGTGGGCTTTATCCAACTCCTTCCATTGACGGGGCACATTTGGCTGCCCAATCAGAGCACAGTACCAAACATTTGTACTTAGTCAACAGATTCCCAATCAGGAATTTGAGTGCCCTAAAAAATCAGGGATTTTGTGGAATATCCATTTTTTAATACTACTGCAGTCACTTCTACATTTCCAATAGCAGGGAATGCATACAGCATTTAAGGTCATGTTATGCCATACCAAACTAAATACAGAAAGAATTACAAAAGAAGGGGAAAAACAAACACACAGCTACAAAGCAAAGAACAAAAAAAAAAATGATGACTAGAAGAGAAACTTTCCAGCTTTGTTACC
>BCLF01000022.1:2888270-2903448 GCA_001602275.1 Zoysia japonica | reverse complement strand
TTTTCCCCCCCCCCCCCCCCCCCCTCAAGTTTCATCCTGACGCCGACCAGAACGTAGCAGCTCAGCCTCTGCGTCGAGTCTATGCGGTGGCCGGTGGCGAAGAGAAGATGAGGCTCATCAGGAGCCCGATCAGAACGCCTATGAGCCCAGCAAATCCAGCGAACGTCAAGGAGAAACCCGCGTCGCCTTTGCGGCTCCTACGCCGCCTGTGCGCATCCTGAAACAACAGCGCTGTACTGCTCAGTAGAAAATTTAAAATGACGGGAAAGTAGTGAATGTAAAACGATGCTAAGAGGATACTCCGCTATTCTCAAGAAACACGTGTATGCCATGAACCTTTGGCGCACGTCCTCCTAAAGATTATTGAGCAAAATACAACCAGGCTGATAATTACTTCGGTTATTTTACAGTTTTCATTGTAACGGACATATTTCAAGTTTGCTGAGCGATCACAAAAAAAAAAAATCTAGGACGAAAGTCCACGTGATCATGTAAAATCAGGGAAGGAAATTAAGCGAAAGATGGTTGATAGACTGTACCAGTTCACGTTGCATTTGCTGATTTTGCTGAAGCATGATATCTCTTTCTTCCTTCAGGCGTTGAATACTCTGAATCTGAATAAAGCAAAAGGAGAAACTTACACAAGATAATGACATCAAAGATGTCCCAAAGAATATATTGTCATTTGCACGGGTTCAATAAAAAAAAAGTACTCATTTCCATAACAATGTGCATAGTTCATGAAGCACTCACTACAGACATCCAGGATATTTTTTTTTTTGCAGTTGGACACTAATGTCAGTCAGGTTAAAGAGAGCTACTGCTATGTGCAGTCAGGAAGAGCCCATAAACTATCTCCGTTTTCTACATAAAAAAATGTATAAATGGAGATCCTCCTTTTTTCTATGAGAAAAAGGAGCTCCTCTTGTCAAAAAGGACAGAGAAAAAGGTCCAAGTTCTGGCCCCAAAGCATAGTTAACAAGTGTATAAGGAAGCATGATTGTGGGCTTCTGGGCACCGCTCCCTACCTCAATTATGACGCGCCACATAGATACCTTTCCCTGTGATTGACTTTACGGTCTTTCAACTGTCGTATAACCCTATTTCAACATCGTCTTAACCTCAAAATATATAAAACAAAGGCCAGAATGGCGTTATCTAAATATCACTTGCATTTAACAATCTAAGAGCAAATGATATCTGTGTTGCGTGTCAGTTGAGTACTCCCTCCATTCCAAAATATAAGCATTTTTAGCTTTAGTCAAAGTCAAATTTTTACACTTTGACCACTAATAATGTTTTGTCATATAAAAATAATATTTTTTGGATTCATCATGAAATAAATTTTCATAAAAAGTATATTTTTACATTAGAAATTATGTAATTTGCTAGATATTATTAGTAAAAGTTAAAAAAATTGACCTTATCTAAACCTAGAAATGCTTATATTTTGGAACGGATGTAGTATTAGCAATTCTATTGCTGAATAACCAGCGTGTATAGAAAAATAGTGTCATAAAACATCATAATAGTCATGATAAAGGATTCAAGCAAGTCATGTTCAAGTTGGCAGAATCGTTCCTCATAGGAAATCCTTAACCAACATGTATTTTCAGTAAAAGTTGTCAGTAAAGCTAGGAGAACTGCTGCAGGAATAAACTTTATTACCTCTTCAACGGTTGCATTCTTCAGCATCTGCAGAGTACGGTGCAAATATGTGATTAGCAATAAGCATATTTATTGGATGTCTAATGAGTGGACTGGTTGCACCCATATCGCAATAGAACTAGCATAATCTTACCGTCAGATCATCTGATGCCGCTTTGAAGCTCCTACTTCCTATAGATGAAGCACTAGAGTCGTCTGAACCTATGCTTGGTATTGTGTAAACAACCTTAAGCTTCATTTCCTCAATTACCTTATCAACCTCCTTGTTGAACTGCACCCATATAACAAGATGACATGTGGTGGTGAATACCATTTCGTTATAGCAACAATGCAATGCTAAATCTTATAAATCAGTCGTGTTGCATTTTTCACGCACCGTGTCAGGAGGAATCTCATCCATGTCGGTACTGGCAGCCACCCTCGTGCTTTGAATCAAGAATTTATCCTTGCATTGCATATCTGGTGGGTACTCTTTCTGCGCCTGGAGTGTGACTGTGCCCCCAAATAGGAACGCAGTACGGACACAATTGACCATCAAAAACCAAACGAAAAAGAAGGGGGGGGGGGTCCTAAACAGACCATGGAGAAGCAGGGTGCTTACTCGTAATAGTGCAAGAATCCCAGGGCTGGACGATGCACGCGTTCGGACGGACGAAATACTTTCTCGGCGACGTCGTCTTGACCTGAATGAACAGAAAATGGAGTAAATTCTGATCAAACAGGGCTCACTTTTCACCAAATGCAACGCGAAATTCTATGGGCAGGTATCAGGATTCAGGAAAGAGGAAAGTCATGGGTGGACCTTGAATGCGACATGGTGCTCACTGTTGTTCACCACCTTGAGATTGCAATAGCACGGCTTGTCCAGCTCAACTGCGCGCAATAATTTAGCGGGGCGAGGAAAAAAGTCGAAATTTAAGTAATCGCAATGCGAATAAAATCTCATCAAGAACTCCACAGAACTTACATAAGAAGGTGAGCTCCTCGGGGTAAACCGAGATCAGCGTTCCGCCTCCAACCATTGCAACCGCCTGATCAGGCACAAAGAGATAGAAGCCTGGAGATGAATGAATCACTGCATTAGAAACACGGAAGAGATGAGTGCTCCTTCTATTTAGAACGGATTCCAAACCTCTCTCTCCCTCCACGAACTGAGTGCAAGGAAAATAAACCGGGGAAAACACAGCGATTGGAGGAATGGGACGGGAAGGAAGCCAGGGGCGGAGGAGGAAGGAGAGAAGCCAATGGGTTTGCTTTGCTTTTCTTGGCTTCCGGCGACATTGACGGGGCAGCACTCACTTCTTGTGCCCGTGACACTGTGGAGTTCGGCCTTTCTGTTTTTTTTTTTCCGTCCATCGAGTGAACAGCCTTATTCTCTTTTCTTTTAATTGGTGGTTGGTGATTTACGCTAGTACTTTATTCAAAGTGCTATTTCCTGGACCGGAAAGGCATGACTTCTGGCCGTTCCTAGTAATTGTTCCAATTTTTTGGTGAAGATTTCGTAAACAACTAGATCTATCCAGCACAATTTGTAAACTATAGCGGTACAAGTTTCCAAAATATAGGGACACATTTGAGATAGTAAAACGGTAAAACTATTACTCATTGAAACAAAAATTGAAGCAGTATGATAAACAAACATTGGTCATTCGTTCAATATTCTCTTCAACAAACCATGAGTTTATACATGACCTGTACACTAGCGATGGTAGGAGCGTATGAATTTTTAATGGATGCCAGATGTGGTTTTCAATCAATTCCGACATTAGGAGATAGGAAACAATCTGCCAGCAAAAAGTAGTATGATCTGTGGACCCAGTTGTTGCTTTAAAGGAATTAAAACTGAAATGTTAATGATGTGAAGTGCCAAGTACAGTATATTAGAATTCAAGAGTTAGATGAAAATGATGGATCCCTTATGTAGGAAAACACGGCAACCAATATTAGTTGACAAACTTCTTGCACACTGGCGACCCCGCCCTTGCATATCATACCAGGGCGAACCCTCCTAGCAATGCCATTAGCATATGGAAAAACTGATGCTATTTGACCTGGATAGAAGTCTTTTCTAAGATAAATTGGTAGTGGATATGATTGATGACAAGTCCTCTAGAAAATTTCAACTCCTAATTGATTATGATTTATTATGTCAACTACTAATCCGTAGGAAGCTCAGGCCTACTAACTGCCGACAGGCTTTCATTTCTTAATAAGAGCACTACACGTACATATTAAAAAATCAGCTATACATGTACTTGAGAATCCAGGACTCCCATAAAAGGATGTATTTAAATTCATAATGAGAAAGACCTAGTACGGATTTTGTACACCGAGGGCAAATACATTCACCCTGCATGCCACAATAAACCAACTGAAAAGATACAGAGTGAGCTTTTGATGTCTAGTGATTACAGTGAAATTCTGTTGTAGGGAACCAAAATGGTAGCAGAACTACCATATCTACTTGAAGGTTGAGAAGCGGGGAAGCTTGTGTTTCAGGTAGTACAGCTTTGCTCTCCTAACCTTCTTGTGTCTGATCACTTTGATCTCCTTGATCCTGGGAGAGTACCTGCAACGGGAAACACAAGGTGCATTATCAGAACAGAGCATTCCGTTTTATTTGCAAAGAACATTATTTTTTAAAAGGAATTTTACAATGGCAAGAGTGAAAGGCATCAGAGATTGCAAAGAACATTATCAATCAGGACGCTACAGATGATTGAGTCCCAATTACGAGTTAAAAAGGAGATGAAATGATTGATTACCTATAGTGCAAAATTAGGTACTAGAGTTTCATATAGGCGTATAATAGTTAAAAAAACACATGTGACATGTTTATAAACGTCAAGGCCAAACAGAAGAACAGAAAATGCTGCTTATAGGAGTATTTGACAATATACTTCCAGATGAACCAGAAATTACTTTGAATTTTTTCAAAGCAGATATAAACACTTTATAATGAACCTATGGAGGTATGCATATGAGTGGTAATGGATTTTGAGCTAGAGAGCAGAAAGCCTTGGTATCAAATATGGATGTAACTAGTGTCACAGACCAAAGTAACTGTATAAGCAGTTCAGAACTAAAGTTGGCATTTTATTCCTTATTCCATTGCATATTATCTACAAAGAACTCATCAACCTAATATTAAGTAAATGTTTGAAAACCTATGTCAGAGTACATTCATAAGTTGTAGTAGTCAGCATCATTATTTCGTATTAAGCATATTATCTGCACTGCACAGAACAAATATCAGAGATCAGGAACACCAACTTACACAGGGAATGTAATCTCAACGCCTACACCAGCAATGATCCTTCTAACACGAATTGTAGTGTGAACACCACCTTTGTGCTTTGCGATTATTATGCCCTTAAAGAGTGACAATCTCCTCTTGTTGGGCCGTTGCTGCAATAAGGCAGATTATATCAACAATTATACAAGAGTTCCGCAAAGGTAGACCATCTCCCCTTCTTTCACCTCCTAGGAGGTGAAACCCCGAATCAAGCTGAACCGTCGAATTTTCGAAGGAAAAAAATAGTCCATAAGATGTCTCCAGCGAAATTTCCTTCCATGGAGCAATTTCCTTCCCGATAATGGCGTTTATTTCCAAAATAGTCACTTACCTAATATACAACACATGCAACTTTCCATAACTTGTTTATTCCCTTCCAATTTAACTATTATAATAATTATTAATTATTTGAGTGCTTTTACCTCCTATGAGGTAAAAGAACCATTTTCTTCTTGAGATCCGTGAAAATGGACGGCTCACGTTCATTTGGGTCTACCATAGAATTTGCCTTATCCAAACAAGAATAGGTAAATAAAAACATTCAGGGCAAGCGAAAAAACTCACCATTCTAAGCTCAATGATGTCACCAGGCCTTAGATCTGGTATAGTCTTCACCTTCTCTGCCTCCTCAATGAATTGCTTATTCAAAATCTGGGACACCAAATGTTTCAAGGAATCAGTAGTTCAGTTACCTTAAATAACAGTTCAAACCGCCATATATTCTAGACTTCTAGTGGATTGCACAAGAACTATCCCATGGGGGAATTATCAATGAGCTATTTATTCAGTCAGAAATTGCGAGAATACTGAACAATGAATCATATTTCATTTATTTTAGTGGAAATGAAAAAAAAAATTAAAATCCATGTAGCCATAAGGATGAAGAATCTACATAGCCTTTCAGTGAAGTGGTTCTATAAGGAATTCCAAGATACAGTGACAAAACTATAAATCATTCCTACATTTCGCCTACTAAAACTAACTCCATCTACACTGTTACTTTAGGGACTACGATGCCAGACCATTCGCAACCTACACTTATCCACTACGAAACCATCCAACCCTGGAGGCTGCAGACCAAGCCGCCGGAAGAATTGCTCACCCCGATGATTTCACCGAACTTAACCGCCGGCTTGCCAGGCGGCGTCGGCTCGTCTGCGGCCTCTTCCTCCTGCTCCGCCACCGCGACAGCCCCGTCCGCCTCCGCCTCCTCGGCCTCAGCTGAGGAAGTCACAGGCTCGGCCTCAGACTCAGGTTCCGGTTCTCCAGCTTCGGCGCCGGCGCCGGCGCGGACGATTACGTGGGTGGTCCGGCGTGAGGAAGCGTACAGCGAGAGCCGGCGGAACGAGGAGGCCACGGCGAGGACCTGCCGCGGCGCTGAGCGGTGGGAGAGGAGGGCATGGGGAAGCAGGGCGCCGGTAACGGCGGTGGTGGCGGAGGCGGCGGCCATCGGAAGGTTAGGTCGGGCCAACGTGTCAGCGGCGGGGCATGAACGGAGGAAGGAAGCGACGCCGCGGCGCGGGAGGATTGGGGAAGAGACGCTATCCGCCTATCTACTTGTGGGGCTCTGTGGCACTGCACGCTGGCCCCACCGTTTATCCAGAGCTCAGACCGCTCTCAACCGTCCATTATGTGACCGTTAAGACCGTTTGGAGCGCGGAAATTTTTCTAATATCAAATTAAACTGATTTTTGAAATTTTTTTGACTCTTGTAAAATCACTGGGTGCTAAGGGGCTAAAAAAGATACTGTGAGCCCACTGGATGTAAGGAATCAACACACTGGAGTGCTTAAATTGTCACGAACCAACGTGTTTGAATCTAAGAACTGTCATGGAAGATGTTCCGGAACGAAAAAGACCGTGAGACTCAAAATATTCTTTCCATGCGAGTACGTAGCACGTACAGTAGCACTGTGACTATGAGATCAAATTTTCGAGATCTGAATGTTGCAGTTTTGCAGTCTGCAGAGCTCAAATTTGCTGGTGATTTCCGAGATTTCAGTCCATGTGGAAGCAGGCATGTCATTGGTAACACTGGAAAACTGGCCCACCTGAGCCGAATGGCCCAGGGAGAGCCCACGTTGTATAACCAGGTCTCGCCTTGTATCCGGCCCGCACGGAGGCCGGTCCGGGCATGGGAAACGTTGCCCGAAGGCGTAGCGACTGCACGGGCCGTGGTCAAGCACGAACGATATCCTGGCCTGTACAGTTGGCCCATTCAAATGGTCATGCGCACACAGACTGCATGACGAAGAAACAGATCTGCGATCAAGCACCCAGAGACTGCATGACGCAGAATAGATGTGTGCTCGTCTCAAAAGGAAGAATGTTAATGAAACTGTGGTGATCTTTTCTCCCTCCGAATAGGCGGTTCAGAGGTGTGGAGTATAAAATGTGGGTGCTCTGTTCACTGCAATCGCAGAAGGGATCGCCGCTTGAGGCCACTTGGTACATGTGCATTCCGTGGTTGCAGTCCCTTTCTCTGCTCTCCGCCCCGTCCTCCGTGAGTCTGTGCTGGTCGGATCTCTTAACTGATAACGGTGAGGTACCGGGCTTGGCGTGTTATCCGGGCTGCCCATTCGGCCCAAAACGCTTCTCTTCACTGTGTTCTAGCGTCTACTGCTCCTCTGCTCATCATCAATGCTTGGATCACGGAAACGTCGTCCCCCTGCTGCTGCCGCGACCACCGATCATCGCTGTCCCGTGCAGCGCAGCTGCTCCGGCCGCACGCGAGGCCGGTGAACAAACAATTAACCTGCCGCCGAATTCCAGCACCACGGAAAGGAGCAGCGGACAAAGGCTCTTGTTTCTACCTTCGCAGCACGGCAAAGCATGCACCCAACGCAAACGACCTTTTCGATCTGCGGAACCACCGCAACCCAACCTACGCGAGAGATTAACCGTCCATCACACTGCGACACAGCTCAAGCCGTTGTGTTTGTGTGACCCATGCCCTGACGAATGGTAGTAGTCGCGCCGACGATCTACGACGGTCGACAACGAAGGCGATCGAAAAGGTGAGGTGAGGTGAGGGGCGGTGGCTTTGCTTCCCTTGCAATGTACGTACTCCACCCACCCAACCTTGTCATCACTCGGCCACGGTGCTGTCACCGTGATCACTCGTCGCCAACGGGGAATTCTATATCTCTCTCGCGCGCGCTCGCCCTCCCAATTATCATCATCATCTCCTCGTGGTGGCGCAGCCACAGCACTAATGCGCTCGCGGGCGCCTCGTCATAATGGTGATCGTACCCGGCGGGCTCGAGCCGGCCGGCCGGCCGGGCCTAGCGGTAAGCTACCGCAGCTAAAGATGCGGCCGGGAGGGAAGGAGATCTCCGGCCAGGCTGTTGGCGGAGGACGGTGAATGGTCATGGGCCTGGGATCCGGTGGATGCTTGCGCGTCGCTGTCGGGTGGTCGAGCAGTGAAAGAAAGGGTCGGTGGTTGGTAGGAGTGGGATCGAGAGGATCATCAGATCGCGTGAAAACTATGCGTCTCTGTGCATGCCGCTATGTGTGCGCGCGCCGTTGGCGTCTTCGGGATCTGCGTCGCACGATCCCCGTCTATCAGTGGCGTGGCTCCTCGCCGCAGCTGAAGAGTGATATATGCAGCACGACGACACACACGTTCGTACGTGTGGTCTCGCCTTCGAAAGCTACGTGCCTACTACTGCGTGACTGCGTCGGGCCATCGGCTGTAGCCACGCTTATGTTTGGTTGCCGAGCGAGCGCTGGACTCTCTCGACTCTGCCAGGACCAAGAGCCGCCGTGATCTGAAATCGTAAATGGGTCCTTATCTGATAATGGAGCGGTGGTTGCACGTACGTACGGACACTGGATCTGAGGCGTTCCGAGAGTTGCTTCATCTCATCCGGTTCTTCAGAGAAATCAGCGGGCGGCAAGTGCCGGGAGTTTTGCTCTCCCAATTCAGTCCAGAGAGATGTGAGCTGGGCTGGTGCCTGAATGAGCTTGCTTTCAGGTTGGTGCCCGATATCTTCGTCAGTCTTGGTCAGTCCAGCAGAGAAGCACCGATGCTTGGACGCGTGGACACGTTTCCATTTTCCTCCTTTCGTTCCATTGCTGTTCAAAAGATTCGTCGTTGGCGCTTCAAATCACAGCCCTGTTCGATCGCGATCGCGGCAACCAGAATGCTAGTAGTAGTTTGTTGCAACCACCTGAATTACGCAACACCATGGCGCCGGTGCAGTGCTATGCCATGCGGAGAGCGGAAAAGGCGCAGCTAATATTTTTGGAGCCTTTTGACGAGTGCTTCAATTCGCACCATTAGTTGAGGAGAAATATCCATCGATGAGAAAGAACGAACGTGACCCGCCATGATAACGAAACGATATGATTTAGGGCAAATTCCAAACAAATAGAGATAATTTTAGCAGGTACTAATAACTTAATTAGTATGTTCTTTTTAATCATCGATATGACCAAAAAAATTGTAACCTTTCTATAATGATCTGGAAAAGCTCCTGGTTGCGTTAGCTTTACCTTTACTTTATTTTTTAAAACAATTGATTGATCTGAGGCGGCCGGGCCGCCGGGGTGACATAACCTTTAATTATTGTTTAGTACAGTTGCAGTAAGCAACCCTTGATGGTGCGCACTTGTTCTTTGAAGAACAAACGGTAAGATCGGTGATCTGGTGGGAGGAGTGAATAGGGCAAGAAGATTATTGGTGTCTTGGCCCTTGGATTAGATGCTGTCATCGTGGTGGGACTACGTACTGCCGGTGCATAGATCATTAGCTCCATGTGAGGCTATATATGATGCACTGTATCATGTTACTGCATCATCTAACTGGAAAGGGTCGTAAAAAGAGATGCGAAAGCGATGGCCAAGCATCCATTTTCCCCCATGATTTGCGTCATTTACAAAGCTTCCATTTCCAAACTGTTGTTACGGATTACTAGGAGTAGTTCAAAACTGAACCATCAACAACAATTTTAACTCTTGTAAAAAAAGATCTTGTCCAAAAAAACAATTTTAACAGAGTATATACTCCTAAACTCTTCATCATGCATGCAATGCACTAGAGGAGTCTAGAAGGGTTAGTGCCTTTTTCAGCGTTCCTGCTATGACACATTTTCCTCCCATTTGCTTGGGAAATGCTAAAATATTTCTACGATTTGACGTTGCTGCTGGCCCGCGGTCGCTTTACCATGGCACCCAGACAAATTAATTGTTCGACCTCCATAGAACAACCATCACTCTCCGCACGGAAAAGGCACCACAGGAAAAGGCTAAACAGCTGGCATTTGCACCAACCAATACAAGGACAGGGCCATCAGCTAGCGCCCGTGCATATGCATGCATGCATAAGCGTACGTAGACAGCTACGTAGCTGTATGTTTGTCCTGTATCTACCGTCTATTTCTACATATACGAACAAACGCAGCCATGCCCATGCAGATCCGCTGATGCGTACAAGGATCATGGTATTAGCAGTGACAGTACAAAAACAGTTTATGCCGTAACCGAGGAACCGTACCCTGTGCCATTGTGGAACTCCTACGTGCGTGACCATGTTAATTGCAAGCTTAGTTAGACCATAATAATCAGTGGCATTGTGGACGGTGAGCTGGAGGCAGCTGAGCTAGCGTCAAGCGAGCAGCTTGCTCGTTGCCGCCACCGCCACTCTGCTATATAACCATCACTCTCCCCTGCTCGCTTCCTCCCACTACTCTGCTCGAGCTCAGCCCTCAATATCCACCAGCAGGACAGGATGATGGCTCTCCTCCGCCCCGTCGTCCTCCTGCTCCTCATCGCCTCCTGCGCCGCGCAGCAGGCGCCGCCACAACAAGCGCCACCGCAACAAGCGCCGCCACAACAAGCGCCACCGCAACAAGCTCCGCCACAACAAGCGCCACCGCAACAAGCGCCTCCAACACAGGCGCCTCCGAACGGCAACCCGCCACCCGCTCCTCAGGCGCCTCCGAACGGCAACCCGCCGCCCGCTCCACAGGCGCCGCCTCAGGCACCTCCCGCCCCGGCGAACCCACCTCCGGCGCCGCAGGCCCCGGCCACTCCCCCTCCTGCTCCCACCACACCGCCTCCAGCCCCCACTACGCCCCCGCCTGCTCCCATGACCCCGCCGCCGTCGCCGCCGGCCACCCCGCCACCCGCTCCCATGACCCCGCCCCCGTCCCCACCGATGGCACCTCCTCCAGCCATCCCTCCTCCCCCCGCCACCCCGCCGCCGGCCATGGCCCCCACGACCGTCCCGAACGCGGCCCCGACACTCCCGCCCGTGGCGACGCCGTCCATGTCCCCAAAGAGCCCGAAGACCCCCGCCACCGCGACGTCACCGGATCTGGCGCCGTCGGTCGCGCCCACGGCCACGCCTACAACGGACGAGTCCGGTGCGAGCACGCGCGCCGCCGGCTTCGCCACGCTCGTCGTGGCATTGGCGGGCGCGGTCCTGCTTTGAGCTGTAGACTCCAGTCTCCGTCTCCTCCCGTCAATGTTGTCATCATCCTCCCCGTGGCCCCTCGACGATCTGCTTCATTCCATTTGCCATTTTTTTTTATCCTTCCTTTCGTGTTGTTATTTAATTTTACCGGCGCCATGCCCGGACCGATGGATTCTTGATGTACGACGACGAGGGTGGTGATGCACTGGTTGGATGTCCGTCCCGTTTCTTCGGATCTGCGGGCGGGCGTTGGGTATCAGTGTGTTCTGCTCGCGGGTGTTGCACTGCTGTACGCTACTGTTACATTTTGGTTCGTATTATAGAGAGAGGATTTGTGCATATTTTCGGTGCACCATTGCTTGTTCGTTCGTTTTAAATTCTCTAGGCATCTTATTATAAATTCTCTGTGATTATCTGTATATATACACACTGATTTTCGACGACCTTACCGTACCGTTATTGGCATGAAGTATGGTAACGAACGTTTCATTGGAACAGCACGGTTCAGGGTTCAGAACTGGATGTAATTACCACGACGCGTTCGCGCTTGCAGGTGTGGTAAGTCGTACGTATAGGAAACATGTCCACGTGAGCGACCATGTGCGCTGTTAAAAGCACGGACGCTTTAGATAGACCATGATCCTTTCGTCTCCAGAACGCGAGCGAGTGAACGCGGCTCCCCTTACTTGCAGTAGAATTGATACATACTATTACAATTTCGTAAAATTTAAAATATGTTATTCGAGTTCAACGTGTGATTCACTTACAGTGTCTCATCTGTCGTTGACACGTCGATGACATATTTTAAAGTTTATAAAGTTGTAATGACATAAATCTAATTCGCCTCAGAAAATTTTTAGATGAGATCAGGAAAGAGGAAGACGTGCATCATGACCTGCATTGTTAAAAAAAAAAGCCTGTTCGAAAGGAAAAAATTGTCCTGATGGAAAATCATCTGGGAGATTTTCAAAGAAAGGAACCAGTAGACAACATCTAGTTGGGCCTTTTGTTTTTTCAGGGCTGGGCCCCAGCCGCTGGGCCTGAAATGAATTAACCCATTGTTCAGCGGGTTACTGCCATTAAGCTGTGAGATCGAGGACGCGCGCAGGCAGGCAGGCCAGGCAGCTTATGACCCGACAGGACCAGCGTGACATGCTGCTGCCACGGCGGGTGGGTGGAGGGAGGGGTCACGCCACCACCGCCATCGAGTTGAAGGTGACCAGATGAGCGGATGGGCCCCGAGACGCCGAGGCGCCAGCAGGTCCAGCAGAAAAGTGATAAAGACTCCGGCGACACGTATCGTACTGCCGCGGATCTCATGTCTCCTCGGCGCGCCGCCGCCTATCAACGGTACGACGTTGGCCGGCCGCCGGCCATCGCTTTGGAGGGACGCCATGCCAGTGCCATGCGCGCGTGGGATCCTGCCATCCTTTGACGATGCCACTCACGGTGCGCACAGCTCGGATGAGTGCGCGTTACGCGAGCGTCAGACGAATCGAGGGGTGTTCCGTCGAGGCTCACAGGTAACACTCGGGCCCGCGTCGCGCGCGCAGATCCGCGGCCGGCCATTCCGCGCGCACCTACTCCAGCTCGACGGAACTGTTGCTCGTTGCGCCGTCAGCAAACTGCGTCCTGTGCATCCGGGTTAGCCCTGCCAATTTTCCCGCTCCGGCTTTGCTCAGATAAATGGGGGGTACGTGGAGCAGACGGACGCCACAGGTCAGGGAGACGAAGGAAGAATGCTGAGTCCTCGAGTTATTATTAGCTGGAACAATAAGTAGTGTCATGAGTTCAGTGTGGCATGCCTTATCGCTTACGCCGATACGCAAGGGCAAGGGCCCAAGGCAGTGTCTGTATGCTGTTGCCCTCATTCACGAGCCGCGACAGGCATCCACGTGAACGTGACCCCGGTCCCGTACGCAGAGCAGCCGTAAGCAGGGACGGCGGAACGGGCCTAGTCGATCATTTCAGGCCGGGCCTGCGCCCAGTAGTCGACGATGCCAGATTTTGGGCGATCCACGAAAAAAATTCAGTTCCGGACTCCGCGGTGCAGGACTTTGGTTTAGCTTTGGGCATTACTAGTCGAAACTCGAAAGCCTGCTTGCGATCGATTGCTTCGCGATTGCGGCCTCGCTCCAGTGGTCCGTGCGTTGGGCTGGCTTCCACGGCGCAGCGCAGAGGCGTCCCATACCGACAGGCAGAGCGGGGCAAGGCTGAACAACACATAATACAATTTGCAACGACAATACAGAGTGCGTAGAAACAACAAAAGACGGAGGTGCCAGGGAACGGGAACGCAGCTAGCCACACTGGCGGTGCCGTCCGATGTGGACTCCGTGGTTGTGGGCGCGGTCGTCCCGGTCCCGGTGGGCCTGGACGGCGTGGCCTCCTCCGGGGGCGTGTCGATGCCCGGCGCGGTGGGGGTGGGGGTGACGGCGGACGGCGCCTCGGCCGGGGCAGCGGAAACCGTGACGGCGAGCTTCATGCCGCCGTGCAGTCGCCAGGGGTGCCGCAGATGAAGTAGCGCGTGCCCGGCACGTCAGCGCGATCCTGGTGTTCTGGTCGCTGTACGAGTACGACTGGGTGGAGTTGCTCGTGGAGCACGCGTTGTGTAGTCCGCCGAGCTCACCTCCGCCACCGTGGGCATCGTTCATGCCCGCGCCACGTGCACCTTATCAGCCTCGGCACGAGAAAAGAAAATTGAAAACGTACGACACGTCTATACTTAGCTAAATATCCACAGTAATTCTGACATGTGGGCCGTGCCTTCGAACTAGTACGAAGTACTAATGCTGCAAAATTACATCCTGACGAAGTTGAAGCAAAGGTTGCCGTACTTCAGTACGGAGTACTTATGCCTAGGTTGCCACCAACATTGAAACTCTTGCCTTTGGCCCAGGTATCGTAGTCCACACCGCTGGTCCATCCCTGACGAGTCCCCAACTACGTAATCCTTGCCCAACGCCGGAGCGAATGCCGCGAGCAGTACCAGATCAGCTAGTAGAACGGCAGCCATGGTGATTGGTGACAGCTTAACGAGCACGTACGGGGCAGGCCGCCGATTTAGATGAACAATTACAAAGGCAGCAGGAGGCTTAGCTGAGCTGTGGGCAGTCAATGCAGTACGTGAGATCAAGGCTTGAAGTGATGAGCCGTGATTATATAGCGTCAGCGAAGCAATGAATTTCATTTGTGTCCACGGGCGGACTAAGAAATAGACGCAGAGCTAGTTCGACAGCACTATATACTACTTGCATGCGTGGACCTGAGTCGATCGTAGACCATCAATGATTGATCAGCTTTTCATTGTCAAGCAGGTGAGGAAGGCGACAGTTGATGCCATGATCGGACGCTGAGCATTCGGATCCAGTGCTACCACCATTTGTAATATTGATCAATGTTCAAGGGGTCCTGCCTAGGTGGATATATGCATTATCTCTTACTATCTAAATCCGTAAGAATTTTTCGAGCTGTGATTGGTCAAGATACTGTTCACCACTTTCTCACCGTCGATTCCCCAGCGAACGGCTCCGCGACGCTTCTACCAGAAGCTTCGTTTCCAAGCCACCGCCGCTGCTCCCTCCCCGGCCACCCTCGCCCCTGCCTCTGCCTCCGTCTCAGCGCCCCGTGCCATCCGCCCTTCATGCCTCGACCATCCCGGCCACCTCGCCGCCCACGCAACCACGCCTCAGCGCCCCACCCAA
Organism: Zoysia japonica; assembly: GCA_001602275.1. NCBI lineage: Eukaryota > Viridiplantae > Streptophyta > Magnoliopsida > Poales > Poaceae > Zoysia > Zoysia japonica. The sequence continues at coordinate 2,888,363 of BCLF01000022.1, read as the reverse complement.
GCCGCAGCGATGGATTCGAGCCCGCAAGCGCCGCCGCCTAGTCGCCTACCTCGCCGCCCCCACCTCGGCGCCGTTTCAACAGCCCCTGCCCGC
>BCLF01000022.1:2862528-2888003 GCA_001602275.1 Zoysia japonica | reverse complement strand
GACCCTGAGTCGGCCGCACCCTCGACCGCTCCCGACCCCGACCCGGCGAAGAGCCGCCCCGGCCTCCCCCGCGCTGCCGCCATCTCGACCGCCCCCATCCCCATCCCTGTGCCAGCCGCTCCCATGCCGTCCACCCCCGCCCCCCATCCTGGCCACCTCTCACCGCCCCGTCGTCCCATCCCGCCGACATGACTCCTTCGTTGCCCCTCGGCCATGCCAACCGCCCCTCCCACGGGTAGATGAGAGCGATTGCTATCTTCTGATCTTCTCTAGTGGAAAGCGATGCCGTACGAATCGACGAATGCCATTGTCGCAGCTAGGAGAAAGAGCGCCGAGCCGATCTAAATTGTTCTCTGGCTCACTAAGGGAGTGATTGGTTCGTCGCAGGATGCCCCGGCCCAGGTCTACTTCATGCAGCCTGCGCTAGTTTGGTTGCCAGGCCTCACCCCCGAGCCAGGCCCATGACGTGCAGGCGAGCCACCGCAGCCTGGCCCGACTGGTATGTGGGGATCGAGCTTCGCTGCCGAGCCAGGCTGCGTCTGTCCAGCACGCGGAGCATCCGAGACGATGCGGTGAGATAAGGATTACCGCACCACTCCTTGCGCCGCAACTCTCTCTTCTCCGGCTCTCCCCCACCACCTTCTGCTCTCGACGGTGAGGCCACCCCTTCCCTGTTCGGCTTGTCCATGAGTCCATCCGTGAGGTGGCTGAGTCGGCGTCGGGGTCGTCAGTGGGCGGGAGCAAGGTGGAGATGGGCGTACCAGGTCGGCTAACGGGTGCGGCCTCCGCCACGCTCGCCGTCGTCGCCGCCGGGTGGCGGATGGTGGCGGCCGTGCGGAAGGACTTCGAGTGACGCCGTGGATGGCCGACAGACTCTGCATCTCTCCAATCCTGTCAATGCTGCTGCTTGTCGTCTGAGGTGGCGGTGAACTATCAGGGCTGGACCTCGAGATCCCCAGGCTCCTCTCTATCGATGGGCTCTTCGTTTCTGTAAATGCCGTGTCGCCGGCTGGATGCACCTCGTGTACCTCGTGAAGCAGCTGAAATTTCTTACCGCGTCGTGCTGCTTCATCCACTTCATCCTCTACCTCGAATGCTTTTGGATCAGGCTCAAAGGCATCAGATTTGTGCAGCCGGCCGCCGCTAAGGAAGATGTTGCAGGCACCGAGGACTCATACATAGTGCTGGTGCAGATTCATGTGCAACGATAATGAGGTAAACACTATTCCTTAATTATTTCAATTAATTGCGGCAAGTTACGATTTGAAGGAGAACGACGGGAGAGAGATTGAGCTCCATCTTTCCCTTTAAGTAATTGCTTTTGTTTTTGTCTTTGGCTTTTGTTCTTGCCTTCAAAGCAGATTTAGGTCCTCCACCTTTCCCTTGATGTATATGCTACGATGATCTAACCGTGTGATATCAATGGTATTGCTCATATATAAAGTCTAATGATATTGTGGCTAATAATAGCGGTTTCAGTGTATTATGATTTCTTGTGACTCAAATTATTGTGGTTAATAATAGTGGTTAAAGCTCCGATGATATTTAGAACTTTACATTTTCACCATTGGCGCCACAGTTGAAGTCTTGGCGCGAAAAGTCTTGGCGCTAAATGTTGGGTGAAAAACGGTGGTAATCTCACCAATCCGATCCAAAGTAACCGCATCCTTTTTCTTTCGGTTTACCAAACAACATCACAACTGACCCAGAGAGGAACACTCAAGCAAACCAATCACCGAAAGCTGCACTCATAGATCCTGGCTCAGCTCGGCCTGCATGAGCCTCCCAGCCAGGCTCATGTTGATACCAGCAACCAATCGCTCCCTAACAGCAGCAGCTCCGATGGGGGCCGAGCCGTCGGAACCGATGCCTACAAGCACACCGTCAGGTATCTACGTGTCATCAATCTAGGTGGGGTCGCAGGAGGCAGGGTCTGCGAACGGTCCGCATTGAAGCCCGCCACACCCCCCCCCCCCATTCCTGTTCTCTGCCCTCGCCGCCTCTCCACATCTACGTGGTCACCTGGCCATGGTCCTCTGGACCTGCAGGCGACAGTCACATCTTGCCATGAGCCCGTGACTGCTCCTCGAGTCCTAGACCTAGCGATGCTTGAGTGCTTGACATCCTCAACTCATTCCGTCCTCAGGTAAGGAATTTTTTATGCATGACGAATAGCTTCACTGATTTATTGATACATTCCAGATCCAGGAACACTGATTTATTGATTTATTCAAGTTTCAGGAACAATTGATTATTGCTTCATTCCAGGACTTAGTGATTTATTGATTCACTGTTTTATTATTTCACTGTCATCACTGATGTATAGATTCACTTTTTTAGGTAATGATGTATTGATTCACATAAAACTTAGTATCTAATTGATTTATTGATTACCGCAGGCACTACAGGTGTGACAGACCGCCTCGCGAAGAGACGATCCATCGACCACAGTATATTATCGAGTATCACTCGGTGAAACGAGAACCAACAGTACAACTCAAGCGCGATAAAATATATTACAAACGGTTGATTAAGTTACAAACCAGAGTTTTAAAAAGAGTGAAAGTGAACAAACTTTAGAATCCTAGATTCTAAGCTTAAGATAACATCGAGCCCATACGATGGACTTTCTAGCAGCACACATAAGCTCAGCGCGACGAGCAGAGCTTCCAACAAACAAAGCCACCTTCGAGAGTAGCTCCTGCCGATTGGTCCAGAGGAGGGAAGGAGAGAAAACCTGCAAACAATAACAACAGAGAGTTACGCCCTGAGCATTCAAATGCTCAGCAAGTTATCCGTCAACATGGCTAACTACAACTGACTTCAAAGATATGATAGGACTGACTCACATGGGATAGCTGTTTGCGAAAACCAGAGCTAAAAGTGGATCCTCACTTTCAAGTTTTAGCAGTAGATTAAGTGTAAGAGAATATAAATTTAATTTGCACTATCAAACTGTAGCCAAACAATTTATAATAATCATATCCAACAAATCATATTCCTTTTCTCAACCACTTCTTTCATTTCTTACTATAATGTGACTCAGTGAGACAAGCGATACTCGTTACTGTGAGAGACATCGATTATAATCGATTTACATCTAGCTGAAAAAACCTGATTACACGACACGTACGCATTTCTCGAAAGTCGTACGCGGCAACCTTTTACAAGACTACTGCCATGTCGGTCCGTGACCACCGTCCCAGGCAAAAGGGGCCTACACAACCGTGACTTGTGAGGTACAACCTATTTTGCAGATGCTTTTTCAATCCGCCAGGAAGGTGGGGTACATCCGCACAAAGTTACAATTCAAGCTACATCAGTTTCTCGAGGCCCATATATCTGGTATATAATCAGTACTGTTCAAACTTACTCAGCAGTGCCGACAACGATATGGTCCTTAAACGACACAGATGGGGCTACCACCGTGAAGGCTCAACCTTCTCAATCCATCCTATATATCACCCCCGTCCGATCTCCAATTCATTATTTTCCCAGTGATGAACTAAACCAACATCCTTATCTCATATAATACTTCTAAACCAAAGGTGATAACTTATATCTCACGAGTGAAGTTCACATTCACTCGACTTCTACTAATAACTACGACTTATAGCATAGCTCTATATCGAGTTTTCTGTGCCAAAAACACCTAGCATGGCTAACCAGGTAACTATCATGCAATCTAAGGTTGCAATCAACTCCTAGAAATCTAATGCACAGTACATCACTAACCACACACAATGATAAAAAGAAAATATTAAAACAGGGTTAATGCACCGGAGCTTGCATGGGCTTGGCTCGCAGTTAGCTTCTTCGACGAACGGAATGTCGACGAACTCCTCAGTTAGCTCGGCTCCTAACATGAAATGATATACATAAGATGAAGTATGCACATGCGATGATAGATTTTTATTTTCAAAAGATGACTGGTAAATTTAGTTATAAAGCTTCTTTAAAATGGTTTTTGAAAACAAAACGCCATCTTGGAGTTGCTCACAAAATCAGAGGGGTTTAAATAAATTTTTGACAAAGTTTCAATATTTACTTAAACCATATAGGTTTATAATGATTTAAATACCATTTAAACATGATAAAACATTTAATAAAATTATTTTTGACCAAATTAAATATGAAACTTTTTGAAAACATAAATTTTAACTAAATAAACGGAAGAGTATATTTTCTAGGATTTATTAAAATTAGATAAATTTATAATGAATTAAATAGTGTTTAAACAAAATATAAACTTTATAAAATTATTTTTCATGAAAATAAATATGAAACTTTGCAGAACCAGAAAGTTGGACTAAATAAACAGAAAAGTAACTTTTTTAAAATTTTATCATGCCAAGGAATAATGATAACGCATTAATGAATGGTTATATAATCTAAAATAATTAAATTAATTTCATGCATAAAATAAAACTTTGTTATCTTTAGAATATAGTTCTAGTTGAGAGTATCCTTACAAAATTGGTTTCATAATTTTAGGAGTTAGGATGAAGTCTCTACGAATTTTACAAGATTCAAAAACATTTCTGTCAATTAAATAATTAATTTCGCAATTAAATAAATTCCAGCCATGTGTTTGGGCTCAACCACCCAATGGACCGAAGGTCCCGGCCCAAAAAGGGCAGGCCACACCGAGGCCACATGCCTGGCCGCACCAGATCGGCTGGGCGCAGAAGATCTTGACCAGAGGGGAGCTCGGCACAGACGCGTAGCGCGCATGGAGATTGGCTCGCCGGACCTGCTCACCGGCGGGCAAAAACAGGAAAAATCTGGTACCAAAATCATCCGTGCCGAGGGGAGTTCATTGCAAAGGTTCTCGGATGAAGGTTCTCACCGGAAGGATGCCGGCGTCGAGCAGCGACGTGCTTCGAGGTTCAGCAGCGGCGGAAGCTTCAACGGATGTGTCAGTATAGTATACCCGGGTATCTACGAATCACCTTCTACAGCACGGCCCACCTGCGGCCCGCGATCCTCCAACGGCCCACAAAAAACTTCACAAAGCTGGCCTGGCCACAGCGGTCGAGAAGCCTTGCCAAGGCCCGAAGCCGAGGTGGGCGCAATCGCCCTGACCCTCAGGGGTCGGGACCCGAGTGATCGGAACCCTAGCGGTCGGGACCCGCTCGCCGACCGCAACGAAGCAATCACTACTCCAACAATCACGTCGAATCAAAATTCCTAACGACGTACAGTACCGCAGAGAAGATAAGCATTTCGAAAGATTCCGCAACTATCCGGCTGGAGGAGAAACAACCCACCATGCGATAAAGCTGAACAGTAAAGCAACCTATGTTCCCCCACAGTGAACAAAGGTACGAACGGAGGGCGCCGATCGTCTGCCTCGAACGCCAGAGAGCATGACTCACTGAAGACCGTGGCCCCACCTGTCAAGGGGTCATCTGTTTCCGTTGGCAGCAAGATGCTCAAACTATGGTCCGGTCACTCCAACCATGGTTCGGTCAAGACAACCCAGGTCTGACCCTATAAAAAGGGCACCTAGGAAGCTTTAGAAGAGGGGAGCAAGGAAGAGAAGAGAAAGGCAATACGTAGAGAAAAGATACACATCACCACTTGTAAACCACTTCCACCACGCGAGCTTGGGACTCTCGGATCCGTCCGGAGCCCTTCCGCATTGTACTTTCGTGTTCTTGAGATTCATACGATCGATCTCTCGTCCCTAAACGTAGGGTATTACGCCTCGAGGTGGCCTGAACCAGTTTAACCTTTGAGTCTCCCTTGTAGACTAGGCCATTCGATTCAAAAAACGCACGATCCTCTGTCCGATTGTATAAATTTACTGTGTCGGTGTACGAAACACCGACAGGATGGATGGAACTCGAAGAAACCTGGTCGGATAGCTTCACGGCGGTGCGCAGGAGGGTGGCACGGGTGCGGAAGTCGTCGAAGAAGCCCGGAAAACAGAGCTCAACGGCGGGGTGTTGCAGTTCAGAGTGCCGAGGAGGTTTAAAACGAAATCCCTGTGCAAATTGTCAACGATTCTCAGAACTTAAAGTTTCTAGAGGTGCACAAGGAAGAGAGCAGCGAATCACCGGGTGGAATCGACGCCATCTTAACTGGAGCTCAACTAATTTCACCGGGAATGAAGGACTGCTCCAACGACTCGTTTTTTGGGGAAAACACGGAAATTCGGCCAACTCGGAAGGGAGGGGCCGAGCTGAGGCGGTGGAGAGCGGGAGAGGGAGGAGGCGCAGCTCTCCGATGAAGGGAAAGAGACCGGGGCGACTCGGTTGGAGCTCTCCACGACGGCGCTCCGAGAGGCGACGGTGGCGGTTGGCAGTGACGAAGAATGAGAGAGAGAGGAAGAGGCTCGGCCGGGAGAGAGAGAGCTGCTCAGCGCATTCAACTTGGCCAAGACACGTCGACAGGGCTGTGGCGCGCATGCAGCAAGGAGGGGCGCGGCGAAGGGCACCTTCGTGTCTGCTGGAGGTTGGGGAAACATGAGCAGTGAGTCTGACAGACAGGGCCCGAAGGGTTTTCCAATTTTCTGATTTTTTCTGAATATCCTGCGCTGCCTTCTGTTTTTATCCGAAAACCATACTTTCTGATAAAAGCGAAACTTTGTAGGGTGGTACAACTTTTCAATTGGAACAGCTTTTATTTTGGGATAAAGTTCAAAATCGAAAAGAGTTCTATTCTATAAAATATTTAAAACAGGTAATCATTGTTAAAAAGAATATTTCCTTTGGGCCCCATAACTTTGGAATAAAATTTTAGAAAATTTTAAGAGGGAAAATTTCTTTCACAACCTTTCTTTCAAAATTTTGAACTCGGACTTTGAAGTTTGAATTCAAATTTGAAAATTTCACAATTTACTTGAATTGTTTCAAAAATTATTGAGCTCGGTTCTTGAATTTCGAATTTGATAACGTCTCATATTCATTCAAAACACGAAATGTTACAACTGGAATCCAGTGAAAATGCTAGAGAGGAAAAAGAATCAAATGGTACAAACTGAACCCTATCACCTATATAGTCCTGTTCTTTGATTGTACTACCATATTTTCAGCTAAAGGAGTTCCAAAGTTTTATCTTACTGTATAAAAACAAATTAAGTGTTGGTTGTGAGGTCCGCATTTATCATTTACTAGATTCCTTTCCTAAAATGTCATGAAATATATGAGTACACAAGCATCAAATTGGGTTTTCAGGGAATCAGTATTTAAGATCTATGTGGGAAAGCATCACTTACCGGTACAAGTTTCCATTTGTACCAACAGGTTATATTATTACTAAACATCTGCATTTTTCCCATTACTGATTGAACAATTATTTGTCACATGTGCATGGTCTACAGATTTCCTGTTACTATGCTTAGTTATTTTTTATTCTCCCTACCAAAAAAATACAATTCTTTTGAAGTGCAATTGATAATTGTTCTGTTTGTCATTTATATGGATAACAGTTTCATAATGTTTAATAGGATGAATGAAAAAAAATTGAAGTGGAGTTTGGTATGCCATGTTTTTCTTATCGTCGTCTAACCATTTCTAAGTTCTCGGAGCAACACACCAGAAAATCAACTGGTTTAACATAGAGAAAATATGAGATCATTGCAGGAATCCAATAACTTATTCACCCAACACATAATTTACCATTTTATTATTTCATATACACCTAATTAAAAAATATTTGTAATTTTAAAGTCATGATTTTTTACTTGTTCTAGTGAGTTTAAAGTTGGACCCCAGAATTAAAACCTCGCGCTCCCACAATAAAATTTCAACGAATTTGACTAAAATTTGTTAGAGAATATTCTAAATAATAGTAAACAACTTAATAAAAATTGATATAAGTAGAAGAAACATAATAAAGTGGTGGACTTTTACGGTTTATTGCTGACGTATCTGTTTATGAAGTGGGCTTTGCGAGCAAACCTGTGACATTCGGCCCAGCACAATAAGGGGTTTAGTACCACCTTGAAAATTTGAGAGAGAGATGATCAATTTAAATACTCGGTCTGTAATGCAGTAATAACTTGGATTAACTCTTTTACACAAAGCGAAGACGAAAGCGTAAGTTGTTATTCTTTGAGGTGGGACCCGCACGACGTATAATAGGGTCTGGAGCCGTATTTTGGGTTTGACATGTTACAAAATGGTATCAGAGCTGACTCTCGCAGTTTCACGGACGTGTATGTGCCAGAGACGCGGATACGGTGTGCATGGCACGTGAGCACAGCGTGGCCACGGCATGGCCCGTATGCCAGCACTGGACGCTCGACGTGAACGTCGAGTCGTAAAGGTGGAGGATGTGACATTCGGCCCAGCCCAATAAGGTGTCCAGCACCACCTTGAAAATGTGAGAGAGAGAGAGATATGATCAATTTAAATATCCGATGTAGAATGTAGTAATAACTTAGGTTAATCTTTTTATGCGAAGAGAGGATGAAAGTGTAAGCAGTTATTCTGCGAGGTAGGACTCGCACGACGTGCGAGCGGGTCTGGAGCCTATTCTGGGTCTGGTATGTTACAAACCATTATTAAACCGCGAAGAATATATCGTTGATCCGCAAAAGCCACTAATATAAATTTTGCGGAACGAATATGCGGCTTCGCAATAATACCTCCCCACTTGCAACTTGATTTGATGGCACTCACAGCTAATCTTTCATGGCATCATGGGGTGTTATGTACTAATTGTCTGAAACTCTGAATATTCCAAGTGTGCTGCTCAGCTAGATAGAGAAAGAGAAGGGTAAAATAGTCCACGTTATAGAGTTAACTACTCAAATTGACGGAGTGGTATCTCTCTTAATATAAATGTTTGTAGACATTGTTTATCTCATTTTTTTGTGACTTTTTCTATCTGTAATTTTTGATGTCATCTTTTCTATCTCTTAGTTTTATGTCAGGCTATCTTTTAGCCTTCCTTATATTTAGCATTGACTCAAGGTTCTTCAAACAAACTTTAACGGCATGCGTGCAACGAAGGATTCAACAGAAAAGCTGCGTCTTTCTCCCAGGTACCCATCACGGCATGCATGGCACCTCCGGATGGTGGCCTTGTACGCGGTGCGGACGACGTACGCGGCAACGAATTAGCTTTGTAACTTGGTCAACGGGTAGCTTTGTAATTGTCATCCGTTTTGCATGCTACGGATTTGAATCAATTTGTTTTTCTGTTTTTTTAGGTCATGCATGTGGACCGTTATATTTTTAGCCTTTCGCATATTTTTCCTTGACTCAACGTACTTCAAACAAACCTAGCAGTATGCGTTCGCACGAGCTTCCGGCAACTGGAGGCAATTATGATCTAGAGAACACTCTCCTTGCCTGTTTATACAAGTTCCATGTGTTGTTTGTAGTAGCAGAGAGTGGCTGCAGCTCCAGTTCTTTTTTGTGTGACCGTAAAAACTTGATATACCTCAAGCAACATCAAGTTGAAGGCTTTATTCGTCTGTTCTGAACTTGTTCGAGTAGAAGGCTTTTGGATCTCTGTACAACAGGTCGATGCAGGTATACGCAGTGTAATTTTTTATTATTGACAAACGTTATGAACATTGTGATGATACATCATGTATTACAAGGAAATAGGAGTATAATTTTTCTGTTTTTCTGTATTTGAAACTCGGCGTGGTCAACGGTTGGCCCTTGAAAAACGCAAGTCGTTGAGTGCCCAACTTAATACGTCACAGCCAGGGCCTCGCACTACCGCGTCAGAGACCTCTATTTGAAACTGCCTCTGAATCCCGCGCGTCAAGGGTTTTTCTTTCTGTTTTTCTGTATTTTACTTCCTCTATAAGCATGCATGTGAGCCGCCCAATTTTTTTAGGTCCTGAAGAGTCGTAGACTTTGCATCGACTAGAAGCAGTCGGCCATCTGACTACGCAGCGCAGTGAAGTGGACGATCATCCGGCAGAGTCCTCCCAATATTCGTCGGTCAGGTGTCAAGTAACGTATTTGTTCAACGATGCGTTTGTTGTGCTATATTTTTTTATCTGTATCATCCGGAACCTTATTTCCTCCATACCATGCATGTGCCAGCTTCCGACATGAGCACGAACGGCGGCTGGAGGTCAAAAGTTACCAGATACAATTCAGCTACATGGGAAAGGTTGCTATCATGCGCAATAAGCCTAAAAAATATTCCGATACAATTATCGTTCCTGAAGGTATGGTCCTCTATAAAAATGTGACAACGTTATAATAAATGTAAAAATGAGCCCTGTGCATATAAACTAATTTTTTGGTTCCCATACAGATTATATCTGTACCAAAACAGATCTCAAAGTAATCGATCCAATAAAAAACATGTCATTTATTAGAGAAGAAATTGTTGTATACCTCATCGACGAATGTGAAACAGTTACCACAGGTCATTTGGACTGCCTTTTTCACAGTACTGGTTATAAAGCATACTTGGGTGATGAGTTATTTCAAAAGATTGATAATATGAATTACTACATTGCTTCTTCCAGTTAATTAATACTGTCAAAATTTTATATTAGTGTCCTCACTTGATGAACCGTACTGATGGTTCTGTTATCATAGAGACTACCTTCAGGGCAGAGTTATTAAAAAGAGATGGTAATAGATGTGTCAGAATGGATGAATTCTATCCAACAGAAGATAATAGCACAGCAATAGCAATGCAAGAAAGGGTTTCTCAGTATTTGTCGGACATGGTAACGTTCATTATAAACAAGTCCTATGAGAGCATGCTTTTTTTTAAATGGTTTACTAATTCTATATTCACCTCTTAATGTTTAGATCTTCCTTCCTATCAACATCAAAGATAAACATTGGTATCTCGCCCTTGTGAATGCTAGAAAGCGGGTTATACAAATACTAGATTCACTAGGTTGGACACATGCACGTGCCAAGCTGGATCTTGTTGTTAGTATCTTTTTGTTATTTTTTACTTTTTGTATTAATCTTTATATTTACTATACTTGAATTTAACAAAACCTTTTTTATGCAGCTTGACGAATTACAGAAAACAATTGACATGTTCGCTAATTAATTATGCATTCAATGTATATATTTAATTATGCATTCAATGCTTACATTATTCATACCTATACAGCGTGTCTGCAGGATGGTATAACATTTCGGAGAGAATTCTTGATTTAATTATTATCATCTAATTTAAATGAGGCAAGAAAGGTACTGTCAGAAAATATTCAATCTTACTTTTCCCGTATCACAGAAAGCAATTTCTTTGATGAAGTGTACGAATAATTCTTTGATAAAAATCTATATATTCTTGAATTATCCCTGTTATCTTACATGTATTGTATCAATATTATGTCATGTTATATTTTTTTATCGGAAGAAGCATATATCACTTTGTCTTTCAGTATCAAAATGTGGATTAAATCATTTTGCCCTGTCCGTGGCGTAGCACGGGCATCCGTGTTAGTATTTCTAAAGATTTGAATCTTTCAGTGCTAAATAAGTAAACCAGACCGATTCGATGGTAAATTTTTAAAAACGTGATCTTTGGATATTATAGATCCAATTTTCTCAATTTTTTTTATATCTTTGATGGAATCTTTATATTCCACAATTTTTTTCATTCCTTCTGGTCAGCTATCTCATCAGAACAGCTTGCTCTTCCCTCAAAGTAATCTTCTTTTATTTTCTTTATTGAATGTTCGAGTGGGGCCTGTCTAGGTGGATGCACCATGTCAAGTGCTAAATTTGAGCTCGATCGTAACGCATTTTCCATCCAATATGGTCTGGCCACTGCATACGAGTAGTTTACACGAATCGTTGTTGAATTCCGTTGAAGTTACAAACTACAATGAAAGTGCACAAATTACATACTCCCTTCGTTCTTTAATTAATATCGTCATTGACTTTTAAATTCAACTTTGATCATTAGTTTTATTAAAAAATTTGATATTTTTTTTATATATTTTGATACAATTTGATTTATTCTTAGAGTTATTTGAATTACACCTTAAAATTTTAAGTATTTGAGCAAATTTTTTGAATAAAACAAAGAAGTAAATGGCAATATCAATTAAAGAACGAAAGGAATACTATATATATCCTCCGTTCTTGATGTCATCGATATTTAACATTAATTTTGATTATTCATCTTATTATATTTTTTATTATAATTTGATTAGTCATTAGAGGTATTTGAATCACAACTTAAAGTTTTACAAATTTGAACTAATTTTTTTGAATAAAATAAATAATTAAAATTGATTTAAAAATGATGAGAATAATTTAAAAACAGAAAGAGTACAAAGTTGTTAAAAAGAATGACAGATGACTCTTGATGACAACATCGTAAAAAAAATAAAGAACAACATAATAGTAGGGTAATACAGTCGTACACAAATACAAATACGTGTAGTTTCGAGATCAGCGCCTCACGCATTGTTTCCCGGCGAAAACAAAGTTCCAGACTTTCAGTCCCCCGGTTTTAGCACAAGCAAGGGTAGAGTAGAGACGAGTATGCATAACGATTCTTTTTTATTTGCGATAGCAATAACTGATTACAGGAGATTGGATTCACAAACAGACGCCATGCGGAGGAAACCACATGGGTTCTACCTATCTTATCAGTCCTGCTAATCGAGTCTAGATAGATAATTCATCAGCTGGAGATGGTGATCAGAGGCGGCTCTCGGCTTGGGCGCGTGCTTCCCGGCTTCCTTCTCCTTCTCCTCGCTGTCGAAGTCATCGAGGAGGTTTTGTGTCCGGCGCAAGCCCGCGGCCAGGGTGGGGATCAGCCTGGCACCGGTAGCGGTGACGAGCTGCTCGAGGGTCATGCCTCTGGTGCGCTCCTCCTCGACATCCTCGCGGATCCACCGCTGCAGCTCCTGCCGCAGGTTGAACCGTTGATGCTGGCGACGCCATTCGACAGCGAGGAGGTTTTGTGTCCGGCGCAGGCCCGCGGCCAGGGTGGGGATCAGCCTGGCACCAGTATCGGCGACGAGCTTTTCGAGGGTCATGCCTCTGGTGCGCTCCTTCTCCTCGAGATCCTCGCGGATCCACTGCTCCAGCTCTTGCCGCAGGTTGATGCCGGCGACGCCATCCATTGGATCAATGATGTGCATCAGGGTTTCGGGTTGGACCTCCAGCCTCGCGGCGAAAGACTGCAACTCCTCCTCGCTCAGGACCTCGTACACCTCCAACGCTCCGTCGCCGACGCACTCAGCCTCCATGGATCCCGAAAGCAGGAGATCGGAATCAACGGCGTGGCGGTTTACCGATAATAGGTCTGGAACTTTCACAGGGGAAACAATGGGACGCACCCTGAATTTATAGGGCTCGCAACATCTTCTATCTCCGACTCGGGCTCTTTTTTTTGGGCCGGGCCGATTCCGACTGCAGTAACGATCAAACCTTTTTTTTTTGGGTGACAGTAACGATCAAACCTTTGGCGACGATTTTGAGACTCCCAGCTGACACGTTTCTTCCGTCCACCCTCGACCGAACACGTTGCCAAGCCCATCACCGCCAGCTCCGTCTTGGTCGCACCGAAGCAACCGCGTGGCCGCCGACGCCAAGGGTCAGTTCCGTAATTTGGCGCCCGCCCGCCCGCCTCGACGACCCAGACGAGCGGGACGCGGCTCTCCCTCGAGTATTTATGGTTCGGCCCCTCGAAAAACTCCGACGTTTGCATCTCCCACCACTTGCCAGCCCCGCCATCGCTCCGCCCAGATCCGTCAATTCGTTGGGGCAACCACCTCCTCCTCTCGTGGTCTGCGGGCAAGATCGGAGCTGCTGATCACGCCAGATTTTCGAGATGAATCCTGAGTAGTAAGGCCCGATCCTCCTCCTCCATCCCCTCCGTTCTCCACCCACGTCCCTGCGATTTGCACGATGTTTCGCTGGTCGGGTTGCCGGTGGTAGAGGCGTACTGGCTGGTTTGATCTTACGGGGATCTCATGAGGCTACCGCTGGTGGGGTCTCATCAGATTTACATCCGGATCCGGCGATTCGTGTTCCAAATTCGTGTTTTATGGTGATGTATGGGAGGCGTCGGCTCGGCGATTCGTGTTCCAAATTCGTATTTTTTTGGCGTCCTGCGTTGGGGATTGATGTGTTTATCCGTGCTAGATTATATGGTTTGTTTCGTAGGCTGTGAGACATTTCTATATGTTGTTTTAATTGTTTTCTGTATAAACATTGTACAAAAGGCCCCTGCATTTGTTGAATAATGTGCAGTACTTTTAGGAGCATGAATCATATACAAGCATTTGAACCTCTTCAATTATTTAGTAGTTATCATATGGCCAACATGGAACTGTATGTATTGCTATTGAATTTATATGAATAGACTTTAGGATATGCTGTATAGAAATATATTAATGTGCTGATCTTATTCTGGATTTCTTTTTGTATTGGAATTGGGTAACACTAGGATGATCTTAGAACCCAACCTCAGTACATATGGCATCAGTGATCACATGGAATATACTGATTATTTGTCATTTACAGATCAAATATGTTGTGTCTTAATGTAATGGCTAGATAGGTCATAGGTGAATGGCATAAGTGAATTTGGAAAGTAGAAAGCAGAACAATTGTATATGGGGCTGAGAGCAAATTTGTGTAATGATTACTGAAAATTTTTAGTTTTTGAAGAAAACGATGGCCAATTCGATCAGCCACTGGCTCAGTTCAATAATGGTTCCTCTAAATGTAATTGAATACTTACCCTAGTTTTCTTTCCTCAATTTCAGCGATTACCTTTTCAAACTTCTGCTGATTGGTGATTCTGGTGTTGGGAAGTCATGCTTGCTTCTCAGATTTGCGGTAAGACTTGCATTGCTTCCCATAATCACTCAGTTATTGCTTCTATGCTACAAATATGGATTGCCAGTTTAGCTACATGTAAATGCATTTCGTAGAAATGTGCAGTACATATGGTTATCTCATAATTGCAGCTAAATGATACTGGTCATACGTACACCCTCCTGGAGGCATTTCCCCCCTGTTTCATCAATTTGGAATAATGTAGTTACTTTTGTATAGCTTCATGCTTGAAGCATATTGTAGTAAATCATTTCTTATGGACTGTATACTAATTTATTGTATATTTGTGATTAGGATGATTCCTACCTGGATAGCTACATCAGTACAATTGGAGTAGATTTTGTAAGTATATTTTTAATTCATTTACTGAAAAATCATACACTCTACTTTAGTCCAAGTTTCTTTTTGACACATAAATAAGCTTTCTTAATTATCTTTTGCAGAAAATTCGAACAGTAGAGCAAGATGGAAAAACCATCAAGCTTCAAATTGTAAGATTGATGCTCTTTATTTTTTACATAGTTTGATGGATTTGTGATCATGGCCTGTCTTACACTAAATAATCTGTAAGGTGAAATGTTGGATACTCTTTGTCATGATAGCCATTGTCAATGAACATAAATGTCTGGAAAAATAAACCAATGCAGTCTAGCTGGAAATGCAACTAGCCTTTTCAATTTACTAAGACCTCTGTTCAACTACATATAATTCTTTAATAGTCTCTGTCAACTACCATGAGCACATTAGTAGGATGTACTGTGTCTAGTTATGTCATCATTATACGGAGTCATTATAGGATGTTATGGTTTGTCAAGTTATGACATGATAGAGTTGGAGAATAATTTTATTCACATTTTGTTTCACATGTACAGAGTGTTACGAGAATTTTATTTAAAACATTGCGATCCAGTAATGTGAATCTGAAATCAAGTTATAGAAAATATACAGAATCATAGAATCACCTGGAGGATATGGTTTCAGTTTTATAGAAGTAGTGGATAATTATTCATCTTAGTAAAAAAAATTTTCCATTGCTGCAGTGGGATACTGCTGGGCAAGAACGTTTCAGGACAATCACTAGCAGCTACTACCGTGGAGCTCATGGAATTATTGTAAGTTGAACAGTTTAACTAGTCTTCTGAAATTTTGTCAACCATCTTGGCCATTTATAATACGATTTCTGTTAATGTTGGCTTGCAGATTGTATATGACGTGACAGACCAAGAAAGCTTCAACAATGTAAAGCAGTGGTTAAATGAAATTGACCGTTATGCAAGCGACAATGTGAACAAGCTCCTTGTTGGAAACAAGAGCGACCTGACTGCCAACAAAGTTGTTGCAACTGAGACAGCAAAGGTGAATTTTCAGTTCTCCAAGTTTGGTGCATATATTGTGCCTGTGTCAGCAGCTTCACTATCATCGCTTTCCTAGGATCCTGAAAATTACCATGCAGGCATTTGCTGATGAGATTGGCATCCCATTCATGGAGACGAGTGCCAAAAACGCCACCAATGTTGAGCAAGCTTTCATGGCTATGGCGGCATCCATCAAGGATAGGTACAGCTAACACTATTATGATTGAATGCTCTTTTATTATGTTGACACAGCTGGAAATTAGGAAAATCCACTTATTGTACTTGTGCTGTTCTCAGGATGGCCAGCCAACCCGCTGCAGCAAATGCAAGGCCACCGACAGTCCAGATTCGTGGGCAGCCTGTCAACCAGAAGACATCTTGCTGCTCGTCCTAAGATTGCCTGATTTCTTTCGTTCCATGTGGAGACGCGATGTGACTACGGTTTCTGCAGACATACATTTTCGTTACGACACCGTTTCTGATAGCATCTTTTTATCGGGCAGATGATTAGAGTTACAAATAGTATGTACTAAGAATGTTGCTGGGGGGATTCAGTGTTCAGATCCACACTCAGCTGAGGACCAAATATCTTCTGTTCATTTCGTTCTTTTCTACGGAGTATATTTTATACAGCCTAACTGTTTTTAAACCATGCTTTTGCATTTGTGAGCAACTATTGTAAAATTCAATACCATATTCGTAGGAAGATATTATTAAAATTCGTTCCTCTGTGCGGCAACAGCCATCTCTTTTTCTAGTTGGATGATTTTTTTCATGTGCAATCATTGTGCCGATGACATTTCCATTGTGGTCTCGCACAGCACAAAAGATCACTGTGGATGTGATGCGCCATTTCCTGCTCCAATATGCGGTTCGTCTATCATGCAACGTAGACGACCGTTCGACCATGACCCGTCACCACTACTATCTTTGGATGTCCTCCTGTATGCCATATTGGCATCAAGAAAAGGTTCGCAACAGAATCGATATTCAGCGGTCGGGGGCAACAAGAACGAATAAAACCCATAGTTTTCTCGACTCCTCCATGACCCTGTAGAAGCACCATATAGTTGCGTTCATCTTCCATCAATTCAATTCAAAATTAGTACAGCTGTACAGTCGATAAATCCAGGTCTCTTTCTCCTGCATCTCCTAGAGAATCTCTTTCTTCACGTGGTGACATCGATAGGTGCTGTTCTGCCGTTCCGCGCGGCTCTGTGGTCACTCCAGAACCAAGGCAAAACACGTGCATTGGAGATAATCGCGCAGCGGGAAGAGGCCCTCACCAAAACAACGTGGCGCTTTCCTCCGCGAGTGCCTTTACGGAAAGGCGTGTAGACTGTAGTGGGTGTGCACGACCCGCGGGCGCCCCCACAAGACTCGCCGGAAAATGCACGGAGCTATTGGTCCACCCCAAGCAAGCGGCGGTAGCCGAGCCAAGCTGCGATTTCAGCACGCGGAACACGACGGTGGCGCAGGTTTTTGCACGGGCGAAACACAGCATGATCCGCAAACCGTGGCTGTCCCGCGTCACCGAAATATTCCTCGCCCATCTCCTGCCGGAAGAAGACAAACAGAACGGGCGAAACAAGTCACCAGCGGCCGGAGTCGTATCGAGATCAATGAACTAGGGACCACGATGCAACGAGTGCAGGTTTTTTTTTTCTTTTCCTTCTCTGATGAAAATTCAGCACACTATGGAGTACTACTGTAGCACTGTTGTGCTAATGCCAAGCTCCTCTCCGACCTCAGATGGTGAGACGCAACGACGGATTAAAACTTCATGCCACGAGCGCTTGTCAACGGCGTATTTCAGAAGAAAAGTTAAAACTTCATGCCACTAGCACTAACTGAGACTACCAGTAAAGTTACCTGCACTTCGCCAAAAAGCAAAGGTATATTTGCTCGAGTACAGTGTTGATCTCGAGCGAGAAACCCATTACTTTATGCTAGTGGCGGTGTCGATCAGTGGAGGGAGGGAGACGCAGCCAGGACAGACAGGTAACTCCGTCCAATAATAAAGATCGTCCATCTCTCGTGTCGTAAGTCCATCTCGACCCCGTGTGGTGGTTAGCGTTCGTGGCCACTGGCCAGCTCCCGCCTTTAGTTTATGGGGGCTGCCAGCGGGTCCGATCTTCCGACGTCACGTTCCCCACGTCAAGTCTGCATTGTTCACGCCGCGAATTAGCACCACCGAGCCTCGCAGGTCACAGCTTAGGAGTACTTTATTCATACGAGCGCGTCAGCGCGTGATCTCCGTCCACTAAGACCCCATGATTAGACGGATCCATTCAGCCACTGGCGTCGCAAAAGCACGCATCAACTGGCTCTGATACGCTTGTCTTCTGCATAAAAATAATGGAAAGCGGTCCGTTTGGGCTTGAGAGCTGAGGCTGTCTAATCCTAACTTGAAAAGGAGTATAGTTACAATTTTGTTTTAAAAATGATATACTGTATGTAAAAGGGGAGGAAAATTAATAGAAAATGACCTCGGTTAGAAAACGTCTTCCAATCAGCAACGTCTAAATTCAAAAGGACATGCACTCCCTTGTTTCCTTGTTCAAATGCGGTTGCGTTTCAAAGGTTACGTGCACCGACAGCGCAGCGCGCTCGGTCCGTTCCCGACGTTCAGACGAACCGCTTCAACATACCAACCAACTCCTGTTTCCAAATCCTCTCATGAACCGAGAAATGCTTGACGTCGGTCGGAGCTCAGTGACCAAACCAATTTTCTTATCTCGACATGTCTCCGAACGGGAGAGCTGCATATGATGAGATGATCAGATTCTGAGGTTTGGGGCGCAGGGCAGGTGGCAAGCATCAGCAGGCTCCCAGGCCGGGACGAGACGACAGCGCACATACATACGGACGCGGTGGTTTGACTTGACAAATCGGATCCCGTTCTTGTTTACTCTAGAATCCTGGTGCTGGAGTTGAATTTGCTGATGGCGTTTGTCGGTCAACTCTGCATCGGAGAGCCGTACAGCGTCGGTACAGCGATCACCGGATAATGTGAATCCAGACCCCCTCGTGCTTATGATCGACGGCCCTAAACATTTACCACGACCAAGAAACCATACAAGGCCGTGTGGACACGCGCCCCTCGACGACCCCCTCGTACGTACGCCTTCGACGGAGGAATTGACAGGCCGGACCGCCGCCGAGTCAAGGCGCGCGGCAGCAGCCAAGTCTCCAACGCACCGCGTCGCCACGCCAACGCGCGCGGAGAAGAGAGGCAGGAGCTCGCGTATCGGCCGGCGACGCTGTTACGTGCGTGGACTAGTAGTAGTCGGCTTCCCTTCCCTGCCGAGCAGGCAGGGCGCGTGGGCCAGTCGCGACTTTGTCGCCTGCCTCGGGGCCATGGAATCGCGACGGCGAAGCGGCAACTGGCAACTACCGCTCTCCTCCTCTGCCCCCGCTATAAAACCGCACGGCGCGCACTGGTCACAGCACGTTTTCGACAGCTAGCTAGATCGAGTCGAGGGACATCTGCTTGTGCGATTGACTTCCTACCACGGAGCGAGAGAGCTCTCGCCCGAGCAAATGACAATAGCCGCCGCGGTGTCCGCGCCCGTGCACGTCGCGCCGCGCCACGCCTCCCCCACCGTGCAGCCGCGCCACCGGGAGCAATCGCCGCTCAACCCGGCCACCGGCGCGCCGGGGCCGGCGCTCCGCTCGACCAGCCCCCCGGCGGCGGGGTCCAGTTCGTCTTCGGATGGGGGTGCCAGGGCGCACATCGCCAACCTTGACCGGGTACTCGGGAAGCCGCCGCAGGTGCCGAGGCCCGCCAGCCACGCCGCGCAGAACAAGCAGGAGCAGGAGCAGGACGGGGACCAGGAGCCGCTCAGCGTCCGGCACGGCCTGCTCAACGCGCTGAACCTCTCCTTCTTCGTGCCCATGCCGGGGATGCGGGCGCGCACCGCGGCCGACGAGCACATGTCCCCGCGCAGCCTCATGCACATGCAGCAGCTGCTGTCCGCCGACTCCCCGCGCGCGTCGCCGAGGTGCACCATCGCGCCGCGGTGGCGGAGCCTCCACGGG
This sequence comes from Zoysia japonica, assembly GCA_001602275.1. NCBI lineage: Eukaryota > Viridiplantae > Streptophyta > Magnoliopsida > Poales > Poaceae > Zoysia > Zoysia japonica. The sequence continues at coordinate 2,867,854 of BCLF01000022.1, read as the reverse complement.
GAAGGCGGGTGGGCGGGTCTCCTCGACCCGCTCGACTCCGACCTCCGCCGCGAGCTCCTCCGCTACGGCGACTTCGTGCAGGCGGCGTACCAGGCTTTCCACTCGCTGCCGACGGCGTCCGCGCGGCACCGCGGGCTCATGCTCCCCGACCGCTCGTACCGCCCCACGCGCAGCCTCTTCGCCACCTCCGCGCTCTCCATGCCGCCGTGGGCCAAGCGCCCCAACACGCCCGAGTGGCTCACGCAGCAGTCCAACTGGATCGGGTACGTCGCCGTATGCGAGTCGGAGCGGGAGGTCGCGCGCATGGGCCGCCGCGACATCGCCATCGTGCTGCGCGGCACGGCCACCTGCCTCGAGTGGGCCGAGAACCTCCGCGCCTCGCTCGTGCCTCTCGACGGCGATTGCAGCGACGGACCGGAGACGGGAGCGGAGGAGCCCAAGGTGGCGCGGGGGTTCCTCAGCCTATACAAGACGGCCGGGGAGAAGGTGAAGAGCCTGTCGGCCGAGGTGATGGACGAGGTCCGGCGCCTTATGGAGAAGTACAAGGGCGAGGAGCTCAGCATCACGGTCGTCGGCCACAGCCTCGGCTCCGCCCTGGCGCTCCTCGTCGCGGACGAGGTCGCGACGTCCATCCCCGACGCGCCGCCCGTCGCCGTGGTCTCCTTCGGCGGGCCCAAGGTGGGCAACAGCGCGTTCGTGGACAAGCTCAACAAGAGCGGCAAGGTCAACGTCCTGCGCATCGTGAACGCCGGCGACATGGTCACCAAGGTGCCCGGGGTGGCGCCGCGGCTGCCGCTCAAGAAGGAGCAGTACGAGCACGTGGGCGCCGAGCTCCGCATCGACAGCAAGAACTCCCCGTGCCTCCGCCCTGACGCGGGGCCAGCGTGCCGGCACGACCTGGAGGCGTACCTGCACCTCATCGACGGGTTCACCGGGACGGGGCGCCCGTTCCGGCACGACGCTCGCCGCAGCGTCATCCGGCTGCTGCAGCAGCAGAGGGGGAACGTCAAGAAGGTGTACGTGAACCGGGCGCGCGAGCTCGGCGTCGATCCCGCCGCGCCGGCGGACGTCGGCCGGAACGTGGCGTACGGCAACTGCGCCCTCGCGAGCCCATCGTCGTGACCACTTGACCGGCCGTCGTGTAAATTTTGCAGAAGAAAGAAAAATTCTTTCGTTTAGTTGCGGGTGCGAGCGGGGAAAGATTATCTCATTTTCGTTTTTGTTTTTCGATCTCAAATTCTGAATGCGTGTACAGGAAAATTATTAGCGAGCGCAAGTGCGCGACATAATCAATCAAGTGAAAGATTGAGTGATTGACATAGATATTTCCTCCGCCACAGGGAATTTGTTCACTGGTTAACTCTTCCTTTCGAGAGGGGCTCAGTCTAGAAGACGAGATGACAATTTCAACTCTTGGACGTCATGGTAACTTGGTCTGCAGGTCTTGTAACTATCAACATCGACACATCATCTTTACTAGATGCTGAATATCTTCTTGTCCTGGAATCTCTGTATGTTTTACCGGTTCTCACTTGTTCAAGGACTTTTAACCCGTAATTCTCCAGCGGTCCATCGAAAAGCTGGAAGCGGTTCCTCCGACGTCCAAGTCAGAATGACGGTGTCACGGAAATTTGGTTCAGCGTGGCTCACCATGTCAGTGGGCAGCCGGGCACTGCGATGTGGCTTAGACGTTTGACGTGGCTCGCCACCATTGTGGATGCCTTGAAAGTTTTACTACAGTAATTTCCTTCCATGAACTCTATCTAGCTCAGATAGTTGATGTTTTGCTAAGACAGCTGCACTTACATCTTTGTCTCCATTCTCCTACTTGTCTTTGTTAGATGTATGCAGCCACGAACTCCAACCAGAAAGCTGTCACAGGCAGCAGGCAGCACATCGCTCTACCACTCCTCACACCAAAATCACCTCGCTTAAGTGTCCACTAAAGTACGCAAACGCAATGCGCAGCAAGCGGGGCCTCCACGCCCTGTGACTGCGACCCTGTCCGTCCAACGTGCTGGCCGCCACGCTCGAGCGACCTCCACATCCACGACCGCCCACTACTTCCTCTTCGCCCGCGCCTTCCAGATCGTAGCCCAGCCGGAGCCCGTCCGCCCCCGGAATCTCTCGGCAGTCGGCACCTGAATCCGATGCATGACCCCGCCACATGCACCAGTCTCAGTTCCATCTACTACGAGTTTTCGTGAAGAGCAGTCCTAAATTCCTCCTTTTGATTATAATGTGACCCGTGGCCCGGATTACGGATCGTGGAGCTGAGCCCTGAGCGGCCGGAGGTCAAGAACACCATCAATTGGGATGTGACGACCGATGAGGAGGTTGCCGGCCGCGATCGAGAGTATTGAGGCCGACGCGACGGCAAAGCGGGGGGGTTTTCTGCGCAGGCGCCATCTCAAGGTCTGGACTTGTTACGGCTTCGTAAGATGAGTTTGCGACTTGGCGGGATAGTGTATCTCGAGTACCTACAGAACAACTCTAACGACGCGGTTCATTTACGGTTCGTGATTCAGCGGTCCATCAAGGAATTCACAAAGACGACCCGACCTCAGCGGTCGAGAAGTCTCGTCAAGGCCCAAAGATGGAGGCGTAATTGTTCCGACCCTCAGAAGTCGAGACCCGAGCTATCGGGATCTTAGCGGTCGGAACTCGTCCGTCGACCGCTGGGAAGCAGTCATCACTCCAGCAAACACGACGATTCAGAATCCCAAACGATGTGCAGTTACACGAAGAGGATAAGCATTTCAGAAGATTCCGCAACTACTCGGTCGAACAGAAACAACTCTTCAGGCGATAAAGCTGAGCAGTAAAGCAACCCTGTTCTCTCTCAATAAACAAGGGTACGAACGGGAGGCGCCGATCGTCTGACCCGGAGGGCACAACTCTCTAGAGACCGCGGCCCCACCTGTCAAGGGGCCATTCGCTTCTATACGCGACAAGATGCTTAAACCATGGTCCGGTCATCTCAACTATGGTTCGATCAAGACAACTCAGGTCCGACTCTATATAAAGGGCATCCGAAGAGGAGCAACCAAGAGAGAAGCAACAAACAACAAACAAGATACAAGATACGTGACAGACACATAGAGCAACAATGATAATCACTATCTATAAACCATCTTTATCACGCGAGTTTGGGACTCTCGAATCTGTTCGGAGCCCTTCCGCAATGTACCTTCGTGTTCTTGAGATTCGATCTTTTGCCTCTGAACGTAGGGTATTACGCCTCGAGACGGCTCGAACCAGGTTAACATTTGAGTCTCACTTGTAGACTAGGCCATTCGATTTCGAAAACATACGATTTTTCATCCGATCGTATAAATTTACTGTGTGTCGTGTACAAAACACCGACAGGACTCGAACTGATGGTTTCGGTTTGAGTAGAAGACAAGCGACATAGGAGTAGTTTAGGTGCATGTGCGAATTCCAGATTACTGGATTTTAGGTTTGATTACAGAGTACTACTAGTACTAGTTGCAAAAGGTCAACGAGCGAAATTGATGAGTGAATTTGGTGTCATGCTGACACTCATGTTCAAGTTCGAGATACTGTCGAATTCAATAGTTAAAAATAAAAACATCAGAGTACAGCTAAAAGATAAGAGTTGCCCACAGCGCACCCGGTGGCGTACCGGCTACCGGTGATGACAGTGATTTCTCACCCAATTTGTTGACGATCATAATTGATACAGTAATGTTTGCCTCTTTGCTGCTGTCTCGTGAAATTGACATTTTGAACGGTTCAGGAAATAAAATATTCACAATCACTGCATAATGACTCTTGAAATCATCTAGAGCCAGTCACATCTCAGAGCAAAACTATTCTTTTAAGCCCTGTTTGTTTCAGCTTTTTAGTTTGTCTTTTCTAGTTAAAAAGCTAAAACCTGAAAGGCTGAAACAAACCAGTTCTAAAACGCTGGCTTTTTGAAACGCTGAAAAGCTAGCTTCTGAAGAAATAAATTAAAAGCTGAAAAGCTCACCCAAAACTGCTTTTCTACCTTTTAGTGTACAGAGAATCCAAGTATATATTGTAAAAACCAACCGTCAATACTCATCAACCAACTTTTTAACTAAGTAAACGACTCGCTTTTTTAAAAGCTCAAAAGCTCCAGCTCAAACAAAAAGGGAAAAGAGGCTAATGGGCTTTTCGGAACTTCAAGAATATGCTAATAAAAGTATGCTAATTTCTTAAGTCTACATTATCGTCATTTGAGGTTGGTACCTAGAACAAAAAAAATGACTTAATATTTTTTAAGCGTCTCCTACTTTGTGTGGAATCGGTAAAGGAAAGAAGCCGAACTATCGTTTTTAACCTACTTGTTCGGCGTAGGCAGAATGGGCTGCATGGGCCTCTAATACTGGAGTTGGTCGGCCTATAATAGGCCCATGCAGCCCGCAGCACCTAGCTCATCCTTCAACATTTCCGCCCGCGTCATCAGCTCATCACTCATCAGCTCCCCAGTCCCAGTCCCACTCCCCCGGCTCTCACGTGCCGCTCCACTCTCGTCCCCAGCTAGCCCGCATGCGCTGTCTCCGGGGCCTGCTGGCCGTCTCCGGCCGCCTCTCCGGTCGCCAGGCGCCGGGGACCACCGCCCTGCCCTCCCCGTACGGCGTGCTCTTCGTTCGCACCCTTGAAATCCTCGCCCATACGGGGCCCGTCCGCTTGCAGAAGCTCTCGGCGCCTGACTCTGGTTCGTCCGTGCGGACCCTCACATTGCCGTCTCGAGAAAATTTCGCCTCTTTGGGGACTATGTTTCCGACATGTTAAGTTGGTGACAGGGATCGTGGATCTGAGGCTAGACCGGCCGGAGGCCAAGAACGCCATCGGAAAGGAGATGCTTCAGGGGCTTCGTACCGCGATAGAGGAGGTGGAGGCCGATGCGACCGCGAACGGCGTCTTGGTGGCGAGCTCTGTGCCCAAGATTTTCTGTGCGGCCGCTGACCTTAAGGTACTGACCTCATCAATGGTGTTCACGTTCAGCAGGTTCGATTGTTCATTATTAGGATTCGTAGTGATTTTTGCTGACACGAAGTATCTTTCAGTGACTATTATTCATTTATTTGGTTGCTGTTATTTAGTTTTTGCTAATATTCATACCATGTGCCTTAAACAACAGTGTCACGTTTTGTGATCTACTTGATTGCATTAAGCAGCGTAACATTTCTTATTAACGCCAAATTTCAGGTTTGCTGATGCGCTAATACTTGATAGGATTGTGCAGTGAAAATTGGTGGATGTACACTTGCCCTTGGTATGCTTTAGGAAAACAAATTTTGGGGGGGGGGGGGGGGGTTTTTTTTTTTTATTAATT
>BCLF01000022.1:2816090-2858081 GCA_001602275.1 Zoysia japonica | reverse complement strand
TGCCCCGCGCGCGCGTGCTCTGGCCTAGCCGCAACTGCCTGCCCCGCGCTGTAGCTCGCCGGCCGCGCCGCAGTCCTTAGGGTTAGGTTTTGAGAGAAAAATGAGAGAGGAAGAGGAATGGCGTCCGTCCAGTGGCCTTTGACTGGATTTTGGGGAGGGAGAGGTACTATTGTTCATTCTATTATCTTTTCTTTTCTTTTTCCTCCAAAATCTTTCACAGCTAACGGTGGACAAAACAGGAACTAACGGTGAGCTCGTTTTCAAAAAAAGTGAACCGATTTTGCAAAGTTCAGAAAAGTGAACCGATTTCAGAATTAAGGCTCAAAACAGGACCTCTTTTGCAATTGCCTCAGAAAATAAAAAACGGTTGAATTTGTAATGACTAAAACGAAAGTTACCATGTTTCAGACTGATTTTGTAAAGAGTATATCGGTCTATTTACATATTATTTAACATCGTTAAGTCCTCATAACGGAACAAGACCTGCCTGTGAGCTTGTTTTCAAAAAAGTGGCCGATTTTGCAAAGTTCAGATTAGTGAACTGATTTCAAAATTAAAACTCAAAACAGCTTTTGCAGTCGCCCCCTTCTATATTTAGGCGTTTGCCTGTTCTTAAAGCGTCCCAACGAGGACACCTCAGCTAGCTCTAAGCATGGCCATGTCATCATTTATTTATTCCATGTGTAGAGTAATACATAGATCTTTTTTGAGAGTCATACTCTTAACGTAAAACGAGTTTTTTTAGGACTAAAGTGAGGTGTTTATACCGTTCAAATGATTTCTGCGAGGAGGATTTCGCTACGGAGTCCTTGGGCTCAGCTTCAGAGTCAACTGGGCCAACTTGACACCGACCGACCCATGGCCATGGGCTCCTGGTCGGCTTGGTTCTCGTCCATGCGCCGCATAGCCCACATGACGTACAGCGTACGCAACCCCCTGAAAAAAAAACCAACACGTGTCAACTTCAACTCATTCTCGCCCTCGCCCCGCCGTATCTTCGCTTTCCTTCCCCGATCTCTCGCCACCCTGCTCGCCTCGTCCTCCGCCGCGCGCTGCGAAGATGGGGAAGCGTTGGGTCCCGCTCGAGGCCAACCCGGACGTCATGAACCAGGTAAGCTCTCGGCCTGCTGCTTGGCGCTAGGGCTGCGCTACCTCCTGCTGCCTTTTGGCTGACGCTCTCGCTCATCGGTGGCGCCAACTTTGCTTGCTGCAGTTCATGTGGGGACTGGGAGTTCCCGAGGGGTCCGCGCAGTTCTGCGACGTCTACGGCCTCGACGACGAGCTGCTCGCCATGGTGACCCAGCCCGTGCTTGCGGTCCTCTTCCTGTACCCTCTCACTTCCGTGGTAAGCAGGCCATTTAATTTCTGTGCTGTCACTAGTGATCCGCTTCGCTTCGCTTTGGGTTGTGTGATCCCTGGTATTTATTGACTGGTTTTGTTGCTTTCCGGTTATCAGGACGAGGAGGAGAAAGAGGAATCTGGCGCTTCTGCCTCAGCAGGAGGCAAGGTACGGTTGCGTCGCCCTGTTCTGTTTTTGCTGCCCTGTGCACGTGGTGTGTTAGACAGAATGCGTCGTCCACTTTGTAGTTTGCTGAAGTAGGGTCTAAAATTTATTCCGAAACTGAATATGTAAATCCTCCAAAATGGACCTTGCACTGAACTTGGTGCTGTCAGGATACCTAGAGTTTTGGAAAACAGTAACATAGTGTTGTGTGTGTTACCACACGTTAATGAATTTGTTTGAGTTGCTTATTTGCATAATTGCTTTTATCCAGACTGGATTATGATTCTGTTGCATGAAATTTTACTTGTTGAATCAACTGCAGTACTATGTGACGGTGGATGATGTATCTAAGGAATTCCTACTAGACTCAGGCATTCAACCCCTCCCCCCCTCCACACCCACACACACACACACACACAAAAAGACAGATATGATCATGGTAGTTTGTTATAGGTACTGAATTGCAAAAACATATTAGCTGCTGAGATATATTTTGTGATTACCCAACTTTAAAATGGTCAGAAATGATTGTTACACTTTCATCATGCAGCTCAAATTTTATTACGGAATGCATCATGCACTCTACAAATCAGTTCTTCATTTAATCCTCAACTTTATGATGCAGGATCTGAGCAAGAAGGTATACTTCACAAAACAGACTGTTGGAAATGCTTGTGGAACTGTTGGTGTTATCCATGCAGTTGGGAATGCCACATCTCAGATCAAGCTAGGTAATTTTTGAATTTTGGATGCTCATTTTTATATACTCTACAGATTGCATTTGAGGCGCCATGACCCTTGTACACAGAAATTTAGCAGATAGAAATAAGTGAATGTATCACATAAGTTTGCTGTTTGCCCAAAAGTGCTGTTGTGGTTTACTAAGGGCCTGTTTGTTTGGGCTTTTGCTTTTGTGCTTTTAGAAAAGCTGGCTGGTGGCTAGTTGAAAAAGCAGGTTGATGAAATTTGAATATTGTTTTTTGTAATATATTTTAGCTTCTCAGCACACTAAAAGCCAGAAAAGCAGCTCAGAATGTGCTTTTCAGCTTTTAGTTCATTTCATCAGAAGCTTGCTTTTTAGCTTTTCAAAAGTAAGCTTTTCAGAACCCCGTTTGTTTCATCTTCTGACTTTTCAGCTTTTCCAGCTGAAAAAGCCAGCTGATAAGCTGAAACAAACATGGCCTAAATCAGTTGAGTCACCATGACCGATTTAGTTGGCTTACTCAGATCTATTTACCAATAGTTACTATTATATGATGTTAGACTCTGGAGTATAATTACTTCGATTGGTGTGTGCAACCACATTTTTACTTCTCTGACTAGAACTTACAAACTCTTATGAAATGGAGATTATGGAGTAAATGCAGCATCAGAGTTAGCGTGGTCATTATTGAGCAACCAGCTTGTATAGAAGATAATCATTAGTGATTGTTCATTCAACTCCCTGTTCTACTTATCTTTCTCGTTTATCATTCCTCAAATGTGCAAGGAAATTCATGTCCTGAAAAGGCTTTCTCACTCTATTTATTTTTACATGAACACACTTCTTGAGTGTGAGTGTGTGACACTTGTCCCAATATTTTATTCAATGCACTCACTTGTTTTTCTCTAATGTTGTAATCTTGTTTGATTTTATTATCTGAAAAAGTGACTTTCACAGTGCAGATTGAATTCTGAATTCTGTTGAGCTTTGACCTTATCGAAGACTTAATTGATACTGTTATTGCAGTTGAAGGGTCCTATTTTGATAAGTTCTTTAGGAAAACAGCTGATATGAATCCAGTCCAGGTTATTATTAACAATATGTAAATTCACTTTCTTATACTAAGTGTTATCTCTATCTTCATTTACGAAATTCCTGCTATTCTCAGCGTGCTGCCTATCTTGAGGAGGATGATGAGATGGAGGATGCTCATTCTGTTGCTGCGTCAGCTGGTGACACTGATGTAAGCACCGTTAAGTAGTTTGTTTTGATACTCCCTCTGTCCTTGTAAAAGTGACGCTTTGGAGTTTGAAACACGTCCACAAAAAGAGTGGCGTTTTTCCTTTGCTAGGCCCCACAGCCACTCAAGTTGACCATGTTGGACACAACAACCCTGCTGCTCCGGTTTTACTCCTTCGGCAGTTTCCAAGGCGACGAGATGGCCCGACGGGACTCCACTGTAGCAGCGCAAGCAGCGACGTGTGACAGGCGATGTGCGCAGTGTGGCCGTGGACGCCGAAGTCAAAAAGGTGTACAGTGCTGTACGATAGAGTAGTTGGTAGTTGTAGGAAATTCTTGCTGCACTTGCAGCATATGTATAAAATCCGGAGGCTTTCCTCTGGTAAAAGAGAAGCAAGAAGACAGGCAATTCACTCGGCCAGTTCGCGTGTGTTTCTCTGCTTCTCTGTTGCGCACTGTTCATCTTCAACCTTCAGAGGTCGGGAGTGAGTTCCAGGGGTCAGCCAAGAGTCGGCTAGGTGTGTGCTGTAGGTGCAAGATCATTGAGGGACTGACAAGTGGTATCAGAGCCTACGTTGAGCACCAGCAGCGATGGCAGGCACGCCGGAGACTTCTCCAGTGGGTTCACCGGTGCGGACGCCTGAGCGCTCTCCTAAGCGCCGTGGCCGCGCAGAGCGGCGCGGCAGAAGGGACCGCTTCGGGTCGTGCACGGTCGTCGTCCGCAAGACTATAAAGAAGTTCGACGGCGCCACCACCTACCTTACGCTTACACGCACGAACTACTCCGACTGGGCGGTGTTGATGAAGGTGATGCTCTAGGCGCGTGGCTTGTGGGTCGCCGTTGAGTTCGGGACTGACGACGACACGGAGGACAAGCTAGCGCTGGAGGCGATTCTCCACGCGGTGACGCTAGATCTCATCTCCATTTTGGGGAGAGCCAAGACAGCGGCGGAGGCGTGGGAGAAGCTCGCATCGATGCGCGTAGGCTCGGACCGAGCGAAGAAGGCGAAAGGCGTAGCTGCTCCGGAAGGAGTACGAGAACATCATGTTCCGTGATGGCGAGTCCGTGGAGGATTTCGCACTGCGACTCACCTCGCTGGTGCCGGAGCTAGCGGCACTCGGTGACGAGATTGCTGAGCAGCGGGTTATCGAGAAGTACCTGCGGGTTGTGCCGACGAAGTACGAGCAGATTGCTCTCTCGATTGAGACTCTGCTCGACCTCTCAGAACTCACGCTGGAGGACGTGATCGGGAGGTTAAAGGCGGTCGAAGACCGCGCCGCGGCAGCAACATCGGCAAGTATCAGCAGCAGGCTGCTGCTGACGGAGGAAGTATGGAGAGCGCGCTGCAGAGAGCAGGCGGGCAGCTCGTCCACCTCCGGTAGGAGCGGGCGTGGTAGAGGCAAGTCAAGGAGTGGCAGACCGTCCCCATGTGCCGACGACGAGTGCCACAACTGTGGCAAGAAGGGGCACTGGGCACGTGATTGCCGTGCGCCCAAGCGCCGTGACCGCGGGAGTCAGGGGCGCGCCCGCCAGGGCCGAGAGCGGAAGGAGAAGGCCCATCTGGCGGAAGAGGGAGAGCAAGATTCGCCTTTGCTGCTGTCGCAGCTTTGTGTTCTTGGGACGTCCTAGAGGACGGAAAGCATCGGAAAGTTGAGCTGGATGAGGTATGGGCTCATGTTCACCTGGTAAGGGAGGAAGACGTCGTCGAGGACGTCTGGTACCTCGATTCAGAGGCCAGCAGCCACATGACGGGCAACAAGACGGTCTTCACAGAGCTTGACTCCGCCATCTCGGGGTCGGTCAAGTTCGGGGACGGTTAAGTGGTGAAGATTAAGGGATAAGGCACGGTGGTGTTCAGGGGTCGAAGTGGCGAGCACTGCGCGTTGACCGGAGTCTACTTCATTCCACGTCTAAAGACCAATATTGTGAGCCTCGGACTGCTGGACGAGCGAGGGTGCCAGGTATTGCTCGAAGACGGGTCCTCCGTGTCAGAGACCGAGAGCAGCGGTTGCTGCTGAAGGTGAACCGCGGGAGAAACTGTCTCTACACCACCAAGCTCCAGGTGACACAGCCGGTGTGCCTAGCGGCGAGGCTTGGCGACGATGCGTGGCTGTGGCATGGGCGGTTTGGCCACATCAGCTTTCATGCGCTGACAAGGCTAGATCGGCACGATATGGTGCGAAGCCTTCCCACGATCGAGCATGTCGGGAAGCTGTGCGACAGTTGCCTCGCCGGAAAGCAGCGGAGACAGTCGTTTCCATGCAAGGCGACGTACCGTGCCGAGGGTCTTCTGGACCTCGTGCACGGCGACATGTGTGGGCCAATCACCCCGCCAACGCATGGGGGTCAGCGATACTTCTTTCTACTGGTGGATGACTGCAGTCGGCACATGTGGTTACGACTGCTCACCACCAAAGACGAGGCTTCCAGAGCCATCGTAGAGTTCCAGACGCGGGTTGAGACCGAGACGAGTCGGAAACTGCGCGTGCTGGGAACCGATCGGGGTGGAGAGTTCACCTCGATGGAGTTTGGTCGGTACTGCGCCGAGAAAGGCGTGGAGCGGTACCTCACGGCACCATACTCGCTGCAGCAGAATAGTGTCGTGGAGAGACGGAACCAGACCATCGTCAGCATGGCCAGAAGCATGTTGAAAGCCAAGGATATGGCAGCGGCGTTCTGGGGTGAGACGGTGAGCACGGCGGTGTTCATCCTCAATCGCTCGCCGACCAAAGATGTAGCCGGAAAGACCCCCTTCGAGGCTTGGCACGGGAGGAAGCCAGACGTGTCCTTCCTCAGGACATTCGGCTACGTGGCGCACGTGAAGACGGTGAAGCCACACCTCGGCAAGCTGAAGGATAGGAGCACCAAGATGGTGTTCCTTGGCTACGAAGTCGAGAGTAAGGCGTATCGCCTATATGACCTTGACGGGAAGAGGGTGCATATCTCTCGAGATGTCGTTACCGACGAGACGGCAAACTGGAACTGGTCGGAGACTAGTGCAGATGAAGGATAGGCAGGCTCACAGAGCTCCTTCTCCTTCGAGCACTCCTCGGAGATAGAGGAGGTGGGCTCAGCTTCAGGGAGAGTTGAGCGCGGCGATGCCAGAGATCGGCGCGAACCGGAGTCGGCAGAGCCCGAGGGCTCGAACAGTCGGGGTCGACGCAATTCTGGATCAGCTGCACCGCGCGACTCAGAGTTGGCGGAGCAAGGCCCGGACTCCAGGAGTCGACACAGGAAGCGACCGGTGGGTCGGCGCGGCCAAAGGTCGGACGGTCAGCGCGACTCAGCTGCGCCTAAGGATCGGCGCGATGCCGGGACTAGAGGTCGACGGAGCCCAGGATCAGCAAGTCAGAAGGACTCGGATCTGGCTGAGCAGAGCGGCTCTAGGTCCGCGGGTCGGCGCGGCCAGAGGTTGGGCAGTCGGCGCGGCCAAAGGTCGGACGGTCGGCGCGACTCAGCTGCGACTAAGGATAGGCGCGATGCCGGGACTGGAGGTCGGCGGAGCTCGGGATCAGCAAGTCAGGAGGACTCGGATCTGGCTGGGCAGAGCGGCTCCAGGTCCGTGGGTCGACGCGGCCAGAGGTCGGGCAGTTGGCGCGGCCAAAGGTCGGGCGGTCGGCGCGGCGGCAGTCGGCGCGATACAAGGAAGGGAGGACTCCAGCATGACTCGAGGCCCGAGGGCCGGGGTCAGTGTGGAGGGTCGAGGTCTGAGGGTCGGCAGAGCGACTCAGACGTCGCGAGTACAGGAAGCTCAGGGTTTTCTTGGTCGGGGAGATCGACAATGAAACCAAGGTTCGTGTCGTCACCTCCCGACCGCTCTCTCGACCTTGATGCGGCGCAGGACGAAGGGCCGCTGAGGTATTGGTCGATCAATGATTTGATCACCGACCCTCAACACCTGAGGACAGGGACTCAGGTGGAACGCGCAGCGCACAGCAACTGCTGACGGTGACTGCCGAGGAACCAAGCACGTTCGCAAATGTCGAACACGACCCATGCTGCCAGAAAGCCATGGCAGAGGAGATGCGTTCAATTGAAGAGAACCGCACTTGAGAGCTAGTGGATTTGTTGACCCGTTGTCGACCGATCGGGCTCAAGTGGGTCTTCAAGGTGAAGCGTGATGCCAATGGGAAGCTGGTGAAGCACAAGGTGAGGCTGGTTACTAAGGGGTACGTGCAGTTACCAAGGGGTACATGCAGCGAGAAGGAGTGGACTTCGACGAGGTGTTCGCGCCAGTTGCGCGGATGGAGTCGGTTCGACTCATGCTGGCGTTGGCGGCAGAGAAAGGCTGACAGGTCCATCACATGGACGTGAAGTCAGCATTCGTCAACGGAGAGCTAGCCGAGGAGGTTTTCGTAGAACAACCACCGGGCTTTATTGAGAAAGGTGAAGAGCACAAGGTGCTCCGGCTGCGGAAGGCGCTGTACGGGCTCCGACAGACTCCGCGAGCGTGGAACGCCAAGCTAGACGCAAGCTTAAATAAGCTTGGCTTCACCAAGTGTGTAAATGAGCATGCGCTCTACACACGGCGCTCCACGGGGAGCACGCTGATCGTCGGAGTCTACGTCGACGACTTATCATCACCGGCACCAAGAAGGAGGACATCGAGACGTTCAAACAGTAGATGACGTCTCTATTCAGGATGAGCGATCTGGGGTTGCTATCCTACTACTTGAGCATCAAGGTAATGCAGGAAGGAGGAGTCATCAAGCTCTCCCAGTTCGCCTACGCGGCGAAGCTCCTGGAGAGGGCAGGCCTCTCGAAGTGCAAAGCAGCACAGACGCCGATGGAGGATCGACTAAAGCTATCGAAGAGGAGCACAGCGTCGACCGTTGATGCGTTATGGTACCGAAGCATCGTCGGTGAGCTGCGCTACCTGGTGAACACACGGTCAGACATTGCGTTCGCCGTGGGGTTCGTGAGTCGTTTCATGCAAGATCCGAGAGAAGATCACCTCGCCGCTGTCAAGAGGATCCTACGTTACGTCGCAGGGACGCAAGGCTATGGAGTTCAGTACCGCAGGACCGGCGGAGGTTTACGGAAGCTGACCGGGTTCAGCGACAGTGACATGAGCGGCGACATCGACGACCGGAAGAGCACAACCGGCGTCGTGTTCTACCTGGGGCACAACCCCATCAGTTGGCAGGCCTAGAAGCAGCGAGTGGTGGCTCTCTCGACGTGCGAGGCGGAGTACATCGCTGCGGCGACAGCTGCATGTCAGGGTGTGTGACTCCATCGGCTGCTGTGTGAGCTCTCAGAAGAGCAGCTGCAAGCATCGACCCTGATGGTGGACAACAAGTCTGCCATCGCTCTATGCAAGAACCCCGTCCTTTACGACCGCAACAAGCACATTGACGTGAGGTATCACTCCATCCGTGACTGCGTCGAGGGAGGGCGGATCGTCCTCGAGTTCGTCGAAACTAGTCGACAACTCGCGGACACTCTTACCAAGTCACTTGGGCGCGTTCGATTTTTGGAGGCTCGGTCTCGGATCGACGTGATCAAAGTGGCTGAGGAGCAGCATGGTTAGGGAGAGATTGTTGGACACAACAACTCTGCTGCTCCGGTTTTACTCCTTCGGCAATTTCCAAGGCGACGAGACGGCCCGACGAGACTCCACTGTAGCAGCGCAGGCGGTGACATGTGACGTGCGCAGTGTGGCCGTAGACGCTGAAGTCAAAAAGGTGTACAGTACTGTACGATAGAGTAGTTGGTAGTTGTAGAAAATTATTGCTGCACTTGCAGCGTGTGTATAAAACCCGGAGGCTTTCCTCTGGTAAAAGAGAAGCAAGAAGACAGGCAATTCACTCGGTCAGTTCGCATGTGTTTGTCTCTGCTTCTCCGTTACGCACTGTTCATCTTCAACCTTTAGAGGTCGAGAGTGAGTTCCAGGGGTCGACCAGATGTGTGCTGTAGGTGCAAGATCATTGAGTGACCGACAGACCACTCGTTTTGCCTGGGCGACGTCCTAATCCACTCCATGCTGAATAAAAAAAGAAAGATGTAGCGGCAGTAGGCTAGGAGTAGTAGCATCAGAAGCACCGTAGGCTACAGACCAGAAGCTTTCAGTAGGGACCTGCACGTCTTTTACTATTGCAGCAAATTTCTCACTTTGAACACCAGAACACCACTTGTTTGAGGATGGAGGGAGTATATAAATTATTCCAATGGTGCATTAAACATTATTTACTTGTGTCCAGAATCAGTTAGCCTTGTAAATTTGTATCAAGCTGAGTTACTGACCTCCATTTTTAATCCAATTTCAACTCCCATTCTAGAATAACCATAACTGGCAGCTTGTGTTCTTTCGAATGACAAGTTTATCTGTGATCTGTGACATCGAAGTGCTACTTTTTCATTTTTAAGAAGTACACTGTAAAAGCTCATTGCAACAATTGCAACCGCGGGATTCATATGTAAATGTGCTAGGCCTCTATTCCTCCTTGAATGCTTTTATTCCTCATATTTTGTCATCTTACTTCTATTGCTTTACTTTGCAGGCCATTGTTGATGTCATTGAGCACTTTGTATGTTTCTCCTGTGTTGATGGTCGGTGCTTTACGGTCCCTTCTTGAATGCTT
Source organism: Zoysia japonica (assembly GCA_001602275.1). Lineage (NCBI taxonomy): Eukaryota > Viridiplantae > Streptophyta > Magnoliopsida > Poales > Poaceae > Zoysia > Zoysia japonica. Next base: position 2,848,053 of record BCLF01000022.1, on the reverse strand, counting down.
ATTATTGTAGTAGCACCAATCTGTCTGTTGATAAGCTTGCAAAATCTTTCTTACATGCACCAGGTGAACTTTATGAGCTTGATGGAGGAAAATCACAACCCGTATCTCATGGCCCTTCATCACCTGATACACTGTTGCAGGTGCAAATATTTCTGTGTTCTGCTTGCTTTATGTTTTCTTTTCTTACAATGTAATAAATGGATCGTGCCAATATTTCCCACGTTGGTCAGGTTCTGCAAGTTAAAAGTTCGTAAATCTAGATTATATGCTTTCTATAGTGTATATTCTTGATGAAACATCAATCATTTTCTTGTCATGCCTGTGTCATTTGAAGTATCAAGTAGTTATGGTCGTTTATTTGGATTTACATTTCTGTGTTTTTTTGGGTTTGGCTGTCATGTGTGATCTGAACATATTTTCTGCCCACTTTCTGTTGATAATCTAAAATATGTTTTCAGGATGCTGCGAAAGTCATCAAAGCCAGAATCGCAGAGAACCCTAACTCGATGAACTTCAACGTCATGGCACTAGCAAAGAACTGATGTAAGCTGCGGCACGGAGATTTTGTTGGTGAACACGGACCCTTGTCCTTTCACATGAGCTGGGCACAGTATGGAAAGTGCGGAAGGAAAAGCAAAGATAAAAAAAAAACGAATGGCAGAACCGCTATTTTTAATCATTTACCAAAGATGTTTACTGCCTTGTTTGCTTTGTCAGCTGCTAGAGCAGTGTATCATGAGGTCATCGTATGCTCCCTACGTAAGCTTTGAATGGACCGCTTTGCGCGGACCCTGCTCTTGCTCTGCTCTAGAAGAAAGCCATGCATCGCTGGAATCTGGAAAAATGCCCTGTCGTCCGGTAACCAAAAAGATCATTTGCCAATGGACATTTTAAAAGAAGAAAAAGGCTCATTTGCCAATGGAACTAATCCAGTCCCCTCTGATACTAGCAGCGAGTATTGGCCTCGGCGGATGCGATGCTGTCTACTTAGAATCGTACAGAGGCAAACGTGGCCGTGGTCTAGAACAGGCTTGGGCGCAACGGCCCAAGTTTTGTAACTAGAAGGCTGGAATCGAATATCTGCATGGAGCCCGTGATCACCAAGGCCCAGAAAGAAAGGCGCAAACGTGCAGCAGAAGACGGTAGAAGCACATGGGCAACAAGGTCTTTTGCTCTTGCTGCCCACCTTCTCCCTCCAACTCCGGCTACCTCGCAGCCGGCATGGACCGGTGGACCGGCGTCGTCCACGTTCCTCTCTCCCGCGGCGGGCCCCTGTCCCGCGTTGCGGCCTCGCTCATCCTATCGCCGACCAAAACGCTCGCCGTAAGGCTGCCACCCTCTGCGCTGCTCGCCTTTGGTTTTTCCCTTTCGTCCCTCTTCAGTCACTTGGCCCGCAGAGCTTAGATTCTGTGGTAGCAGGTTCCGCGCGCCAACGCTATCCTGTTCACGGGCGACCGCGTCCGCGGCACCGGTGATCCGACGATCGAGCGGCTCTCGGACGCCGTCCACCTCGCCGGCGTGCTCGCTGGGAAGCTCTCCGGGGAAACCAACGCGTGGGTGATCGACGCGGCGCGCTTCTCCGGGTCGTTTGCGGTGTACAGGGAGCTTGTTCCGTCCGTGGACGCCGCTGGCGACCCCAAGGGGTATGAGCCCACTGGCTTCCCGGCCGCAGCTGGCGTAGCCAGCCTCTTAGCGCATGGCATCGGTGAGGTACGGTGATTTTGTTCATTCCTCTGTAAAGGTTTATTGAATCGATACATTATGCCCATTTTACTTTGCGGTTCCTTTAACTACTGTAATTCTCTCTCAATATCTCCTATTGCTGATGCAAATCAAGACGCATTTTTAGTCCATTTGAAGTGAATATTGTGGTTACATTACCTATTAATTACCCAATACAGGAATTGAGGTCAAATGTCCTCTGCACTTTGATTTATAGAGTGTTGCTTTATAACAAATCAATACGTTTCCATTTTGGTAGTTAGAAACCTGCTGACTGGCCTTACAATGCATGCACTATATCTTAACTTTCGTTAGTTACAGAATTATCTGCTGGCCTACTTTTGGTTCACAGATTCAAAAAAAGATATCGGGGTGCTCAACGAAGGACATGACTGATAATCAGCATTCCACAGAATCATTGTCATCCTCTTGGCCTCCTTCGACTGTTATCCTTGGATTCAGTAAGGGTGGAGTTGTTCTTAACCACCTTGTGACAGAACTTTCTTATTGGGCATCAGAATTAATGAATAACTCGGTTGACATTCGAGGACCAAGTACATCTCATTGGACCCATAATCCATTGGTTCCTCCTACAGCCACTGATGTTTTGTCAAGTATTTCTGAATACCATTATGTAGATGTTGGCCTCAATTGTGCTGGAGCATACATTACTGACCATGGAATAGTCAAGGAGATAGCCAATTATGTGTTGCGAACTAATAATAACCTCCGCTTTGTTCTTCATGGTACTCCGAGGCAGTGGTCTGATCCTGACCGCTTATGGATCCGGAAAGAGAAAGAACTAATGCTGCAACTGCTTCGAGATGAGGCTCAAAGGTGTGAAGGGAGACTGGTGCCATCTGAAAAGATGTATTTTGATGGAAGACCTTGCAATCTTCGTATGCATTTTGAGATTTTGGAAGTAATGGATATAAGCTGATATTCTAGTTTGTCAGCTTGTAGCCTTGTGTTATCTATAGAATCTATATGGAACAAGATAATGTGAATATGCTTGAGGATCTTGGATACTTTCCTTCATGCTCACTTCATGGTAATTTACTTGCCTTGTATATGAGAAGTCCCTTTTTCTTCCCGAACAATATCTCAATATGAGAAGCCTTGACTGAATAATGCAAACACGCTTGCATCTGATTGCTGTTGTCAAGTATTTGGATGGTTTGCCAAGCAACTTTACTGTTCAATTTCTAACACTGTTATTAGCAATGATTGGATGGCTTGCCGTCTTACCATTATGATGCTACCAAGCAATCAGCTGTGAACAAGTCTTCGGTAATCAGCAAAACGGTGCATACTTGGTACAATAATTCCAATGTAGTTGTCAAACATAACATGACCACGGTATTTCATTCAGCATTTTAGGTAGTGACATTTCTTTGTCAAATGCCGAACGGTGATTCCTTCGTCAAACAGAAGAATCACATGACCCGCATGATGCGTCGGATTAAGCTTTTGAGTGTAAGATAATGCCAGTAGTTCTGTTAGTAAAGTAAGTATTTAGTACAGCCCTGTTCCGGCATTTACATATTGTTTAGAAACTTTAGTGATTCCAGCTCCATTCGAACTGCTATTGTCTCACTTTCTGGTGTGAACCAGTCAAAAGACATTCTTGAAACAAGTTGCCAGAAAAGATAACCGCCTGCATTTCAATCCGACCGATACTCAAATCAGATTGGTTCCCCCGTGATCTCTCGTATCTTTTATAAATCTGGGACGTCAGTAAGAGCATAAACATGCCAATTCTATACTCTATAAGCTCCCATCGCCAACAGTTTCGTGAACGTGTGAGACGGTCGCGACCGGATCCCGGAGCATGGATTTATGCGCTCAGCTGGTTCATTTCTTTGAGTGCTCATGCTTGGACTCATGCGCGCGTGTCCTGGCAACGTTTAGTTTTAGGGCTCGGTAGAGCTCATAGCTGAATTCACTCCTGATTTTTCTGTGGAGTGATTTTGTAGCTAAAAGTGATTTATTTTAATTTTTTAAATAAACTCTCAGAATCAAAACAGAGAATCACCTCACAAATAAAAAAAGTTACTTTTTTCAACTTGCAGCTTCATTTTAAAAAATCACTTTACAGAATCACACAAGAATCATTTTTTAAAAAAAACAATGTTTAAAGAGTTTTTTTGATTCTGACTGAGAATCGTGCGCTGTACGCTCTGCCAGAAAGGCCTCGGTCTTCTTGATGTTCGAAGCAATCCTGTGTCTCCCGCAGCGGAACAAAACATGAGTAAAACCGCACGAACGGATCAAATCACAAACGCCGGCCGACAGAATTCAGTCCGAAAATTCGCTTTTTGGGGGGCCATTGCTTCCGTAATCGCCTCTGAATAAGTCAGCTTAAGAGCCGATAATAAGCTGAGCGGCCGGTGTGATACTGTGATCTGGCACCGGCGTGATGGTGTCGTGTACCATAAGGCGTAGAGGTGTTCGAGTTTCTGAAGCAAGTTATTCTGCTTTCTGCATTGCTTCCGTCTAAATGATAACTTCAGTGTTCAGATTGAGATATCAGGCGTCCGTCAAGAGTCCTTAAGAACTCGGATTCCTGCATCGTCTTGAACGCCCAAGAAGATAGCGAATGGGAAGCGATAGATGCATGCGTTCAAAGCAATGCCGCACTTTTGTAATCGCGCCCAAACCTGACAGCGTGACAAGTACAGCGTTCTTTCCTGAAACACTGGGAGAAACGGGGATTGGCACAGGGCCTTTCAGCAAAGCATATCCGCTCGTTACTACCCAGGAGGAATTGTGACAGGCCGAAGTGGATGCTGTGTTCAAGCATGGTAAGGCAGTGACAGTCGTGAGCTCTTCTTTGGCTGATGTACTTTTTTTTTTATTACCGTGCGTACGTGTCCCAAGCACGTCTCAATCTGTTCCTAGTGAATGTAGCCGCGCTTGCTTCTGGGCTCGTGATAGCTCAATCGCGTATGGGGACTAGACCGCTGGTAAAGTAATCCAGTTACTAGAAGACCGGAGCATCTCAGTTTCGTTCTTGTACTACGATTAAAAACAGGAAAAGAGCAAACGCGCGGAATATTCATGATAATTACTGTGTTTCAGATAGGCTCCGCTGAAAAAAACAGACGTCTAAAGGCGGCAACTAGTCATATCCATTTGCTAATTGCAAAATGCTGCACAGCAGCATGCCACAGTTTAAAGATTGAGAGACAGAGAAGATAATGTTATTCGTACTCCGAGATGTTAACTAGAAAACGCGTGGCCCGTCGAGTAGGAGAACATGCGTGTACATGGCATTGGCGTCCGCCTCTGACATGAAGAGGACCTGGCCGTGCAATTCCGTGTCTCGACGCTCGGCCGCATGGATCGGCCCGCCCAGATCGGCTGATTCCAGGCTTTCCAGCTCGTGCTTTTACGCCTCGCGACTAAACTGGACTGGGGCCTCGCCCGGAGGACGGAGTCCAACCCGCGAAATACGGTGGGGTTCCGCCCGCGCGCGCGGCCGGCGCTAGTTTGGCTCGATTCCAGGGCCGTTTTGACTCGTTTTTCCGCTGCGCTCGCGTCGATTTTCTCCGGGGCGCGGGGACCCAGCGCCCGCTGCTGGCCGCTGCTTGGCAAGAAAGGTGTCGCCCGGTGCGGGGAGTCAAGCCCAGCCACGTGAACCGCGCTCACGGTCACGGCCAAACCGAAAGTATTCCGTTGCGTTGCCGATCCGGGTGGTACCTATGACCTCCCTACTCCCAAGCAGGGGAAAAGTGTGTTTTTGGCTGCATTTAGCCAGTGTGCATAAGTCTGTACAGGCACAGTTGGAAACAGTGCAAACGCTCCAGACTTCCCCGTGCGCTCTCGTGTGGGAACGGGGAACCGAGAAACGAGAAGAACGCGTACGCCCTGCGACGTGTCGACCAGCAGCCGGTGCGCGGACAATCCTTTGCCGCGGCTGGTGTCACTGTGGCGTCAGCTGATCTGGTAGAGACGATGCCGGAGATCCGCGTCACGTACGTGCTGTGCATACAACGACCGCGCGCGCGAGAGCCAATCGATCCAGCCCTGCCGGTCGCGTCGAAAAGGTGCACCGTCTCAATTAATCGCCGGTTGCCGGCCACGTCCGCGGTGGAAAAGGTTCTCGAAGACGACGGCAGGGGAGTGGAATCTGGGGGCGTAACACAGAAGCTGAGAAGGTGTAGCCGTCTTCTTCATGCCGTTTTCGTCCGCCTCGAAGCCCAACCCACGCCGACGGCAAAGGGTAACTAACCTGAGGCGTGGGTACAAGTACAACCCACGCAGCAGGATGCGATCAAAGCCAGGTTAACCAGATGTTTACCTTTCGGGTCCATATCAGATGAACACAGTTACACGAGTTAATCAGCCGTCCATCAGCGCGCGCGATCGCTCTCCATCGGTGGCGCGTCAGCTAACCGCAGGTGCCGCTGTTCGCGGTGGAGCCGGTCGTTGATCCATCCAAAGGTCAGAGCTAAGAACAGGAGGAGCTTGATCGCGCCGACTTGCCGAGACAGCGGCCGGCCTCACAAGTTGCGAAACACAATTTAAAGCAGGGAACGACCTGTGCAACAGAGCAGCAAGCACTGGACGCCGGACCTGATTTTGTGTGGCCACGGGTCGGTCTCGCCATCTTTCGTTACTTCGCGGCACGGGTCAATTGGGTGTGCATAGGGGAGCTGAGCATGTACTGGCCGCGTCAAACGTGCAAGTAGTACTAGTAGCGCGCCACTGGCAAGCAACCCTGCATAGTGCATATGGTTTCATGCACAAGTGTAACGGCGTATTTTTATTATTATTTAAATCTTTTTAATCTAAAATTTTAAAAAAGATACGTGCGAAACTGAATTTTCTAGATCTAAAACATTCGTCTGATCAAAATTAAATTTAAATTATTGTTATATACTCTGTATACAAAAAAAAAGCGTCGAGCAAACGCATATGCATAATCATACGGCGTGCAGTATTCATACGGTCGATGTATACTGTAACCTGTACTTGATCGCCACCCTTTACATATTTATCGGTGAAACAGCGATATCTTGCCAGCATATACTCCTACGGCCATAATCCCACTTCCCCTTTTGGTTAGCCTAACCCCTTTCGAGGGACACGCGACTCAAAACAGTACAGCTGGCACGTCGATAAAGCTAACGGAGTCCATAAATTTCCCTACTCTTTCCAGCCCTGTTTACTAAACAGTAAACACGGAAATGCGCGAAAAAAAAACACACAGAATTCTCCGGCACTCTCCTATAAGTACACGAACCCAGCTCACCTCCCTCGTCGCAGTTTGCAGTCGCACGCACGCCCAAACTCCGGAGTCCTCTATCTTGCCGCTCTCCGCTTCCGATAGCTCCCAGAGACATGGACTTCAGCGGCGAGGGCGACGATTTCTGGCTCCAGATCATCCGCGAACAGTGTTACGGCGGCGAGGCATGCCTCCCTGTCCCTGAGACCTACGCCGCGTCGTCGGCGGTCGCGCCTCCCGCTCAGCAGGCATACCAACACACGGCGTTCACGCCGCAGCAACAGCAGCAGCAGCAGGTTGCGCTCGTGGACTTGACACATGGTTACGCGGATGCCGCTGCGGCGGCGGCGGCCTTCCAGGCAGCGGAGCCGGCTGCGCCGCTGATGATACGATTCGGCGGCGAGCCGTCCCCGAGGCCCTCGCTGACGATCTCTCTGCCTCCGACCTCGCACGCGTGGGGCACCGATGTCGTGGCGTCGCTGCCGGCGCACTCGGCGGCGGGGGCGGCCGTGGCGGACGTCGATGACTTCAGGAAGTACCGTGGCGTGCGGCAGCGACCTTGGGGCAAGTATGCGGCTGAGATCCGCGACCCGAAGAAGCGCGGCTCGCGCGTGTGGCTCGGCACCTACGACACGGCCGTCGAGGCCGCGCGCGCGTACGACCGCGCCGCATTCCGGATGCGTGGCGCCAAGGCTATCCTCAACTTCCCGAACGAGGTCGGCTCCCTCGGCGCCGACTTCCTGGCCACGCCGCCGCAACACGCGGCGCGGTCCCCCAACAAACGGAAGCTGCGTGACGACGCCCAGACCGACGTCGAGCCTGCAGCAAAGTCCGTCAAGACGGAGACGCTCACGTCGCCGGCGTCGTCGCAGACGACGTCGCTGTCCCCCGCGACAACTGCGGCCTCGACGGTGACGTCTTTATCATCGTCGGAGGCTGCCGGAGCCCACGAGGAGTGGCTCCCGATGACACCGTCGAGCTGGGCGTGGGAGCAGTTCGAGAGCGTGTTCGAAAGCCTACCGCCGCTCTCGCCGCACCCCGGGCAGATGGGCTTTCCGGAGGTCATCGTTAATTAATCAAGCGGGTTTTGGACGTTTAAGCATATGATTAGGTGTAAGGACACTGATGATAATAATTAGAGGTTGTTTTAGTTATGGACGACGGCCTTCGCCTTGGACGCATCTTGAGGAGGGCTTGGCTTTGCTTGGAGTCGCATGTGTGTACAGAATGAAGCAGATGATAGAATATTAGGGCATGATGATACTCCTACATCAGATGATGTGGAAAAAATTGCAGGTATAAGGAGAATAGTATGAAGTGTTCGATGAGATGTTGTACATTAATTTGAAGTAAATAGTGTACGTGTTCTTATAAAATTTTTATGCGTTTGGGAATCATGTTGGTCCACGACTCCACGCATTTGCGTATTGTGGTGTGTGTTTGCCTTTCTGGTGCCATAAGTTTGATCAGGACGCAGTTCAAGACACCCAAGGGCACGTAATACCCACGGATTGGCATGTATCGTGAACACCTTGTCCATTCAGCACTTGTTCTTCATTCTAGTCCATTCAGCGCTTGTTCTTCAGTCTAGTCCATTCACTTTTCCAACCATATTTTCCAACTTTAGGCTTGCCTGCATTCTACTCTAGTTTTTAATATCAGAACAAAATGCCGGTTGCCGTTTTACTGTCCTTGTGAACTACTCCCCCCGTTTCAAAAAATATAAGCATTTTAGGTTTAGGTTTAGTCAAAGTCGAACTTTAATTATTTTGATCACTAATAATATATAATTAATAATGTTTTATCATATAAAGTTATATTTTTTGAATTCTTCATTAAATAATTTTTATAAAAATTATATTTTTTATATTAAAAATTATGTAATTTTTTAATATCATTAGTAAAAGTTAAAAGATTTTGACAACGGAGGCAGTACTAATCAGTAAAGAAAACTCCATGTTTGCTGATCATATATATTGTGTGAACTGATGATATAAGGTCAAAGTCTAGGAGCAACCGTTAAACCTTGTAATTGTTCGATACTCCTGGAGTACGTACGTGGAAGAAAGACGCTTGCATTAGCAGGTACCAAAGCGTAACAGAGACACGAGTGTGCTGATTCAATATATATACACCCCTCATTTTTGTTTCCCAAAAAAGAACCTTAAGCTGTGTATACTCTAGATTAGCTGCGTCCAACCATGCATGCTGTCAATCGTCAACTGGTTCGCGCAAGAAAAAAAGGGTAAAATACTTAGTCAACTATACTGTTAGTACATTACGTGGTCTGATCAGAACAGAACCAAAGGTGGCAGGCATAAAAATTGTACACCAGAGTTTACTGCCAGAAGTTTCATAGTAGCACCAAGCAATCTAAATCTAATTAACGAAGCAAGCACATTAGTAATTACGTCGATACCTCCTATGGACGGGACTATCTGTGAGGTACTAATTCATTTCGTCAAGGAAGATATCATAAAGCTGCGAGTAAACAAAGTCAGAAGGAGAGTCAAGCATATGAACAAATAGCCCCTGATTCTTAGTACCAAATCAACACCTCGCATCCAGCCAGCTGCTCAAAAAAGGTAGGAGTAGATGATTGATTTTCAACAATCTAGGAGTAGTACATTCAACGGAGATAATTCTCTTCTGTTTGTATAGGTCTCATCGATCCTGATGAATTTAGGTCATCAGAAATGAAGCTATTGTCAGAACCAGACCGTTGTTGCGGTAATATTGGATATCTATCTTATTTTTCTCATAAATAAAATAGGGAGTTCCGGATTCACGCAATGTCAATTCATGATATGAAATAAACAAAAGGATAAGCTTTTTAGTAGTGACTGTCAATTGCACTTAAATGTGATCGTGCCAACTATCCTCCCTGAATTACACTATGTCAAAGCTAGACTGTTTGTTTTTGGGGGAAATAATTCAGTCCTACAATAACATTTTAAACCTTCAATTTGTCTCTTAGTAACATGGGGTACAACCGAACAGTGGTCGACCCAGTAGTAAAAAAGGAGCAAAAGTGCATTCCGCAAACAAATTAAAGCTGTATAGATGCTCTGCTTCTTGAAGAATATGCGAAAATAGAGCGTACGAGTAACTAGCACGTCCAGTATGCAAAGATACGCCCTAGTCCAGCAGCAAAAGTCCTACTACTGCCTTTCCTCACGAGACCTGAGAAAAGGGCCGCAAAAACTTACCCGGATTCAGAAAAGCACGGGCGCCGTCAATGTGCGACGAAGTTTTGGCGTCCCGAGGTCAGCTGGTCAAGCTGGTATTATCGGCCGTGGCCTACAGGAACAGAGCTACGACGTGGCGGCGACGACATTGTCCGGTCCAGCTCCAGGGCCGCAGCACCAAGGATGGCGCTGTCGCTGTTCTGCGAGTAGTAGGCAGTTGGTTAAAGGGCCATACCACAGCAGAGCAGCAAGTAGGGTAGCAAGCCGAATTCATACAGCCTTTTGACAAAGCCATTTTAACCAAACAAATGTACTGGCAATGCTGGCACTGAACTTTTAGAGCAGCGGACAAAAAGGGCGGGAATGCGGTCAGAGCTCTGAACTTCCACGGAATTACCGGAGCAGTTGATTCAAAGTAAAATGAACACTGTGGTCGATTCATCGTGTGCGGCCATAAGATTCACGATTCTAAGCTCCAGTTCTGAACTTCTGATACGAAAAAGAATAGTCAAATACTCCTATCCTTTTCCGTTTCTGCTGGGTTTCGGAGGCAATCTGCAGACTGCAGCTGCAAGCCCATGCTGCGAGAGGAAAGCGAGGTCTCACAGGCTAGATCGGATCGCCAAGGTCAATGCCTGATCAAAAGTAACAAGCGGAACGGTTCGTAACCGCAAACTCACAATCAATGCTGGCCTGCATTCCAAGTTTTCCTTATCCTCCAAGGCCCCTCTTTCTGTGTGCAGCCTGGGGAAAAAGGTCAGAAATCTCGCTGGACAATCCGCGTACTCCTACACGGTTGGCAGAATGAGGATGGCGACGCAGGATGACCACCGATGATGGATGGATCGATCGGGACTCGGTTCTTGCCCAAATCCCTTTTGTTTTGTCCCGCGCAATTAACTGCATTCTTACGAACGGTTCAAGTGGCTGACTTTTGGTACAGGAGGGAGAGCGGATGATCGTGGACGCGGTCGCCTGTCCGTCCGTCCGTCCGTCTGTCTAGTCGGAGCGTAAAAAACGGCCGACGACCCCCCTGTCCACGGTACAACAGTGCTGTGCTGACTTGTGATGCTTTGACTTAAACTCGTCTGCAGTCGCGTCGCTTTTGACGTGGACGAAACCATGTTCGCGTTGTTGGTTGGTTGGCAGTTTTGTCGAGCTGCAGGATCACGAACTTGTAGTAGCCGTCCTGTCGTTGTTTCGTCAGTAACCGCGAGCCGAAAGTGTGTGGGTTCACATGTTTTACGGGGCATCCTACCGCTTGTTTGATTATTTGCTCATCTACAGCGCAGAGGTGAGGTACTCAGGTCTCGATCGGAGTTTGAGAAATCTCATCCCGGTTCATCTCGTCGAATGCATTGTACGTGGAGTTCAGAATTCGTCAAGTTATGCAGATGTGCTGCTTCTGCTTCGTGAACCACGCGTCGGTCCAGCACTGGGTTGGTGCATCAAGTTTCCATGCTAGGATCAGCGTCCCCGTCAACGTCGTTGACACATGACGCAAAACAAAACAAGGGGCCATCCATCCATCAATTCCCTCTCCCAAAAAAGTCAGCCGCTCCGCTGCTCCAAAGTCTCCAGCAGGTAGGGGCGAACAACGACCGGTGAGCTCGCGAGAGGGCACCAAGCTCAGTTCAGAGTTCCGTGGACCGTGGCGCAGAAACCAGGGGGGGGGGGGGGAGTGACGCGCTAGCAGCGTGCGATCGCGAGAGTATATGGAGCGAGTCAGCACGCGTCGATCAATCGTTTTCCGTCGACGGCGAGCCCATTGATGGCAGCCGACGGCGCGGCGGTCAACTCCTTACGCACTGAAACACACTGATGATGAGGCCTTGAAGCCGGTTTCACCTTGCAGTTGTCGCGGGCTTTGATGTGATCACGGTAGAGTGGGCGGCGGTGACGGAAACGAAAGGTTTTATCCACGCGAGACCATTGAAAACGAGTTTGCTGTAACGAGCAAGCTGAATGCGCTCCTCGTCGCGCCGCTGCGGCGCTCACGGCCGCAGAAAGAGAGCCGCGCAGGTCAGCGGCTGATGAGTGCTAGTACGCCGCAACTTCACATGGCGGTGAGCGATGCGGCAGCGCGGGGCGGGGCAGTCGTTTTCAGGCCGCTGGAGCGCGAGTTCCTCCTGGAACTATACTGACCCGTCCTGAGCACGACCGCAAGATCAGTCTGACTCCGGCGCCGTTGTCAACCGGCTCCGCGCACCGCTCGTCGGATGCGGCACGCAGGCGGACCTCGGCTCGTTGCGTGAAGCTAACAGGGGTACACGCGTCGGTCGGCGGCCGCGAGGCGGCACCGCGGTCGGTGTCGCCGGGGCGAACGCCCGGCTCTCCTTCGGCAAGTTCACGGTTTGGTCATCGGTGTCAGCGCGCGGAAACGCTCCGTGCCGACATCATGGGAAGTCGATACGTGCCAGGGAAATCCACACTGCACGGACGGTTATAAGGGTTAGCACGTGGATACTACTGGCAGGCCAGAATGAAAGCCACATTTTTCTTCGATTATGGCAGATTCTCTAAAACAACATAACGCCTTCAGCCACCAAACACAGCATATCCAAAGCACAAAGAAATCATCATTTAATTAAGGAGTAAACAGAAGTTGACATCAAAACTGTTATTGGAACAGAAAAGGCAGATGAACGGTCTGTAAACTGAACATGGCACGACCGCATGAGCATTCATCATAGCTCGGTACGCTCTTGCTTATTTTATAAAACACCAACGACAATACAACCTATGGAAAGTAGGGGTACACATGCTGGATGGTAGCAATTTCGACTCTTTATCCTAAAATCCAGTTTTACTTGCTGCCTGCAGAGTGCTCGACTGACCTGAAATCCGATGAAAGTAAGCTAAAAATTACATGTCACCATGTTAAAACATCTTAAATTCAAACAGAATTGTGAGGAAGAACAAAATTAATGGAAAAAGCAATCAGGCTGACAATGATACAGTTTTGCTCTTGCAAACAATGAAGGAATTAAAGTGAAATACTAGTTAATGAAATTTAACTAAGTTATCACACCAGGGCCTTAAATGTCTAGGATAATATAATAATTTCCACAGCCAAGTATAAAGGCCATGCAAACAGACGATACAAGCATTTTATATCCCAGACAACGCAGGAGAAACATATTGCAAGTTTACTCATCTATACGTGCTTTAGAACATTTGGATGGCAGGTTCAGAAGTTTTTAGCTCAGGACAGGTGTGTTCCAGGTGTTGAGTTTGTTAATGGGTGTGCCTGTAAGCTTTGTAACCTTTGTTATCATGTACCCTTGAACTTATTTTTACTTTTTCTTAAATGGAAGAGCAGTGCTCCTGCTCATTCCCTGACAAGAAGATAACGACTCCCAGTGACAAAAGGGATCAGGAAATTGTGGCCACTTCTGCTTTGTAACACATCTTCCTCTGGATGAAACCAAAAGGGCAGCCAAACCTGAATATGCTGCATCTGGGCCAAAACACCTCAATATCCATCCAACGGCAGTGTGCTAATTGTCTCTTTTTCAATGATACACGGATTGGAGAACTTTTCCTTAGTTTGTTTGATTCACCAGCTGAGAGATCTACTTCAAAGGAAACTTGCAATTTCATCTAAGATCCTGTACTTTTTTTGGGTCAAATTTGGCTGAAACATATTCACAGTTATTTTGAATGAAGGTAGGTTCAATTATGGCTTGTCAGGGCAAGACATATATCTATGCAGAAAGGAATAAGAAACTGAAAAAACAAACACTGAACAGAGACAAAATATATCTCTGGAACCTATACTCATTCTGGGCTGCTAGTCTGCTACCATGACAACCAATCTAGCACAACTATCAGTGGCAGATGTAATTGAGTTAAAAGATGACTCACCCCCGTAAGTGACATTATCTAGTTTCTAGCTATGTGTTGAAACAATGTATGCGCTCAGAAGGAGAATGTATCCAAGAAATTGAACCCCAGCTTGCATTACTTTCACATTAAGTGTTACAACTAGTGCCAAAAACAACTAACATTTATTTTAAATTATAGTGCCAAAGAATCTATAAGATATTCAAAAAACAGTGTTTGCCTAAAATGCTCGTGCAATTTCCTACACTATACTTCATGGGGATCGAACCCATTTCGTCTGAACAAACCTTATGATATAATTTTCTGATTCCCCCCTACATCTGAGAATAAAGTCCATAAAAGTGCAGTAACTAGAGATACTTTTCATGCCCCAGAACTACTGCCTTATTATATTCCTTTTTAGCGCATCTATAATACTTATATAACCATCCCCCACTAAGAGTCTAATCTTGATCTTTAGCAAGCCACGTCACTTCAAAATAGCAGCCGTCGGATCATTATCGTGTACTCAAATTTTGGCCATTGATTTTTGCCTGCCTGATCCCCTCCTAACGCGATAAAAAAAAATTATCCCTTCTTCCGCCCGCCGGCTCCTCTCCTGACCGCTTCACCGCCTCCCCAGCTCCCCCGCTCGGCCGCTCCCACCGCCATCGCAGATGTGCCGGCTCGAGCCGGCGCCGTGCCACCCCACTCCTACCTCGACCTGCCAAGCCTCCTCCTTCCCCGCGTCCGTGACCCAAACCAGCAGCGCACCGCCACCTCTGTCGCTTCTCCCTCGCCTCCCCTCCTCGTCACTTACCTGCACCGCCCCCTTCTGCCCAACCCCTCCTAGCGAAGCGCGCCCATATCTGGGGTGTCGCCCCCGCGCCTATGACCCGGACCAGCAGCGTGACGCCGCCTCCGTCGCTTCTGCTTACCTGCCACCGCCCTCTCCTCCCCAACCCCACGTCCTCGATGATGAACAGCTAGGTAGTAGACGCCACGCATATGGAACAAGTGGACTGCTCGCACTGGCCAGTCTCGATCTGCATTGCTCCTCAGAAAGGTGAAAATTTTCTGATTGGGCCAAGGAGTGTTCACCTCGCTGGATACTTTATCCCGTATCCTCTGCTGCATTGACATTACTTATCTTTGTGGCGCAGTGATTTCTGTTCTTCAGAATTACTTCCATGGAGTTCTTTGTTCTTTCCTTAATTATTTCTTTGTAGTGAATACTATGGGAATGATATGAGTGACAGCGATGCTGAGAGTGACTCTCTTGAAGGATCAGATGATGATGGTCTCTTGGAAACTGATGGTATGCTTGACCATATGGCAACTGGTAACATGAAGTTTTTATCCCCTCATAGTTTTCACAATGTGTGTTACTAGGTGATTGAAAAGTTATGTGATATTCTGACAATGAAGATGATAATTCAGACTGATGAAGATGTGCTATACAATCAGCACAGAGGAAAAAGTTCAGGTAATGCTTTTACATGCTGTTCCATTTGCTTGTCATATGATGAGTCGAAATTTGTGTGATTGCTTGCAGGTTAGATGGAAGAAATGAGAGGAAGTGATGGTGAACTATGAAGGAGATTGTGCACATTACCTGCATTCTGGGTTTGTCAGTTGTTTCCTTTAAGGAGGTGTTTGGTTGCACTTTAGGCAACGGGAACGGCAACGTTAATGAATCACCGAGTCATTACCGGTGGGATCACTAAATTGCTCTTTTTGTTTGTTTGTCACTGGTAATGTAATTGCTTACCGCTAACTGTGCTAGAGCGAGAAGGCACAGGAAGAAGCAAAACCAGAGCGGCATATGGACCAGGAGCCATGCTCGTGCTCGTCTTCTCCAGAGCTGCTCCGCCTCTGGCAGTCCCGCGCGCCGCAGCATTGTCTTGGCCGCACTCAGGGACGCAACTCCGTCGGATTTGAGCTGCCCATCTGGCTCCGCCTCACACTCGTCCGGATCTAGCTGCCCATCCTCTGGGCTTGCTGCCGCCTCCCCACATTGGTCGCCACAGGTCCAGTTTCCTATCACCGCGGGGCGTCGGTGCCACCAGATCACTGCTCCCGCCGCGCCTCTTGCCGGAATCAGCCGCCGCCCCCCTGTTTGTCGGCTCAGGGGCACTCCTATGGAGTCTCCAAGTACGAGATGGCAAGATTGAGAGAGAGAGAGAGAGAGAGAGATTACTCGAAGGGGCGTGGTGACTCCTAGAGCACCAAGAGCAAGAGAGCAAAGACAACGGGGCTTCGGGAAGGGAGCACCGGAGAGCAGGGAGGGGATCGACGATCAGAGCAGGGGACGATGGGTGCTGACGTGCGGGGCAGGCGTAAATGATTCCCGCTGGTATACCAATGGGAACGAGAATGTGAAGGGTGGAAACGGATAGCACCGTGAACGGATTGCACCTTAGCTCAACCAAATGTAAATGAACGTTATTAGATGCCACTGTAATCTATTTACGGAGAAAATCAGTCCAACCAAACACCTTCTAAGTTTGTTTTGTTTTACTATAAACTATCCTCCATTATTTTCATATGCATGTATGTTCTAATAGAAATTAAAATTGCCCTGTTTGCATTTTATTTTCATGTCATTTTTAACATGCATACATATAATTATTGGTCTTGGCTGTAACATGTTTTTGTAAATTATGTAATTGTCTTCAATATGACAAAAAAAAACTCTAGCATTTATTCTACATTACCGCTACTAACAATGGTGGATTTAGGAGATATCGCAGTAGATCCCATCTTCCTTCTTCCCTCGAATCACTTTCCTGTTGGTATTCCTTCTGGTTTGTTGTCTTATCTCGCACCCTGTTGGTCATTTATGTTCAATTTGTACAGTATCATCTTTGAGAGGTTTACATCGGGAAAAAAAATAATTAAATTTTTACCATCAATATTTTTTTTTATCAACACCATGAACTAGCAAATTACTTCACCTTACAGGTAACAATTATGTTCATCTTGGAACATCACATCTAAGCCTAAGTCATAAATAGATTGCTTTATGTCTGATTCTGATACTTTCATTAAATAGGTGTATTGTGGTGAAAACAATAGCATAAAATGGCATATCAGATTGATTCAAATATCAGAAAGATCTGCATATGAATCGCTTGGCAGTGATTTCTTCATAAGCAGAAACTGAGATGGATGTGCTTCAACATCAAGGTATTTCATCAAGGACCCCTTTCTAACTTTTCTATTTGAAATATTTGAATCACAAGCTGCTTGATTACTTAGGTTTTCAGCCATGTTATTTTTATATGCTGAGGTGTAGATCGTATGTTCAAGAAGATTTGCTTTTTTATCAGTATTGATAGTTTATCTGCATATCTGGCCCTGTGTCAATTTTGGTAAATGCAGATGAATCAGGCTCTGTTTAGCTGCTATTTTTTTCTCTAACCAATAACTCAATTTTAGGCTAGGTATTTTAACGCTTGAGCTGAAATCCCCATCTCGACCAATCTGCATTAGGGCAACATTTCTGTGTCAATTTTGGTTAATGCAGATGGATCGGGCTCTGTTTAACTGCTGTTTTTTTCTCTACCCAATAACTCAATTTTAGGCTAGGTATTTTAACGCTTGAGTTGAAATCCCCATCTCAACCAATCTGCATTAGGGCAACATTTCCTATTTGTCCATTGATGCTGTCGGAGATAGGTTCATATTTTATTGCATCTTTCCACTTTCCCTATCTAATAGCATTAGCCTGCCCAATAATAGAGTCTATTGCAAGTGAAATGCAAAATTCATGAACTGTCCTATATCATAGTGAAGAGTTTGTTAGAAGCTACCATTCTTCTTTCAATATCATTACTACGAGCCAATCTTCTACTTTCTTCCAGTTTAAAAGGTCATTTCCTCAAACCATTCATAAATTCCCGTGGCAACGCGCCGGGGAATCATCTAGTTAGTAGGATTTCGTACCTCCTATAGTAATCTGCAATACACCAGAGCTGAAAATATAAGCTAAAACTACCAAGTCTATCAAAAACAATAAATTTCAGCATAGCAGGTCACTGATAAGTGTATGATCAAAGGAAAACAAGAGGCACCGCCAGGGATTACAGAAATGCTGGCCATCCAACCATTATACTTTTAATTTCAGATTCGAGCATATAGCAGGATAACGGCAAACCTGAACTTCACTTCTTCACAACTTATCTCACCTTTCCTTCACGCAGTGGCTTTCGATGCAATCATTCCAGTCTTCCGGGCATATGCAAAGATACCACCAGCCTCAATGACCGGCCCAGCATCACCAATAGGTTTCAGCTTGCACTCCTTGCCGGAGGTGTGGTTAATCATGACGGAGTTACCAATGTCTACGGTGACAATATCTCCGGTGTTGCATTCCTTCCAGGCTCCAGCTTCAGCGAGCTCCAGAGGATAGACCTCGCCGGTAGCCACGGAGTTGCGGAAGAAGATGCGCGCGTAGCTCTCCGCCACGACGGCGCGCGCGCCGGCGGCTCCGAGGGCCACGGGCGCGTGCTCGCGGGAGGAGCCGCAGCCAAAGTTCGGTCCGCCGACGATGACGGCATAGCGTGAGGACTCCTCTCCGGGGGCGACGAACGGCGTCGGGTAGGCCGCGGACGGGAGGCCGGAGAAGGCGAAGGAGCCCAGCTTGCGGTACTCGTCAGGCTTGGACGGCACCAGGGTGAGGTGCTCAGCAGGGATTATCTGGTCAGTGTCGATGTTCTCCCCCACGACGAAGCACTCTCCGTGGAAGACCGGTGACGAAGACGAGCCAGCCGCCGCGGCCGCGGTGAGGGGTCGAGCGCGGCGACATCTCAGGGTGGGGAGGTGGTGATGACGGCAGACCTGAGCGCTGCGGAACGTGCCGGAGCGCGCGGATCCGGGGGCTAGCACCGCCGCCATCGCCCATGCCCCCGTTGCCGCCGCCGCCGCCATGATGTGCTCTCGGCTTGGGTGACTGGGAGAGTTGGTTGGAATCACGGCAAGCGGTCACCAGGCTTTCGACTGATGATGGCCCATTGGGCACCATATTAACGTGCGGAAATTTCGTAAGCGCCACGAAACTGGGCACGTGAATCCGGCCCAGGCCCATTTATTGCAAATAACAGCCCAACCCCAAAAAGGGGTTACGGTCAGGCTGGGTCAGCGGCCCAGCCCCGGCGTGAACAGAGTCCCGATTAATCTCACCACGTAGCGACAGCGTAACGGAAGCGCGCCACAGGTCAAAACAAACGGTTACTGATGAACTGAGAAAAAGAAAACCAGTGTCATTCCATATTTAACCAGATCGAACAGAGAGGTCGGTCTCCTTCCCGACGCGGCGTCGTCCTGCCCGCCCGCACGAACCCGCGCTCCGGCAAGCCCGAGCTCCACCCATACATGGTGGGCGGGCCGTGAGATCTCCAGGGAGGCTCGTGGGGTGGGGCTTGGCTCTTCGCCGGCGAGGAGCAGGAAGAGGAGGGGATGGGCAACCGGAACAAGGGCGCGGCGTCGCCTGTGGTGCTCAACGTCTACGACCTCACGCCCGCGAACGATTACTTCTACTGGCTCGGCTTCGGCGTCTTCCACTCCGGAATCGAAGGTTCCGATCGCGTTCCGTTCCCTTTCCTGTATTGTATGAATATTGCTTCAATGTGTATTGCTTAAGGTTTGAATATTGCTATGGCTGCGAATATTGCTTCAATGTGTATTGCTGAAGATTTGAATAGTGCTATTGTTGCGGTAAATGATGTTTCATGCTTCATTATGTGAGGACGAGGTCCATACTTCCTGTTTTCAATGCCTGATTAGCATGATTTCGATTGTTGAACAATTTTTCTGTTTTTGCTGTTAAAAATGGTTTTAAAAAGCTTTCATTAAACAATAATAGGATAATAATGAATTCTGCCGGTAAAATGTGTATGTTCACTGCTCAGTGATGGAGTACGGAGCATTGGGGATGGGGAGTTAAAAATTAATGAACGCTGTTTTGTCTTAGGAAAAAAAAAGGTTCAAGGATAATCGTTCAGAAATCAGAACATCTGCCTTCCTGAAAACGTTGATCACTTGATCAGCGTGATTCTGTACTATCACTCTTCATATATATGCAAATTATTATATCTCTACAGCAGGCTGAATTTCCTTGATCATGCACCGGTCTGAAATTACAATTTGTTGTTCCTATTCTACAGATGCCATCATGTCTATTTTATATCTATCTGCTTCACTAAGATTGAGCTGCAGCATTCTTTCTCTTTTTAAATGAGCAGTCCATGGCACAGAATATGGATTTGGAGCGCATGATTTCCCATCCAGTGGTGTGTTTGAGGTGGAATCAAAAAGTTGCCCAGGTTTTGTCTATAGAAGATCAGTGTGGCTAGGCACAACGGACATGTCTCGTGAAGAATTCCGCTCATTTATTGAAAAACTTGCAGGGAAGTATCATGGGAACACATACCATTTAATTACAAAGAACTGTAATCACTTCACAGATGATGTCTGTAAAAGCTTAACTGGAAAACCCATCCCTGCCTGGGTGAATAGGCTTGCAAGAGTAGGTTGGTATCTGTGTCGCAAACAATAGCTTTGTTTTCTGGATCAGTTGAGATTGTTGCTGACTGACTGTTCTTTTATCATAAATCTAGGTTCAGTTTTGGACTGTCTTCTACCAGAAAGTGTTCAAGTTTCTCCTGTTGGCCGTGTCCCAACTTTACGCCAAACTTCTGGTCAGTGTCTATCTTTTCTTTTTTGTGTTGTCTTTCTGTTTATGTGACATCCTCGTGCCAATATGCATCCATCCAAGAGAATTATTCATGTTGTACGGGCAGGATTAACTTAGTTCTTAAAACTTGAATGCTATTCTATGCTATGATATTTCTTCTGAAAATAATAAGTAAAATAAAATAAAATTTGTCATTGACATGTTTCACTGACAGACAGCAGTAATTTCCTTATGGTCTTGTACAGTTGTGGCTAACCTTTTCTGTTGAGTAGAGTTCACTTTCTTGGTAGTTTGAAAAATGTACGCTTTTGTGTGTCATTCCATGTCCAGCCAGAATTTTCGCATGTTATGATTTCCACATTTTTCCATCTACAATTATCGATGATAAGAATCCCAAATACACATATTTGTAACTTTCATCAATAATTTATAATGTAAAATCAGATGCATATATCAGGAGTAGCTTTCTGTCGGATAGCTACGTCAAAAAGCAAATTTGAAAGCAGTCTGAAAATTTTTATGAGCAGAAAAATAGACAAGGGTTTTGTAAATACTATCTTCTATTATTTACAAGCTTATCAACCATTTTCGTTCTTCTTAAAATATTTCACAGATGATGATTTGAATTCAATATCTTCATCCATCATTGAGCACAGTGATGATGATACTGAAGACAAGCATCTATTGCCAGCATCATCCAGTGACCTGCACTCTGTAGATGTGCCACCAAAGCTAGCCAAAGATCTCTGAGCTGCTTCATGCTTATGCGTACCCCCCATATTTCAACTTTGGACTCATGTAATGTGGTTTACAAGATGGCTTGACAGTGCAGTACAGTTGACCGTGCCATTTATACAGCTGTTTCCTTCCAGATTTTTGTTGTTCCTGTGGCTATAAACAGATAGAATTTGGTAAGTTTCTTACAAAAGATGGAGACCGAATTGCTCTCTGTTTACCAGCTCGCAAAGTTGCCTTCCTGTTCTGTCATCAACTTTTGTCATCCATGGTAGAAGTGGCATGATGCAAATTTAGCAAAGATGGAACTCTGTAATTTAGCAAAGCTGGAGACTGCAAATTCACAATGTCTGTTCCAGTCTATTGGTATAATGGAAAATATTTTGACCAACATTGAAAACGCATTCTGGGGCATGTTATCACAAAACTGTGTTCATGTTAATACGTTATACAGAATAGATGATCCTATAATGGAGATTGTTATCTTGCTGCTACGAAGCAGGAAGATGTTTTTTTTCCTTTGCGACTTAGATGTAACTTCAATAATCAGGCAGAGGGGTTATGCAACCATGTTTGATTTCTGCCTGACGCAGATTGTGCCCAAGGCTTCTCTTGTCCTATTTTTGCTAGATGCACTACAGACTGAGCATCTCGTCATCTGTTAGGGATGCACCGAGGTCCTGCAATTTCCTCCCATTTTCAAATCCTGGCTTTGACGACTACTTCGAAGAAAATGGCGACTAGCAAGCGAAAACGTCCGCTTGTACAGACATTTCTGGTCTAATTTGGCAAGCTCTCTCCTCTTAGAAGTCGCTTTCTTCGACGTTGGTCAAGATCGTTTAGCAGCCATGGACGGTAGTCTCAGTGAATTCCCGTACTGCTGTCCATAAGAACTCTAGTCTATTTGTAGTGCAATACAAACTTGACTCTCCAGTGGTGAATGAAACTTTGTCAATATACAACTATATTTTCAACAGTCGTGGATTATATTCACCAAAGTCGAATCAGCATTTCCCATTCATCCATAATGTATAATACGGAGTAAGTTCTTTACACCACCTATGCATATCAAATCTGGCCCCAAGCTTTCTAAAACTCATCATGGCGTATCCAGATCACCAACGAAAGCTAATAAATGATGACAATTTACAATAACAATGGGTGTTCAAATTTACACGGGACAATCACAAACCACTGAAAGAGCACCGACTTTTTCACCCTCTACACTTTTTTAAAAAAAGAATTGTACCCTCTATACTTGATCTGCCAGAGAGGCAGAGACCACAATCTTGATACCTGGGATAACCATAAATGTGCTCACCAGGCTCACGACTCGGCAGTTAGCAAATGGGTGCCCAGGTTTAAACTAGAGAATAAGATGGTCAATCATATGTTGTATTACATCAGCTCCTTCATAATGCATCACTGGATCCTTAACCTGTTAAAATTTCAGTCAAAGACATGCTTCAGCCTCATAAAACGGTTCATAAACATTTAAGTGGTTGATGAATTGCTGAAAGGAAAGGTACTAGGCTATAAGCTCCATCATTAGTCATTCAACCTAATTTTACCACTGCATATGACAAAACCTTGTGCAGAGCAAGAAACAATACCTGAATTACGCTATGTGCTGCATTTCTTACTTTGCTGTTGTGGAAGCTAACATCTACCTTTTCCCATGACACACGCTTAAGTCCTCTTATAAGATGTTCTGTAAATTCCAATAGAAGTCAGCCCATCATGTGGAGTTCCATAGTAAAGTACAGCATATGACATAGTAATTTAAATAATGCACTAAAAATATGGAAAGCTTTCAGTAGCCATTGTATGAGAGTTAGACATGTTTTTTTTTATTTTTTATTTTTTAAAAAGAATATTTACACATATGTTAGAGCATGATGATAGTCCAAGCTGGTGATAGGGTGTATGTCCTCAACTACCTCTCAGATTGTTTCAAATTCAAGATGAAAGTCTCGTTCTTTTTAAACCACGAAGAACTATGAACTATGAAGTGTTGTGCAGGATTTTCAGTCTTCAATAACTCCGTATTTTGCATGCAAAAAAGATCAAAAAGAAATGAAATAAACAAATGCTTAAAAACACTGATACAAACCTTCTAATATGCAGTTGTCCACATCAGCTACGACAGAAACTTCACTTGAAGTTTCTGCTTTGGATAATTCCTCAAATACTATATGCGGGTAAATCATGTTTGTTGAATCAACCCACTGCAATAATATAATTAAATGTTGATGATAAATGGAAAATTAAATAAATCACCATTCCATGAGCTGGCCAAACCAACAAACAAAGATGAAACTGGAGAAGTTTTACCTTGGGCAATTCTGCATCTCGTCTGATGGATGATGTCCTCCATCCAACAATGTCTGATCCAACATTCAGTTATGGAGAACATTTTAAAACCACGATTATTAATATATGGAACTTGGAGTGAAGGATACGGTCATTGCCGACATTGGAGTATGCAACTCTTCGCCTAAATGTTTGCAGAGCAGATCTACAGTAATAAATTAGTAAGCTGCAAGTGTTCACAATTCAAGCAAATAAAATGGTTGCAGCACATAACATAAGCATACATGAATTGCAGGTTCCCCCAATCGTCCACCATCCGTTGCAGCAATGGAGGCTTTCCATCATCATTGTCAACAAGAAAGAGGTGCTTGCCAGTTCTTCCAAATATCAAGTGAATGATGCAGCAGGCAAAATTTTCAATTGCAGTGATCCCAAAAAGGAAAGGAACCTGTATTGTTTAAACAAAGATAAAATCTTAAACCAAGTGCTGACACAGATGGTAGCACAATTAATGTAAGACTTCTACCAAATATTCATATTTGGGTAGTATACTATCAAAGGAATCAATTAGCAAGCATATTCATCAATCTTTAAGGATACTACATGCCCCCTAAATATCTGAATGCAATGGCCAAGGAAAAAACTTAGGTACCTGTTTCTTTCCTCTGGAACCAAGATGGGGTGACGCAACAGTTATGAAGTTCACTGCCTCAAGCCCATGTATAGTACCTCTGTTGTTGTCCAGCAAACTTTGGGTATCACTTTGGGAAGTTTGTGTAGGTGATCTGTAAAGTCTTCCTATAGCGAATCTTGCAACTAATCCTCCGACAGAATGTGCAACAAAAGATATCTTTTTGATATGTGGTCTTCTGTTGATTTCTTCAATAACCTGTCTTGCTAAATTTTGTCATAAGTTTGGGCAGGCTAAGACAATCAGCAAACACGCAATATATAAAAAGGATGAACTAACCTCCTGTGCCAATCGTTCACCCATCACATCGATACCATCTAAAGTTAGCTTGTGCATGTTGCGGTTACTACCTATAATTTTTTTAAAAAAAATCCTTAGAATAACATAATAAATTGGTGTTAATAATTAGTAAAAAAAATTCCATATTCGTATAGCATAATATACACATCTTGCTATAAGGGATCATAATTATACAATGCATTTTTAAAAAAATTCAATGTGCCGTAAATAAAGACATCACCACAATTATCTGCACTGATGCTCATTTGCATCATAACAGTTGCCCGTGACCAGGGAGACAACTGTATACCGAAATAAGGAAACATGCAAGTGTTCAACAAAACATGAAATGATAAGGAAAAGCTCCCATCTTATATTTCTCTGCAAGTGGGAGACTGGGAGCAGCTAGCAACAAGCCAATCATCTGTCCCAACTGCACAGCATCTACCTATATGGAAAATATCTCTTAAAGAAACATTTATGCAGCATCAACCAAAAACCTCAGTTGTAACGGTTGGAACCACTAATCCCACACGTCACTAGGTCCACACTAGGATACACAGATCGGTATTTGTGATATGCTAAAATGCCACTCATCGTTACTGGAACAGCAATAATAGAAATTCGGCGAACTATTGATACCGAAGTCACAGCTCATGAAACTTTATAATAGGAAGGAACACACGAATGAAGAGTGCTTACAATGAACCACAACTTTGTCCGAGAGCAACTTCTCAAATTGCTCAGCTCCAAACTTCCAATCCGCTGCACTGAACAACAAACCAGGAGTAAAAGAATCAATACAGTGACCGAAACAATCAAGCAGCGTTTGATCCGTACTCTGCTATTATATGGTTGAAATGCATATTATGGGTTATGCCAACGCACCCAAAATATTGCCAAAACGCGTTTTTCCGTTGGAATCTCTGCGCTCTGAATGGTTCAGTACGGTACGCGCACGCTTTTGCGCGACTAATAGAGTGTAATACTAGTGGTATTACAGTCAATGAATCAACCTTTCTAGGTTGAACCATTGCTGTAGCGTCACCGCAAGGGCCACCTTAATTAAGTTTATTCTCATTTGAGGCTGATTCAAGCGAGTTCACTTTGCAAGGAAAAGAAAACCGAGAACGCAAGCCCCGTACTTCCAGGAAGAATTTTAAACCAGATAACGATCAATCAATATGTTAATCATTCGAAGAGCTACCGAGAAACTCCCCGAACGTTCTCGTGCAACCGGAAAGGCCGCCCGCCACGAGATAAGGTTTACGGCAACAGGATTTTGATTTTTTGACGGAGTAATTAAGAACCGTGCAGGAGGAATTATGCGGCTCATCTACGAGATCGAACGAGAGGCAAACGCTAGTAGATATAGCCGTACCTACCGACGATCCCGTGCATCATGACCACGAGGTGGTCCGGCTCGCCCCCTTCCGGTTTTGCTGCCGTCGCCTCCTCGTCCGCCGAGGGCTCCCGCGATTCCCCTCCTGCCGAGTCACCCATTCAGCCGCCGGAGGACCGCACGCGCTCGCAGGCGCACCGGCGGATACGCGCGAAGGGGAACTGGGGGAGGCGGAAGGAAGGAGGGTGCACCGGGAAGGCACGGATATTGGTGGGGCGTTGTTCGTTCCGCGATTCGCGACGCTGGCCGAAACGGAACTGGCGAAGCGTGGGGGATGGGAACTTGAGGGTGACAGATGGGGCAGGTTGAGAGAGGGGCACCTTTGTCAGGTCGCTTTGATTAGGGAGGGCCAACAGCCAAGACCGCAAAGTTTGTTGAGTCTTATCGCAGACTCGCAGTGGGAGCCGATTTCGTCCTTCCAACAGAGCGAAACAAAACTGATGAATTGGGCCGTTGTTATGGGCATTGCTGCAGCTGCCTGCAGTGTGTTTGAAACGTAGAAATTTTATAAAACTCGTTAAAAAATTTATAGAAAGAAATTTAATTTCATGAAAAATATACAAATGAAAAAAAAAATCTCATTTTCTTAGCATCTGACGGACTCGGTGGGATGAAGCCATACCATACAACCTTCACTGAGTTTGTTCTTCTGTCATTGACCGGTAGCGTGTCGAAAACAACGTGTCCTGTTGTTAGGCGGTGTTTAGGCGTGGAAGCCTAGCGTCGATGCGTGGGATTTTGACGATCTTGAGCACGGTGGAGCAGCACGTTTTTTCTCATCGTTTTCTCACTCACCGAAGACCCTCAGAAACCATCCGAATAGCAGCACTCCCTTTCATCAATTCCTGGCGCGCGATCAATCCAGAGCCCCGTACGTCGCTTCCGTGTAATCAAAGCGCTTTCCAGTGCTGGATTGTGACACCGAAATCTATCCACCGCCATCGTAATCCATGGCTCTGGCATGGCATGAACGACACCATTGCGCTGGTACTAATTTTTAGTCTTTTTTTTTTTCTTCAAAAAATACTATGATGCGTTCTTTTATTGGGCCAACTGTCGCGTAACGACTATTCCATCTGTTTACTACTCTACCTGACTCGTTAAGGTAGAGGTTAGGTGCGTCGCTTATCCGTCCACGTCGACGGCACGACGGCCGCGTTGTCGTGGCTAGGGGCCAGGCTAATCGTTGGCTCGTGGCGATCGTAGCACTACTAGTGGACGAGACAGAGCCATCGTGCGCACCAAACTATTTGTTGCCGCTCCGGTGCAGTTCGTTCCAATCTGGAGGCGGAGGCATGTTTTGGCGCCGCTGCGCCGCCGGTGTGAACTGCGACCAGCTAACGAGCTAACCATCACCGGTTGTTTGTCGGTAGGACCGACCGACAGAGTGGCTGGGCTGGTGCGTGCTGTTCGTTGCCGCAGCTTCGGCTGGCTTCGCAGCGAGCGTGCGGTGCGGCGATTTTGCTAGAGAATTTTACCGTCATAGCGTAACGTTTGACAATGAACCAAACATGCTAGTATGAGACTCTTGAGTACGAGTCTGAGGTACGGTGTGCGTGCGTGCGTGCCTTTAAAAAAAAGCCCATTGGATCACACACTACTCTTTCGTTAGGCCGAACTAGCCCCCAAAAGTCACGATGTAAGCCCAATCTAGGAGCAATGCATTGTGCGCAGCACAAGAACGGAGAATGCCAGCCCAACCGGGATCGCCCCTCTCCCATGCGATCTCGAGTTCCTATAGTCCCAATTACTCTCTCTCTCTCTCTCTCTCTCTCTCTCCTCTTGCCCAGGAGTTCCTCAGGTTTGCATTGCTTTTCATTTTGCACTATTTGCGAGAATTATTGGTTTGAAATTCGTCCACAACCCTGATGCGGATATCACATTTTTTTCAGCTACATGAAGGCAGTATCCAGCGTGTCATGTTATCTTGCAACCGTGTCCCTTGCTAGTTGCGACCGGGCCTTCTCCTTTTGCGCACGACCAGGCCCTTGCCGGACGCTCAACCCGGCCGCCGCGCATTATCATCCCTCTCGCCGCTCAGTGGATTCGTGCTTTGTACGGTTGTACCTTGTGCCGCACAAGAAATGACCACTCACGGCCTAATCTCCATACGCGGATTTTGGCAGGACGTACTGCCGGACGGACGCGGTTCTGCGCTGTTCGATTCCAGACACAGACGGTTCCCGATGCGAGATGTGTTTTTGCAGGAGAGGGCATTTGCAGTGGAGCTGGAGCCCAAAAGTAGCGGGAGAGAGCAGAGCGTCCGCTCGGCAGGACGTTCTGTCTTTTTTTATATACCCTAATCTCCTCGCAGCGAGGTGGTATCGTGGTACCGTGACAGCGAACGCGGCTGCAACTCTTCGGCCCGATAGGAGGCGTCGGCGTTCTGATCATTGGCACAGTAAATATACGATCGTGGGGCGGTGTGTCTTCGGGTTCGATGTGATCTAGTTTAAAAAAGACTCAAAGAGCTTTTTATTTGGTTCGAGCCACTTCGAGCGGTGTAATAGGCTACGTCCAGAGAGCAGATTATTTCGATGATAATATTACAAAGGCGGGATCCTCTCTTCGCGGAAAGATCCGGAGCGTGAGCGAGTGGGGGTGCTTGTCCGAAAAGATGCAAAGGCCCTGGGCTCTAGCGGAGCTCGTGAATTGGTCTTTCGCGTGTTCGGGACTGTTTTTGGTGTGGTTTGTTGTCCGTGTCCCCTTTATCGCTCCTTAGGCCTCCTTTTATATAGGACGGGGCCTTGGGGTTACAAGTGGTGCATCTTACACGATACTGCCGTCTCGACGACAAGTGGGTCCTTTCGTCGTTGTCGTCGTCATTTCGTTTCGTCCAGACGTGGTTGTGATCCGTCGCGTCGTGCGTAGCAACGAGTACAGTGATGCTCGTCCGGCGCTACTGTGCCGGCCACAGTGCTGTCATGTCTTGTCCAGCAGCCGTCGCAGCTTTCTGTCGTCCCATCCCGTCGATGATTGCTGCTGGGGGACGGAACATTCTCAAAATAGATAATTTACATATTTATGCAACACAATTTAATAAATCTTTTACAACACATTTTAGGCAACACTAAACACAAATTCAAGTTCTTAGAACAAAACGGGACAAAAACGGGATACCACAAAAACGAGATGAAAACGGAACAAAAGCAGAATGATCTCGAATAAAAACAAGATACCGAAAAACAAACAAAAAAATATCAAACCGTTTCTGATTCCGTTTCCGTTTTCATTCGTTTTCGTTTTTATCCCGTCCCGTTTTGAGCCCTAATTACAGGGCTACGCTGCTCGAGTGCGAAGACGCCACCGCGCCGGGCTTGGAAAAGAGAACGAATCATCAGTACATGGCCACACGGTATCAGAGTGAATTATCGTTAGTGATAAAGACAAATCTCCAACCTCGCGCGGACAGAAACCGGCAATGATTTTTTTTTCCGCAAAAGAAAAACAAAAGTCAGCAATATGACAAGAACACAGGACACCGGTAGGAGCTAATAGCTCGGTTGTGTTGTCTGTATGCACCACACGCACATGGACTGGGTTGCCGGCCGGGACTATCAGTGTCGACGACGAGTTCGTGTTACATATTGACATGCATATGCATCTGGAAGAGAGTTCTACTCACATGGGCGCTTCGCTGCATGGAAAGCTCATACAACATACTCCTATCTTCTCACTAACAGTCTGTTGTTTCACATCTGGGACAGAAGCATATACTATCTTCATTTCAAAATATAAGTATTTTTAATTTAGATAAAGTTAACTTTTTCTAACTTTCATTAATAATAACTAAAAATATACATAATTTTAATATAAAAAATATAATTTTTACGAAAACTATTTCACAATAAATAAATAAAAATAATTTTTATATGATAAAAATCATTAGTTTTTTTTATTATTAATGGTCAAAGTGATAAAAATTCAATTTTGCCTAAATTTAAAAATGCTTATATTTTAGAACAGAGAGTACATTCTCAATTTCAGGTAGTAAACGCAAGCAAGAAAGAAAGAAACAAAAAGGGTCATGCACCGAAAGCATCTCCGCATACCTTTAGATGAGTTCCTCTGGTAATTTCCTGTCAAGGTTGCCCCACTCAGATTCATGGGTGTCAACTACAGCCATTATTTCTACATGGAAATTCCCCAGCAGAAACCTTCTTGCTCATTTAGCTCAGAACATGTAACGGGACGCTCATTCGCACTATCAAGTGGCATGCTTCTGTAGCGCACAACGCTGATTAAACAGCAAGTTGCATCGGTAAACCTACCTAGTACCTGGCACTAAGTGGTTACACTCGCTATCTCTTCAAGCCTCGTAAGTATACACTTCGTGTTGGGTCTCAATGACGGTGAAGGACTGCAGCAAGCGGTGGCCAGCTCGAAGAACGCTTTCAGATTCGTCTCCTTCCCCGACTTCTTACAGTGCTTGGCAAGGTCCGAGCTGAACGCGTCGGATATCTTCCTCTCGAGAACCAGATTTTTGAAGGAGATGGGCAGGTGGATGTCCCGAGCCTTTGGTTGGGAATCATCCGTGGGCTCCTTCTGAGCAAGCATCTCGAGCAGAACCACTCCCAAGCTGTAGACATCGCTCTCCCTCGAGGCGTCCCTCATCTTGACCAGCTCAGGCGCCTTATATCCCTGCGCGGCAGATGTTTCAAGCCTCTCCTCGGCAGCTGCTTGGTTTAACATAAGGTAGAGGCCGTAGTCTGATATCTTGGACTCGTAGTTAGTGTCAAGCAGGATGTTGCTTGTCTTGAGGTTGCCGTGAACCATTGGTTTTTCCAAGCCTGTATGCAGATGATCCAATCCTTTGACAATGCCAAGAGAAAGCTTGCAAACTATATTCCATCTCTGCGACTCCTCGATCCCCTCTGTATGTCATAGCAACCAATAAATTAGCCAAAATCACGACTAAGATCATAAAGAGAAGTAATAACTTCTACTATTATGGCAAACCAATTTTGGAAGCATTTGTAAAGTTCACAACAAATGTAAATGAGAAAGATGAATGAAGCGCAAAAAGGAACGTTCAACGAGTGTGCTGCTACTAGATAGAAAAATACAGGGGTTTTAGCCGGAAAACAGAGCATCATGTGCACTTTTCTTTAATTTAAGGATACAATATCCAGAGTCTCTGCCAATCTAACAACCATAACAAGCCTTCCTGACTATATATAAATCACAGATCAGTGATTATATGAAAATACATGCCATTTAAAGCACCTAAACAAACATCACAAGTCAGGACCAGTACCATGCCGTTTAAAGTTTAAGGTAGCCATTTAGAGTTTAAATTGTCACAAATGTTTATTCGTTGATTTGAAGTTCAATAACACAGTTTTACAATAATAATATGAACTCAAAATATGAATAAGAATAACAAATTCAACTAAAAATTTTACTCAATACACATTTCTCTATTCTCAGTACATCTCTATCTCAGTTTTCAAGGCATCTCACCTTTTTCACCATTTTTAATTCTCGTGTCTACACCTAAAATGACCACTGAACAGAGAACTAAACTAAATATGGACAGAGGGAGTACTAAATACGTATGCTGAATAAATGGAGCAGGAAGGGCCCTAGCAATGCATATCACCCACCACCAAACCAACGTGCATTGAAGACTTAAAGCTGGTGTATAATGCCCAACTGATGAACTGTGGAATACAGTTCTGACTTGAGATCTCCACTTGGCGGCGGTCTGAGATCTTGTTGCTAAAAGTACAGGTTATAAATAAAAAAGATCTGTTGGTAATAATCTGCCTGACGACACCCATAATCAAACCATATGTAAAGCGACAAGCATGTCAAATACTTGCAAGTTTGAACGCACTAAACATAACTGTTAGGGGGGGGGGGGGGGGGGGCCAAAATT